>JADDOH010000384.1:72620-96007 GCA_016648135.1 Agrypnia vestita | reverse complement strand
AGAATTAGAAACGACGAAATTAGGCGCAGAACTAGAGTAGTGGATATCATGGATCGTGTAGCGAAGCTAAAATGGCAATGGGCAGGACACGTTGCAAGACAGGATACTACAAGATGGCCTCCCAGAGTTCTGAAATGGAGACCTTTGGAAAATAAAAGAGGCATCGGAAGACCTCAAAAGAGATGGGCCGATGATATTGTCGCTGTGGGGGGAAAGAAATGGCTACAATTAGCCAACAACAGGGAAGAATGGAAAAATAAGGAAGAGGCCTATATCCAGCAGTGGAAAGACGAAGGCTGATGAAGAAGAAAAATAAGAACTTATTTATAACATTTTTGCATTAAATTTTGGGTTTGTAATGGAAATGTTATATATAAAAAATAAATTGATTTGAAAACTGAAAATTGAATTGAAATTTTCTGTACGAATTCCGTTATAACACGGCGTGCAAAGTGCATTTTCGCTGATATGACTTCACATAATGCAAACAAGGGAAACAGAACGTAAAATGCACGCTATAAGTGCATTCAGCATGTTGGGGTAATTTTCCCGGTAGGCCACTAACACGAGCTTCCCACGGATAGAATCTATCATTGTTATAAAGTTCTGAATCAAAGCCCCGAGTTAATGGCTCTCTGAAAATGCAGTTGCACAACTAAACTGCAGTATGGTTTAATAAATACAGCGGTCATTCTGCTCTGTTATAATTTGTTGTAATAGAGTGGAATGACCCGTTTGCGTTACTTAACAATCATGTCTTTTTACAACATAATATTGTATATACATTTTGATCATCAATTTTGACGTGATGAATCCAAAATAATATATAAAGAGGTAAAGTTTGTAAGTTTGGATGTAGGAGGTAATCTCTACGTACTCATCCGATTTCAAAAATTCTTTCTCCGATATTTAGAATGGACTTTCACGGTGGATAAAGACAATTAAAACTAATGGTTATAGGAAAGTTAAAAATTCACGCGGTTTCAAGAATTTCAAGTTACCGGTCAACTATTTGTAAAAAGGACCTGGATACTTATAATATTCAATTTACTATTAACACTTTTTCTTATTTTCGAAATTTCTAATTTGTATGTAAAATTTGTAAACCCTTATTAATATCAAAAGAATGATTCATAGCCAAAAGGTGGTAAGAAAATTCAGAATAATTATTAATTATACAGTTTCCCTATATAAAACTTTTTTAACATTTTGATTGTCCATACTTCGATTTTTGAATTTAATTTTGTTAATATCTAGGTACATTTGTATCCTGACGAAGGAGCCGTGGGATCTGAAACATGTTGATATTTTCAATATAAAAGTGGTGAAAATTAAGTTTATTTTTATTAATTATATTAATAGTGTCACCATAAAATTATTTTGCTGTTTTGAAGAAGAAGTAAATAATTTTAGATTAGTACCAAAAAGTAATTGCATACACCTGACATAAATTTGCATTTTTTTTTATGTGTGTATGGGTGACTACAAATTTTTGCAAGAATGCTTTGTCATCGAAAACAAGATGGGCAAAATTTCAGCTTGATTGGATGACAGAATGTGTGTTAATTTTAACTTCCAAGATTTTCCACGTTCACGGCGGTGAAGGATTTAAAAAAAACTAACCGATAAAACCTAAGTTTTTATTATACTCCCTTTCTCATTTCATCAGGTTTCGTGCCTACTGCATGCGTTGGGGTCATTACTCATTTTTAATGATTCCAATTTGAAAAAACCATTAAAATTTCTAAAAATCCAAAATTATACTGTAATTATTAAATATATTTAAACGAAAATTTATAGGATCATTTTTATCATCATCACGAGTCTGCCTGCAAAGTTTCAGCTCGATTGGATCACGGGAAAAGGGTTAAAAATCGATCCAAAGTTTTTCCGGCAGACAACAAAGCGCAGAAGATACGAAAGGGAGTAAAAGGACGAGACCACATTTGCGTGTGAAGAAGCAACGAAATATGTACGTAATTGCTGTCTGTATTTGTGGACTTAATGCAGAGCTTAAAACACAAAGTTTTGTGATGTTGAACAAGTTTCTAATTAGTTTGTGGCACGCCGCTTCTCATGATGAAGTCTTGAGTGATGGGTGTCAGTTACAACCTTCACGTGTTCTAGTGATGACGAGTACGACTAGCTACTGATACACATGCCCATTAGTGCCACCTGAGCATGCGCAGTGTAGAGCATGCTCATAAATCAACCGCCGCTTGATTTATGAGCATGCTCATTTGATTTGCGGGTGGAAGGGGTATCTTTTGAGCATGTGTTAACAGGCTTGCTTATGAGCATGCTAATCTCATTCGCGGCTAGTATCGATTATCGATGCGATCTTCTCAGTCCGCGACAGATGAAACAAATATGGCGCGTTGGGGAGATGACAAAACATTACTTTTCGTGACTTATAGGAATTACGAATGCCTGTGGAATACTCGGTCACCGCTATGTAAAAATAATATAGCAAGAAATAATGTTTATGAAACTTTATTAAAAGACAGGAATGATGGAAATTCGGGAACTGTTTTGATTTATTTGTTCACTTGAATTTCATATTTCAGTTTGCAAAGTTTCCATTTCGCACAAGAACGTATCTATTCTATGACGAGAGCATGCAAGTAATAAGTATGATTGTTAGTTTTGAGCATGCTCATTCATGAACATGCATAAAATAAGCATGGTAATAACGAGCAAGTGTGTATAGTTTTTAGAGCATGCTAGTTTTGAGCATGCTCAAAAATAAACATGTGTATCAGTACCTATAGGTTAAAAAATGGAAAAACGTGTACCTTGATGTTTACACATTGGTTAAAATTGTATGTTAATATAGTTATACAATGTTTAGATAGACTATAAATATAATAGATGACACTTTAATGTAGTAAAATTATCAATATTTCTTTTTAAAGTGACAAATGTAACTATTGATTTGTGATATTTTAAATAGGAGATAAATGTCATCGAATCGACGTCTCACGAAGATTCAAAGACATTTACCGCTGCAGCATATAATATAGCCAGCAGACATATGATGCGACAATTCAAAAAACGTGTGCATTTAAAAAAAATCTAGTCAAAATAGTGTCTACCCACTTTCACGTTTTATCGATTTTCGGTCTAAAACGGTTCCGTCTTCAAAAGTTTCAAACTATACAACTTTGACAGCCGAATTGATTGTCTTGTGCCGTTCCGCCGACGTCGGTGTTTTTGCCATGATTAAGCGTAGTGATAGTAGTATAGTGTTGGTCAAACAGTTGTTAAAACCGGTAACACGTGTTGCTGTTATTTGAGATTTGTATCTGATTGTATCGATGATTGGTAACTGAGATGTTTGCCCGTCGAAATGCGAAATATCATCTTCTGTGTATAGTTTTCTGGGATATCCAGATCTGGCCGATCGGATCCCATTACAGGGTCCATCGTCAGGGCTGATGACATCAGCTATCAGCCCTGAAGATACACAGAAGATTATGAAATTTCGTGAAAATCTGAGAACATTTTTGCGAAATATCAGTTACAAATCATCGATACAATCAGATAAAATATCGAGTAACGTTTATTGTGCAACCATTTAAAATAATATCATTACATGTTATTACTACGTTTATTGTGTAACCGTTTAAAATAATATCACTACATGAGTAGCTTGTTGGTCTTGTGGTTAGAATACTCGCCTCGTGATCCAAAGGTCGCGGGTTCGGACCTCACTCCAGGCTAGCAAGTTAGTCCTTTTTTCATAGCACAAGCGTTACGCTTAGTTTGAAAATAGTAAGAATATTGATGTGACACGTATTCCGTGTTCGCATCTCTATTTAAAAAAAAAATCCGTCGCCTATTATACCAACCAGCACAATTTGAATTCTGCAGTTGGATTTGAACGGGCCAATGTATTTCACTCAAGGGATATTTAAGGTTTTCGCATATTTTGGGAAATCCAATGTCTCTGTCTTTTAATCAATTAACGTATATTATAGATATCTCACAGAGACGAAACTGTATTTCTTATAGGAAAGTAGGTATAGAAGTCATTTGGGTGTACTTAGGACTTATGACCTATCTTATGGTTGGCTTAAGTGATCACTTTACACAATGTAACATTCGCCATTTCCACCCCTGATAGAATATACCAGGCTTATTCATTTTTTGGAAGTTGTATATATGTTCAAATTGCGTGAAAAGCTTTCACATATGAGTTGTAACCGCCTTTCCATGCGGCCTGTACAAAGCTATTTTCATTCCCCTAAATCCCCACAGATGTCGCTAATGAGAAAATCTACAATTGATTTTACGGAATTTTGAGAGCAATATACTTTAACCCAAATGACTTCTATACCTACTTTCCCATAAGAAATACGGTTTCGTCTCTGTGAGATATCTATAATATACGTTAATTGATTAATAATGTCTCTGTGACATAAATCCAGCACTGTTCTGAAAGATTTGAACAAACTCAAAAATATTCTCTGTCTTTTATTTGGCCACTAGGAAACTTGTGCACATGTTTTAGGTACATGTTTTGTATGTACAACTACAGGATTGTTGAGAATGGCCGGTGTCTGACCTCAGCTAACTCACCCCGTTTCATTGTTTAGACTCAGACAATTCCCGCGAAACCACTTATTTTTCCCACCCCTGGCGATTTTTCCCGGAACAGGGAGGGAAGTTCTGTTTTTCCAAGGCGTCCATCTTGCTAAAGGGAGAGGGAGAGCGCCTGTGGAAGCTCTCCCTGCCTGACCTAAAACCTACCCCAAACTTGCGACTTTTGTTTTCATAAATAATATATTTTCTCGGTAAATGTTGTTGACAAATTGATTGAAGTAATATCACGGCACATTAAATATTAATGAAAGTCCCCCAACAGATTAAAAAAAATGTCAGTCTATTAAGAGAGTTATTTATAGCTTTTTCTGAAAATTGATTAAGCAAGAATTTTTTATTGAGTTATAGAGTTGTTTACTTATTTACATTGCGGAAAAGGCAGAATGGCCACATTTTTTTGTCTTGATACATAACTCTTACCTCATCCACATTTATATATCATCACACGCAAGCTCGACGATTTTCATCAATTATAGTTAGTAAGTAGTTAGTAGTGGTTTTTTTATTTTTTATTTAAAATTAAAACTACATCTACTTAGATACATTTTATTTTATTGCTTTGCCTCTCCAAAAATGAGACTTGCTCATGTGCTTGGTGAGGGGCTTACACTTTATTAGTTTATTTTGGATTTGGCTTATTTGTTCCTTAGCTATATGTCTTGTTATGCATTGTCAAATTGTATCGATCTAAAGTGTTGGTTTATTTTTTTCTTTAATTGTTGTAAGTCATCGATTTTCTTAATATCTGTAGGTAGGTTATTGAAGTTTTTTATGCCCAAGTATATGTAGTTTTGTTGACACAGTTTGGTATTATATTTTGGGATTTTAAAATTATTTTTGAATCTTAATGATGTGTTTTTTTCAAATTTAGCAGTTATGTTTTCTTTAATTAGTTGTATAATTGACGTTTTTTTGTAAACATTCTCTAATTTTGGAACTTGGAATTTAGAGGAAAGTAATTGTGTAGAGAAGGTTTTTCTTTTTTTTAATATTACTTTTATAATTGATCTTTGGATTACTTTCACTGTGTTTATGATGTTATTGTACGCCCCTCCCCATCCAATGATTTCATATTGGAGTAGTGCGTGGTTTTAGTTAGTATAATTTAAAATCCTGTATCCCTGCCCATCCTGCTTGTGTTTGTCACACACACGAATACAGGAAACGCATACTCAACACACTGCATTATAATGCATCTGCGTCACGTGCCATTTACTGCATTTGAAAGAATGCAGCTCTGGTTCGCTTTATACGACATTTGATCTCCGTAGAAGGATCCCAGTTTTAATTTAGTTTGTATCCCAAGTAGGCTATTTTATCTACTCTTTGTAGTCTAATTCTATCTTTGTACAGGCTACAGTAATTTTTTTTACTTACGATCATGTATTTTGTCTTATTTGCAATTAGTTAAAAATCATATGTTTCGCATTTCTTGTGTCAGTGGAATTTCCTCCTAATTATTACTAGCCTTCTTACGCTTCGTATCGAGCCTCCTCAAATATTTTTTCTGCATAGGGATTGATGAGCGTTGATGAAGGAATACAATCCTGTCATTTTCCTCTCCTTATTTCTACTTATTCGGTTAATTGGTCTTCTACTGAATGTCTCTCTGTAAATCACCCTCTCGATTGTGTTTCCATAACTGTTTACATCATAAAGCACAATATTCAGCTGCTATTACCATTTCTAACCAGCATTGTTTAATGAAACTGTTTTGTCATTGTTCATATGTTGCAAAATGGCTACATGCTCTGCGAAATGAGATGATGTATGCTGTCGTCACAGCCGCACACCGCCTCGGGGATTTTGCCACGCCGGCATGAATGAATTACAAATGTTTACCATCTGTGAAATGAAAATTCACAGCGTACCAAATATTTGGTATTTAGAATATTGGGAAATGAAATGTGGGTGTATGAATGGATTTGACATATGCAGGAAATTTAAATTTCATCAGAATATTTTATGTTCGCACGTCCTTTGTGCGGCACCAGAGCGTGTGATTTTTCACCGAGGTTTTTAAGGGATTGTTATTAGGGGTAGGCATCATCATCATCAGCCATTTTTGATCCGCTGCTGGAAGAAGAAATTCCCAAGGGTTTTCCAATTTTTCTGCGCATCGATATTCATTGCGTATATCTTAGCGGTATTCCATGATTTTGTCGGTCTAGTTAGGGATTCTTATGATAGTATTACCACAGTATACCCAGAATAGTAGTTTATCTCCGGCCTGTCGGCGAGTTATTAGCCTACTAATGCGTTGAAGCTAGGATTGTCATTTTAGTGGTAGCGTCTGAAATTCCGACACATAAGGTAGACACGAAATCCGAAAATTTCTGTAATTAGTATACCTAGTTTGTGCACTTAAATTGCAAGAACGCTGATTAACATCAACGTAGACTTTTAAAAACTCACAGTCTTTGTGATAATCAACACACCTTTTTAGTAAAGCACCACAAACATAAAAAAAGACATTTTTTTCTAAAGCGGCGGCTGCGAGCGCGAATGGCACCGAAGGCACGGCCCTTACTGCCGCCGCCTTGTGCCCCCATATTCTATGTCAATGTGTGCGTCACAGTGCGTGCGTACACGGCGCCGAGCACGCACGCACACATTCTAATGGGTAGCGGCCAGTTTGTATGAAGACGTATTACTGTTCTTAGTATACTGTGGTATTACTGAACATTCAGATCTTATGATAAGTTTAATTTGAAGATTAAAAGTTTCAATGAACTTGGGTTCAAAATTCAAAAATCTATTCTATTTTAAACTATCCTATGTATTTTGAATTTTGAAAATCTTAATATTGTCACCTTTTAAAAGTATATTGGAAACCAGCGCGATGCGATTTAATTTATCTATAAAATTTATATAGATCTAACAATTTACCTATAAGAAGGTTATATGCCATTTATCGGCTACTGCGCAAGTCATTTTTTCTTTCTTTGAAAAAAAATAATTTAGAGATTGTTTTTTTTCTAAAATCACAATTTGCTAACAGTACAGTATCTTCTGCATGGAATGCAAGTTCACCGTAAATTCTGTTGAGACGTGTCGTTTACCTAAGTGAGAAATGGTGGATTTCTGAGGACCGTACCTTGGGGGAGTCCAAATTCACCTGTTGGTGGATTAGTTGGATCATTTGATCTGACTATCTGAGGTACGTTCGGGGAGTGGCTTTTTACCCGTTTAGGGCCGTTTGGTCAATCCTGTTTTCTTTCGGTTCTGATGAGAGTTATTCGTGGGAGATACTGTCGAGTACTTCCATCGAATCGATGAAGATACCTGTACGATTACTTGATTTGTTCATTTTATTTTGCATGATGGTGAATGTTTTGTGGTCGCGTCTTGTGTGTGTGTGCGCGCATGTGCATATTCCACCAGTGTAACTGTTAGGTTTTATTTATTGTATAATTGACTTTTGTAAATGAGTTTGGTTTCTTTTGACTGCTTATTCTATATTATTGTTTACTTGACTGCTAATTCTATATGTTGTATTATTAATTAAGATTTTGATATATTAGATAATAGTATATTACCTTTCTCAGTGTTATTTAATTAGATTACGCTAACTATATGATTGTATTTAACTGTAATTTCGGATATTTTATACGCACCGTATGTATTACCGAGAAGTGAATCTCGACGTTTCGTTGGATACTTATCCAACGTCATCAGGAGGACGACCTTTACCCGCGGAGATGGACAGTCCTAGCAGTCCTGACAGTCCGACCTCCACCTCCGCGGGTAAAGGTCGTCCTCCTGATGACGTTGGATAAGTATCCAACGAAACGTCGAGATTCGCGGTAATACATACGGTGCGTATAAAATATCCGAAATTACAGTTAAAATGTCTAACGACCGTAATAACAACCTTAACTACATGATTGTAAGTGGTTATCCCTTACCACACACAAGAATTCATAATTCGTTTTGGTGAGGTATATACATACAAAAAAATTGAATTGTAAACATTTTCTAGCATTGTAACAGAATATTATATAAATGATTAATTAAATAAATAAAAAAATAAATAAAAATACTAATTCTCTAAAATAAACAACTTTCTAATGCGCCTTCTATTATTTTGAGATATATGTTGTGTTAGAAGCAATCTACATTAACCAATTGTTTTTATATGCGCTATCAAAACTGATCACAATTCGTTGCCGTGAATATTCCAGAACAAAAGATAACAAATTACCGATGCCGTAATTTGCCGAAGTTTAACGAAACGGAAAAACGTGTAAAACGAACCTCGAGTTTGTAAAACTCGGAATCTTTAATCGATTCATTTTCCTAGATAAACCCCGAGCAGATAGTAAATAAAGGGAAACCTTACCAGCGAAGCGCTTCGGTGCAAGCAGTACGTGGATTATAGTAGTTTCTTCCCTACATCCAGAATCACGAACTAAGCGAAGAAAGGATAAAATCTGCGAAGGAATTTTGTCGCATGTTTCTTTACATAAATAAATCTATTTTAACGCAATCTAAAATGTATTCTATTTTGAGATACATATATACTCGGCCCGGGTCGCCGCTGTCGCCCGGCCCATTAGCTCAGTTGGTTAGAGCGTCGTGCTAATAACGCGAAGGTCGCGGGTTCGATCCCCTCATGGGCCAAGTTGTTTTTATTTTATTTTTAGCTGAATTCTTAAAATTATTATTACATTTTTTAAATTTGAATACTGCACCTCAGTATTGTATGTTTTGCTCCGTTAAGGCTGGACATTCACTGCAAATGGATATTTCAACGTTTTTTTTTTACGAAAATGTTGGTTTTTATTATTCATTTATATAAAAATGTATATTTCAAGCAATAACTTAGATGGAACCTTTGTACTTATGTATTATTTATTATTTACAATAATTAAGAAAATATAAGCAATAATCGACAGGCCACGGCGAAAAAACTCGTTTTTAGTGTTCTAGGCGGTGCAAAGTTTTAAATAATATTTATATGTACGCATAATAAGTTTTTTTATACTTATAAACTATACTTATTTATCTAGAATTCGCACTAGGTTATTAATAAATATTCAATATGAATAAAGTTATAAAGTTTTAAATTTGCAAGAAAATTTTGCGTTTTTTGTTGATTTTAAACAGTGTATTCTATTTATTACCATATTTTTAGGCTTTACTTACCAAAAATAAATATTTTTTTAAATAAAAACACCTTAATTATTATTTAAAAATAAAAATTCTAATGCATGAAATGTGCCAAAAAATGACGTAATTAAGAATGCCATCGGTAGCGGCTTCATTTATTGGCACATTTAATACTTTGGAATATTGATTTTGAAATACTCATTAAGGTGTTTTTATTAAAAAAAACTAAATTTATCATAAAAACGCACATTTTCGTAAAAAACCTGAATATCCTCAAATATAATAAACCGAATAAACCCAAATATGCATTTGCACTGAATGTCCAGCTTTAACGGGTAAAACATAATCGAATCTATTGACATTTCATTATTTCCATAATTTCTAATTTAGCCAAATGTAATCTTGTTATTTGATATGTATATAATTATGAAAGGTGCTCTTGAAAAAATGACGCCTCACTGTCGGCATGATAACTTCTTGAAATATTGATGATTCTGATTTTTTGGATTTTTCAATTCCAACACTAAAATTTTGCGTGAAAAGTGGTAGATGAAATCAACTTGTCATAATTAAATAAATTAGATAAAAATATAATAAATTTTTTGGATCGACACTCTAAAATGGTAACCCTTTTTAAAATAATCATATTCATTAATATTTCAAGGAGCTCTTATGCTGAGAGTGAGGCGTCATTTTTTCAATGGGTCCTTTAAAATGCTCACGATATACCTATAATACTTTTCATAAATATTATTGATTTTTAATTGTTTCATTTACATTAATGAATAAAAATTATATGCCATTTTTATTATCACTTTACTTATTATCATTATTATTATTATTATCAAAGTATATCGTTTCATTGTGGCAATGTTAGTGTAAATTATCTCTATAGCTCACCTATTAGAAGGCTCCATAGGTTAGGAAACGAGTATGGCTACCTATCGGATGTTTTTTCGGAAACACTAGCCGCCTACAAGAAAGCTCTTCTGGACGAACTCGGTCGTTTATAATTGGTTATTGATGTCATGTCTATCTCTTGTTTTTAGATTTTTGAATTTTACATTTCATTTTATTTTACTGTCATTTTTATTGCTTCTTGAGTTTCAGATTTGATTTGTTTACAATTATTTCATTTTGTTGTAATTTTGTTGCTTCTTGAATTTCAGACATAATTATTTTAATTTGTTGTAGTTTTATTGATTGTTGACTTTCATATTTGATTTGATAACTATTATTTCATTTGATGTAAATTTGTTATACTTTATGTTAAGTAATGTTTTATTTTTCTTTATATATCACTTTATTAATTGTTTTTGATAGAATTATACCTTATCTCCTTTTTTACTATTACCTATCAATCTAAACATGTTTATATATATTGTTTCTTTAATGGTACGTTGTACCGTGTATTAAATAAATAAATAAATAAATCACATTCTTTACTCTGTATGCTCTAAAAAAAATCGTAAAAAAACTTCAATATTTTACGCGTTAGGGTAGGTGTGACCCCTTGAATGTGCATTATAAAGCGCGCCTTATAATAATGAAAAGCACGCAAACCACCGCCGCCATCACAATTTCCCTTCAATGCCACCCCTAATTATATGAGCACATTTTGCGATCTTTCTCGCGGATGCCGCTTCAAAGGACATTAATATATTTTTAATTAAATTCACGGCGGGGAGGGACTTAGGGCGCTGCTCAGCGAGTAAGTACTTCGCCCGAGCGCGCCGGCGTCAAGTTGTTTACAGAACGTCCGGGTTCAGTACTATGCCTCGGATGCACTAGCGACAGGAGCATTTTTGACGCGTACGAAAATAT
This sequence comes from Agrypnia vestita, assembly GCA_016648135.1. Classification (NCBI taxonomy): domain Eukaryota; kingdom Metazoa; phylum Arthropoda; class Insecta; order Trichoptera; family Phryganeidae; genus Agrypnia; species Agrypnia vestita. The sequence goes on along the minus strand of JADDOH010000384.1, from coordinate 84,466 downwards.
ACGAGAAGAAAACACTGAGACGTGTAGACTATAGACTATTTATTTCGTCTTTTCAAGCCCACTATTACTTGTACGTTTGTCTTGCTATTTTATTTTATTTTATTCAGAATTCAAACACCTTATTTGATACTAAGAAATAGAACATACGATATGATAATAATATTAAGCCCATTATATGAATTCACTTGATTAACCTATAATACTATGTATTGTATACAACAGAATAAGAAGAACATATTTAACCTCCCAATCGAAATTAAAAAGATAAAGAATACAGAACAATTGAACCTAACCTAACCTAACCTAACCTAACCTAACCTAACCTAACCTAACCTAACCTAACCTAACCTATAATACTATGTATTGTATACAACAGAATAAGAAGAACATATTTAACCTCCCAATCGAAATTAAAAAGATAAAGAATACAGAACAATTGAACCTAACCTAACCTAACCTAACCTAACCTAACCTAACCTAACCTAACCTAACCTAACCTAACCTATAATACTATGTATTGTATACAACAGAATAAGAAGAACATATTTAACCTCCCAATCGAAATTAAAAAGATAAAGAATACAGAACAATTGAAGAGCAAATTGAAAGAACATCTCTATGAACTGAACTAGACACCCATTACCTTCAAAGTCAAAGACGTTCACTCTACTACTTCATCCTAGGTATATAATATAATATAAAATAATAAAATGTTAGTAATTAAATGTAAATTCATAGTTCCTTGTCCGAGCACAAGAGCAATGCTCTTAATTGGAGAGGAACTATGAATAACACAATTGTGTAATAAATATTATATTGAACTATAAAACGATGGAAAAAAAAATTTTCGAAGAATATTTTTTTAGACTTAATTGTAACGATTGTGATAATTTTTCTATTAGCAAGAAAAAAATAAATTTTGAAACTAGGGTTAAAGAACACATTAAAGCTTTAAACTAACAATATTGAGTCTGATTTTGCAAAAAATTTAATAGAATATGACCATACATTTAAAATTAATACAGGTTTAAAAATTTTACATTGCAGCTATAAGATTTCACAAATAAATAATCTAGAAATAATTGAAATTAGGAAAAATGTTAATGTTAATTCAAATTTAATAAATACACGGACAAAATTTTTGCATTACCCAATATTGAATATTTTTCCACTTAACATTCCATCTTCTCCAGATGACCCATAATAATTAACACCTCCAACCCCCCCCATCCCTCATCCATTATTGTTTAATCTAATAAAGTGGTGAAAACAAAGTGATTTGTGTTTTATTTTAAGAACATATTTAACAATTCAATAAAAATATCAACGAATAGAAGAGTTTTTAAGAAATATATAAAAGTACACTAATACATGAAAGTACGGTAAATTTATTTCCATGAGGAGAGGAAGGAAGGGAAAATGGATTTAGTAGAGGGAAAATGGGATAAGGAATAAGATCTGTGTGATAAAAATTAATTAAGTTTAAAGGAAGGCCGTATGGAGTTACACAATGTGTTAAATGTATGTTTTGATCTTAGTGGTTGTCGTGTTGCAGATGTCGAGTTCACTGAAAAATGTATAACACGATGTGGTAGTAGAATGAGTTTTGTTTAGAGTTTGTGTGACAGTGAGGGAGATTGAATGTGACGTCAGTTCTGGTAGATCTAGATGGCATTCGAATGGGTAGTCGATTAAGAAGGTCAGGGCAGTCTACTTTTGAATATTTTTTGACCTGTTCCTGTTAATGTTTATTTGCCTCAATGTATTTGTATGATCCTGACTATTTCAGGTTACAGAATGTGTGAAAAGAAAATGCTGTGCGAAGAGGACCCGCCTCAAATGACGCACCTCGGCTCCTTTCGGTGTTTTATAGTTTAGGCATGTACGAGGTTTGCCATATTACGTACTCACTTTATTGTTAGAAATGTTGTACGCGACATTTACTAAGTTAAAAAATTAAACAAGTTAAAAATATTTCAAAATCTTTACAAAAACAAGACCGTTATGATGTTTCAGGCTCTGTATTCGCCGGACATGGCCCCCTGTGATTTATTTATTTTTCAGAAGATGAAAATGGAAGGATGATATTTATATAAATTCAGCGGAATCGCAAATTTTATTCGAGAAGTGCTTCGAAGATTGTATATAAATAGCACTAGCACAACTGTACTATGAAGATGGGGACTACCTTGAAAGGGATAAAATTAAAAATGTTGAATAAAAGTTACGAATAAAGATGTTATGGTTATGAATATGGGAAAATATATTTAATACAATTAAAATCCTAAGTTATATCTGCTTGTAACTGTTCTTAGGTTTTCACGGCTGTTTAGAATCTTTTGGTTTAAGCTGTCTGGAATATTCCGCCGTGTTTAGACGAGCTTTCTATTACAGTTTCCATCATCAGGGCTGATGTGAGTAACATCAGCTCTCATAATAGACTTGGAGGTACAGTGAACTTTTTAATCTTCTAGAAATCGGTAAACATTTTCTATACCTATTGTTAATTTTATTTTGTTGCCGTTTTAATAAAACTTCGAAATATAAAATCAGTTTTCGATGCTAATGCATCATCTTCAGTAATGTTACTAATACTTAACTTAAGACTATGGGACTGCGTGAAGAGTGGGGTGCAGATTAGAGTCCAGTGGGTATGTGGGCGTGGTCATTAGGCGCAGAAGAGGAGGAAGAAAATGTAATCAATATTCAAACTCCATCTATTACATCCCCTCCTTCTGCGTCTAATGACCACGCCCACATTCCCACCGGACTCTTATCTCCACCCCACTCCTCACGCAGTCCTTAAGTCTTATATTTAGTATTAATATAATTACTGCAGATGATGCGTTAGCATCGAAAACATTCTAATCGTTAGAAACAAATAGTGAAAGTAAGCAAAGTTATAATTTATTAATATATTTTTTAAAATGGCCTTATACATAGTTATTCAAGCAAATTTCGAAAAAACCGTATTAATTACATCTTTTCTTTTAACTCGTGGCGTCTGCTTGCTTGTTTCCTTGACGAAAAAACTTTGGATCGATTTTTAACCCTTTTCCTGTGATCCAATCGAGTTAAAACTTTGCAAGCAGACTCGTGGCGACGATCAAGAACATCTTTCAAATTTTCGTTAAAAAAATTAATAATTAAAGTATAATTTTGGATTTTTAGAAATTTTAATGGTTTTTTCAAAATGGAATCATTACAAAAGTTTAACGTCACGGAATATTTAAAATTTGAATTACTCCGTCGGTAGGTATAATATATACTTCACTACGAATTTCAAAAATTTACGACAATTGGTTTACAGATGACAGCACACTTCGGTTTTTTGGGAAGAAATCAAATAATACAGAGATATTTTTACAGATTTTTGACATAGATAGTCTAGATATGTTTCATTTTCAGTCAATCAATTATTTAATTACATTATGGTAAACTTAATTTACAAAGAAAGGGATTAAAATAAAGACTTGGTTTTTATGGGTTAGTTTTTTTAAAATTATTTGTTCTATTATTTTAAGAGTTGAATATTTTATTCTCATTTTTGTTATTTACCTGCTCCCAGGAAACTTCACCGGTCGTACTTAAAATTTTTGATTAGATTATATATAAAAGCCAAAAACAAATCTTCCGACCTGTTAGGGTTAGGTTCGATTTTAGCCTAAAATAAATTTAATCTAAACGAGTAGTTAAAAATATAAACTTCCGTTTATATTTTTATATGTTTATATTTTTATATAAAAAATATAAAAATATAAACTAATATAATATAAACTGTTATACCGCCGAGCTCCTTATCAAATTATTATTTCTTCGAAGTATTCGTTTCTACCAAGGGTGAGATTAATTTCGCAATTTATGTACTTCCAGTGGCGTTTTATTTGTTCCACCCCTGCGAGGGTTGGACCGGAAATTAAACCCACGAAGGCGTCACACACGCCAAGTAGCGTTTTATCATCTTCAAGTGAGTCCCAAACATCTCCTTACGTAACTATTCCGCTTGTTGAGACAGACGTAATAACGTGCCGGCAGGGAGGTTTTACAAGGAGGCTTTCGTCTCGCACGTTTCGAGAAATGGCAAAACAAAAAACCGAAAGAAAAAGGAGTGTGGCAATTTTAAATTTGAAATAAAAATGTATTTGTGATGCCAAATGCGTTTCAGTTATTTATGAGCAACGCTTATTACGCCTGGAATTGGCAAAAAAGGAATGAAAGTAGACTGAATGCGGTCACTAAGACGCTTGTTGTAAAATCTTTGGTCGACAGAGTGAGGAATAAACAAACTAGACGTTAATGCAATTCTGTCTGTGGTGTGGTAGATGGAATAAAGAAAGGAGTGTTGAGATGGTTTGGTCATGTGGAACGTGTGGTCGAGGAAAGGATGGTTTAGAAAATATATGGGGCGAGTGTTGAAGGCAACAGGAATAGAGGGCGTCCGCGAAAGACCTGGCATGATCAGATACTACAAGTACTTGAGGATGTCCCTGTTAAAGAGTGTGGCGTTCAAACCTCTCTGCCTTCCCCTGCGGGGAAACGGCGTGATGGTTAGTTAGTTAGTCTTATTACGTTACAATTTATGGAATGTTAAAAAGGGACACTGACATCAACACTGGACGCAAACTCTAGAAGAAGAAGATTAAAAATTGTAAAGGTAGGGTAAAATAATTATTATCCGGATTTACAAGACGGGTAAAATACTTCAGTGTTTGCTTCCACTTTGACTGGTAAAAGCGATTCAAAAGTCAATGAAATTTACCATTTTCTTTTTAAATTCACAAAAAAGCTGAACCTTTATTAACTATATAGGAGAATATGATATGTACAAATCACTGAATGTCTAATTGTTTTCCATACAATCCTAAGCCTTTTGATCGATCTAAACCAAATTTTGCATAGTTTCATTTTAGGACCCTACGCCAAAATATATTTACTTACCGTCCCCCATTCTTCTAGCTGTTCTAACCCCTACCCGCATGGGGGAATATATATAATTAAATTTATATATATAGATAAATGAGTTTTTTATTGAATGCCATCCGCTCTATATTTATAACCCGTGTTAAACAAAAATATTGTCTACATAAAATTCAAAATTGTCTGCTCTTAAATAGAAGTACATAAATTGCGAAATTAATCTCATAATAATTTCCTAAGGAGCTCGATGGTAAAATGTGCAGTTTATATTTTTTACTACTCATTCAGGTTAAAATTATTTTAGGCTAAAATCTAAAAATTTTTACACCAACCATTTTATTATGTGCACTATTTTTTGTGCTGTTTAAAATCCAATCATTGAATGGACAATATAGTCACCCCATCTCCTCTCCCGGATATCTCACCATCTCTTTCCTGGACCAAATTTTGTAAACATCGTTATTATTTAGGACCTTTGCAAAATAAGGAATTTCTGCTCCTCGTTACTTTCCCCTAATACTTTATTTTATTATATACCTACCTAAATCTGAATCCCTGATAACGCATGGTGCAACTATAATTTAGTTTTACACATATTTTGGGTTATCTATATATTAGGTCCTTACATATGAAATTGGCGTTTTGCCGTACTGGAAAATTTGATCTCAAATATCTTCTCTTTGGTTAGGAATTCCAAATCCAAATTTATACAGCTATTTACTTTTTGAAAATTATAATTCATTTGTTTTTTACTCAATTGTTTTTTTCTTTGCGTCACTCAGTTTACAAAATGAAAAACTTGAAATATCGCGTTATTTACGAGTACGAGTTCCACCGTGGCACCAGTGCTGCAGAAACGGCTCGAAGGATTAATGATGTGTATGGCGACGGTGCCGCAAAAGAAAACACAGTGCGTTTTTGGTTCCAACGTTTTCGTTCTGGAAATTTCGACCTGCAGAACAAGCCCCATGGACGGCCGGAGACCAAAGTTGATAATGAAGAATTGAAGGCTATTGTGGAAGCGGATCCATCGCAAACCACATCCGAGTTAGCTGCAGGCTGCGGTGTTAGTGATAAAAACTGTTTTAATCCACTTGAAGCAAATTGGTAAGGTGAAAAAGCTTGAAAGGTGGGTACCTCCACGAATTGAGTGAAGCATCAACAAACGCGCGTTGACTGCTGGCGTTGCATTACTCACCGGCACGCTAATGAAGGGATTTAAATCGATCATTCCCTGTGATGAAAAGTGGATCCTGGACGATACTCGGAGCGCTCATGCATGCTGAACCCTGCCGAACCAGCCAAACCATGCCCCAAGCGAAAATTGACTCCAAAAAGTTACTTGTGAGCGGTTGGTGGACTAGTGCTGGTGTCGTTCACTACAGCTTTCTTAAATCTGGCCAGACGATTACGGCAGATGTCTATTGTTAGCAACTGCAAACCATGATGGAAAAGCTAGCTGCTAAACAACCGAGGCTGGTTAATCGCTCTAGGCCACTGCTGCTTCATGATAACGCTAGACCACCCACTGCACAACAGACGGCTACCAAATTAGAGGAGCTTCAATTGGAATGTCTAAGAGATCCACCGTACTCTCCGGACCTTGCCCCAACAGATTACCATTTTTTTCGAAATTTGGATAACTTCTTGCAAAGGAAAAAATTCAACTCCGATGGGGCAGTCCAAACCGCCTTCAAAGATTTTATTGATTCCCGTCCGAATGTTTTTTTTAGTAAAGGGATCGATGAACTACCTCTGAGATGGCAAAAGTGCATAGATAGCAATGGTACATACTTTGATTAATAAATATATTATAATAAAAAAAATTGACTTTATGTTCCTCCCATACTAAACGCCAATTTCATATGTAAGGACCTAATAATAATAATAAAACGTCACATATTAACAATTCATTTCTGAAATCCAGTTATAAAAATCTCTAGAAGGGAAATGTACAAGATTAAATATTTCTAACCAAATCCATGCTTTTTATATGGGGAGGAAATAAAAAGAAACGTTTTCCAGAAATGGGAATTTTATTGAGAGTTCATCTCTTTTTCAAGGATTTTCTCGGAAAAGGGATGTTTTTCTGAGCGGATAAGGCAGTAGTGAGCAAGATTGCTTTTATCTTGTTAGAACAGCTGTTGGGATCAATTAACCAGTCCAACATAGTTTAATTCAGTTTCAAGTGGGGATAATTCCACATCAAATTTTTAAAGATGTTTCTGCTAAACCTGAAAGTTTGCCATTTCTCCTTTAGTGTTTTCTCCATAAAATTCTCCCTTAATATAATTACTTTCTCTTTAAATTTATTTCACAAACAATCGCGTATAGTGTTATTTTTTATGTACGACTTTGCAGTAGGACATAATAGCAAACTATAGATGAAATTTATTGTTTTAAATTGTTTCTACTGATTTCGATTTCAGTGTATCTTCGTCAGGACGGACGCACAATAACTTTTCCATAAAGAACGCAGGTACATAATTCAGATGTTGTGCGTGGCCTCATTTGTAGTGAAGAGTGGGATCGAGATTGAAAGGGTGGAGATAGACATGGAAATGGGAAATATATTACATAAGGGGATATTAGTTAAATTAGATTTGGTGTGAGGGACTTTCTGATTTCTAGCATTTCTAAATCGTCAAACATAAGGTCTTTTCTTTTTTAAATGTCTGACCTCTCTCTAAAATATGGTTAGAGAATTCTGACAAATTATTGTTAATGCTGTTTGTGCAAGGTTTTTTTTAGTTTTTTTGAAGTTATCATACTTGTGTTTATATTTATTTCATTTTAAAAATATATTGTATAAAATAATTTATAACCACTCCTTTAGCCGAGTGTTTTGTGGATAATTTATAAATAATATAATAAGTTAAAATAATTTATGTATATTTATTAACATTTTTATAAACTATGCGAAATTTAAAACAATGTATTTAATTTTTGTCCACGTTTTAATATCTTATCTTGCTAGTAAGAGCAAAAAGAAAAAAAGACTCTTCGTTTAGATTAAAAACTATTTATATGAAGAAGTTTGTTTCATGCACGTGTCACGTTTCTTTTAAAACAAAATTTTTGTGACACATGTCAACATTTAGATAGTCAAGGTCATAGGCATTAATATACATTCGCGAATAATTTTCCAAATTATTTGTATTCGTATTTGCAATTGCGAATCCATATTTATATCCGAACGTGACGCAATGTGCGTTTGGGGGTGTTCTAAATGGGGAAGGGCGTGTTGTTTTATCAAACACACATATACAGGGTGTACCAGAGCCAGCAGCAGAAACTTGGCCGGTAGATTCCTGACTATGTTATGAGCTTAAAATGATCAAGCAACTGTGACCTAATGTCAATAGTTACGGAGATATGCAATATCAAAGTTTGATTTTTTTTCAATATTTCTGACTTATTTTTTGCAAAAAGTTGAAGTATCATTACAGTAACTTATATCGATTATGAAAAATTCATTTCCTTCAACACAACTTAAATAAAATGACAAAAACCTTGTAAAAAAATCTTTTTCAATTTTTGCAAGGTTTTTATCATTTTATTTGACTTGTAATAGATAATCTCATAATTGAAGTAAGTTACTGTAATGGTAGTTCAAATTTTTGCATAAAATAAATCAAAAATATTGAAAAAAAATGCAAACTTTGATTAATGTATATTTTAGATATCTCACAGAGACGAAACTGTATTTTTATTATGGGAAAGTAGGTATAGAAGTCATTTGGGTGTACATAGGACTTATGACCTATGTTTATGGTTGGCTTAAGTGATCACTTTACACAATTGTAACATTCGCCATTTCCATCCATGATAGAATATACCATGCTTATTCATTTTTTGGAAGTTGTATATATGTTCAAATTGCGTGGAAAGCTTTCACATATGAGTTGTAAGCGCCATTCCATGCGGCCTGTACAAAGCCATTTTCATTCCCCTAAATCCCCACAGATGTCGCTGATGAGAAAATCTACATTGATTTTTTTACGGAATTTTGAGAGCAATATACTTTATTGTGTAATGAAATATTCTGCAAACTTTGATATTGCATATCTCCATACTATTGATATTAGGTCATGTTTGCTTGAACATTTTATGCTCATAACATAGGCAAGAATCCACCGGCCAAGTTTCTGTTGCTAGCTCTGGTACACCCTGTTACATACATACGCGTAAACAAAAATTTTTTGTCACTAAGCTTTAATTTAAACACAAAATAATCAAAATAGCTATTGCGAAAAGCCTATTTTTGCGAAATTGCACTTTAACCTTGTCACAACCTCGAAGAAACTCATATGTCGCTGACGGCCGCATAAATCCAGCCACATTTGATATCCCCGCTTTCCGTGCGATTAGAATCAAATCAAATAAATTGCGAGTACGTCAGAGCGGAGACGACAATCATATATTATTGATCCCTCCAATATTTGCCTCCGCGCGTCCAAAATACATTACCGCCTGCTGAGCTGTCGTCGCTACCTACACACATGAGCCGTGCATACACTTACACATGTTTAAAAGGAGCTCGTAAACATGACGTCGATCAGTCAATTATCTGTGTAATAAAACAGAAAACCAATCTTTCTATACGGATCTGAGACAACAAGACCGCAGGAAGATTTGAAACTGTTAGAGATGTGGTGAAGAAATGACTAAGTTTTACAGAAATAAATTTTCGGGAAATCCTTCCATCGCGTAGGCTTCGTACGAATGAGGTTTTTGCACCTGTTAGATTATTTTATTGGAAACTATGGAGAATATCCTAAATATTAAGTTCAACATGAGAATAAAGAAGGACAAAACAAAATTGATAACCGTAGGAAGAGACGAACAACACATGAACATACTAATGTCAGCAGCTGGAATTAAGGACGCAAAAAAGTTTGTCTATCTTGGGAGTAAAATCACATGGGTACGAAAAGAGAGGTTGACAGTCGCATCCACAAAGCAAAATTTGCGTTAAACAAAAAATCAAAGATTTTTCGAATCCAACAATATAGACCTAAAGCTCCGCAAGCAATTAATAAAAACTTATGTGTGGAGTATTTTGCTGTATGGATGTGAGACATGGTGCATTGGCGATAGAGAAAAAACCGATTGGAAGCCTTAGAGGTGTGGACCTACAGACGTGCCCTAGGAATTTCGTGGAGAGACCGCATTACGAATGAAGAGGCTCTCAGCAGGATCGATGAAACCAGGCACGTGATGAATACTATCTTGAAAAGGTGTGCCAGATGGGGCATATTCTACGATGGGGCGTAATTTAAAGAATATCATTAAGTTTAATTCGTATCTAGCGACTTTGCACATTGAATAGCTTAATAAAAATTAATTAATAATTCGCCAATTTATTTCCAGTGTGCACATGACAGTATGTTTCTCAAAATTATAGCACAATACATATTAGACAATGATAATTTAACGGACTTTTTTTAATTTAACACAAAAAGATTAATTTAATGTAGATAAAACTCAGTGATAATAAATAGGAAAAGCGAAAGTAAACAACAGTAAATAATTAGTAATGCGTATAATGTATATGTTTTCAATATCTGTATTCATTCATCTGTATGTATCAATATTCAATATCACCATGAGATGAACCAGCTAGATAGTGGGCATCCTAATCAAATCGAGCGGACTGTATTTAATGTCGAAATGATGTTCAATTAATATTATAAAGCATTTTATTGTATTTCAATATAAATCGTTCTCCTGGTCACGGTAAGCACTGTGATGATCCAGTTAGATAGTGGGGTCTTCCTAACGTACTAACGAGGAATTCTGTATTAATAATTTATTTAAAATGCCGTTGCTTAATCGCCGCGAGTTGATATTTAATTTTAGCTATTATATGTTCAATTGATTTGCCAACTCCTGGCCGCGGCTAACAATGTGATGATTCTATGGGGGTGACCCGTCAAAAATACGTCGTGGAAAATAATATTAAATAATATAAATTTCATTGCAATGAATAAGGTCATTTGCCGTATGATGTTAGCGAAAATAGTTGTATGGCGCGGGTGGCAACGGCCGAGGTCGACAGATACGCTGTAACTATAAAAGGATCGCGGAATAAAATATTATACCTTCTATGAAATATTAAAAATAATGTATTCTATACAATATTAATGCTCTGCCAGTCCTAACTATACATTTACTGAAAATAATTATTAACTGAAAAGTGCGCTTTTGAATGCAATATTAATTAAAAATGTTAACTAACATCTTGGGTTCGCATACTATATTGAAAATACCTACTGCCCTTTGCATTTACTAAGTATATTACCTAAATAGCCACAGCTATACCATCCTGTCCGTCAGGGACGAAACATAAAACATAGTTATATTCCTAAAAGTGCTACCTCTTACGCGACAAAAATACCTATTGCAGTCGGGCTATGAATATGAACTATTTCCGCCTCATAATGGCGTCTGGAACCAATACTAAAAACCTCACTAGGAATAATAAATGCGACTAAATCTCGATAAATACAATATATACTATTCGTAATACGTCGTTGAATTGGCACATGATTCGTCTAATGGATGAAGGACCCCGTTGTGTATCGTAATAACTTCAAATTCTTTTATAGGAGCAGTGTGGAAACAATTGCATAATATTACGTAATAAAAACATCTAACGAACCTAATAATCTATACATTTATGTTACAATAAAATACGTTCACCAGAAGAATTCGTGTATTAGAAAATAAAACATTTTCGATTTGAGACATACCAGTAAAATCGTTCGAACGGCGCAAAGGGAAAAATTCACACATATTAAATAACACTGAAATGAATAATTATAAACACTTTGTATTAGCAAATTCTTACCTTGAATGGTTTCGTTCTAGACGTGCATGAACCTGTTCATATTAATTCCATGGGAAAATAATACATATATTTTCTA
>JADDOH010000384.1:0-72406 GCA_016648135.1 Agrypnia vestita | reverse complement strand
ATGAAAATCCTTCCAAAGTCAGAGAATTCACGACGTTGGTTAACGCTGTTTTTGAGCAGGATGAGGCGCGAAGGTCGAGTCTAGTGGTCACTCCGATCAACAAGGGAGGTCCCGCTTTTAAGAGTACCTCACAGGGGCTTGCGCGGATTCCAGACTTATGACACGAGCGTCATCCACAACCTCACCTAGCTCAACGTTCATAAACCAGAAAACTCCAATTTCAGTTAGATCTCCCCATTCTGTCCTTTACTCGTCGTTCTGAAGCTACTTGTTAAGCCGGATATACCGAGAGGTACTCAAACCATAAAGAGTTAGCTGAAGACCGGATTGCGCAATACTTATGCAACACAATTATTATAAGGCTACTAAGCGTTTCTTATAGAATTACGTGTATTCAATTATTAGTAAAAATAGTATGAAAATCCCCATACTTTAAAATATATTCGTTCGGAAGAATTTCTCGTACGATTTGGATTGATATCTGGTTATGCAATACATAACGCGTCGACAATTATTATGAATCTATTAAGCACTGCTTATAGAGCTCCGTAAAATCAATTGTTAATACAAATGGTATGAAAATCCCCATGCATCAAAATATATTCGTTTGGGAGATATTCCCGTACGAATTGAGCCAAGATCACACAAGAAATCGTGATATTAATTATACATTATTGCTCCGATTTTAAATCTTCCCAAAATAAATACATTTCAATAGTGAAAATAATTAATCGATAGATAATATAAATGTGTTCCTTAGCTGTTACACAGTGGCGGTATGATCCTCTCTTGGTACTGATGAATGGTAGATTCCTCCATACGTCCGGGCAGCAACTCCGTCCGCAAATGATGTTCTGGAACTCAGGGCTCCGTCGGTAGTCTGTCGGGCAGCGCTCCCGCTAGCAAGTCTGGTCTCGAACTGAAGGGGCTGAGTATATCGTGTTCGCTCCTTTTATAGTAACGATTGCACCATATCCCCGAAATCCACGCTAGTGCAGTGACTCATCCTATGCGCGATGACCTCACCGCCGGCGCTCGCCATTGGCCGGATTCAGTCATCAGGACGGTCGCCTCCGGCTCAACCCGTCGAAGGCAAAGCGCGCCTGTGATTGGTCCGTTTCGTTAAAATAATAGTTAAGCACCCGCTACACGCGAGACTTACTGTTCTGATTCATAAATAATAAAGGCTCGTTCGCACCTACTCACAAGGTCGAGTCTATTAGGATTGGCAAACGATATTAATTTAACACAGAATTATATCTATGGTATAATAAAGATCTAAGAAATATTACTTGTATAGCTGAATATTCAATATTTTGTTAGCTTCTTGTAATACATAGAATCTTGAGAAGAAATATATGAGGCTTTTACTTTTAAACGACTCAAACCAGAAGAAATATATTCTTGATGTCCATACTTGGCTTTTTTGAATATTACTATTTTAAGATTTTCTAAATTTATTAAATCTATCTCTATGTCGACCATCACAACCATATGTATTCATCTGTATGTATCAATATTCAATATCACCATATGACGATACTCTTCGTATTTGGTATTAAAAATATCTATTGAATTCAAAAGGTAATTCTAATCTGAGCATATACGTGAGATGGGAGATGATTTCTTATTATTGGCGTGATAAGTTGAAAGGGAAAAGGAATAGAACTGTCTGGTGGTTCTGAATGGGACGTGAAAGGATTCACGGTGACTTGCAGGACCTTTTGCTTTTGCCAATTGGTCAGTTTATGAAGACGTGGTTGTGATCAGAAGCATCTGCGATGATGACGGTCCGACTCACGTTTCGGTTGCTTTTTGTCTGATCACGCTTAACCACTTAATCCAAATACCCAACCCATGTGACGTATGGTGAGTAAAGCTATCTCTCATATTATCCCTTGTAAATAAACAAATAATAAAGCTTTATAACTCTCAGAAAACTTAAATTATTGATTTAATCGGCGCCGGCATCAATTTTGTACAGATGATTCATGATAATTAAAATAGATATTTATAAAAACCATGTTTACTCTACATAAATCTCGACAGTGACAGAAGCTTTCATTGACAGGTTTAGTAATATTCTATTAATGAACTATATTCAAATATAGGTAATATGGCCTCAGGTGGATACATGAATAATTAATAAATTACTGATAAAATGAGCCGTTGATACTGGTGTTTTGTCGAGGGGGAGTATAACTAGAGAATTGACAGGAGAAGAGAAAATTTAACGAATATGATATTGTTTAAAAACATGATTTTATTATTATATTACATTATATTATTGGATTATATTACATCTCTCTTCCAAGACTCTCCCATTGATATTGAAATACCAGAAACTAATCGAGGTCCTGTAATATTAAAATCAGAATTGTTGAATGCTATCGAGAATTCTAAGACTAGAAAAGCATGTGGACCTGACGAAATTCCTATAGAAGTTATCAAATTAATAAATGAAAACAATATTGACTACCTACTTGAACTATTTATTAAAATATACGACACAGGGATTATCCTCCAAGATTGGTTGAAATCACTGTTTATCAATCTACCCAAAAAGCAACACCAGAAGAAGTGTTATGAGCCATGTCCTAAAAATATTTTTGAAAATAATACATGCCAGAATAAGATAAGTGCGAACGTGTCCTAGATGATACTCAATTTGGGTTTAGGCAAGGATTTGGTACCCGCGAAGCGCTGACAACAATAAATATCTTATTGCAAAAATGCTATGACCTAAGAAACGCTATATGTATATGCTTGCTTCATAGACTACGAAAAAGCATTTGACAGAGTAAAACACACAGATTTAATTAGAATATTACAAAGATGTGATATAGATGAGAAGGATGTGAGAATAATTAAAAACTTGTACTGGGATCAAAACGCTATTATTAAACTTGAGAATGGAGCCACTTCACGAGGCATTCCTGTTCAGCGTAGAGTCCGACAGGGATGTGTTCTCTCTCCTACACTGTTCAATATATACTCTGACATGGTCTTCAAAGATGCGCTAGATAATACAAACCTTGGCGCGAAAGTCAACGGTGTGGCTATCAACAACATCCGATATGCTGATGACACCGTTTTGCTGGCAGATAGTGTTGAAGACTTGCAACAACTTATAAATATTAGCAAGACCAAGTTTATGGTTTTTAGCCGAGAGAATCATCCAAATGTGCGCCTTCAATTAAAGGGTGTCAACATTGAAAGAGTAAAACAGTTTAAGTATTTGGGCAGTATTATTACTGACAATCTGGACTTTGATACGGAGATCAAATGCAGAATAGAGAAATCCCGTGCATCTTTTAATAATTTGAATAGTCTACTCTGTAATGAGGACTTAAACTTGAAACTCAGACAGAGGTTGATGAAATGCTATGTATGGTCAGTTCTACTTTACGGTGTTGAAGCATGGACGCTGAAGGTGAATACTTTAAATCGCCTAGAGGCGTTCGAAATGTGGATATATCGTAAAATGTTAATGATATCTTAGACTGACATGACTAGTAATGTTGAAGTTTTACGTAGAGCAAATACAAACAGACAGTTACTCAACATAGTAAAGCTCCGTAAAATTTCATACTTTGGTCATATAATGAGAGGCGAAAAGTACTCCATCCTTCAGCTCGTCATGAAGGGGAAGATTGAGGGTCGCAGAGGGGTCGGAAGGAGGCGGCATTCCTGGCTTGGAAACATTCGAGAGTGGACCGGGATAAGAAGCGTGGAAGAGCTGTTCCGCACTGCCCTGGACAGGGAAACTTTCTTCCAGATGATCGCCGACGTCGGAGGGACCCGACAGGGCACACGAAGAAGAAGAAGAATATTGTTAAGCAAATCAATACCCAATAATTAATTTTTTTTTAAATTATAATCTTTCGATATTGGAACGGGGTGGATAAGCCGTTTGGCACGTCAATGAAAATAATAATTATTATCCTTGGTGTGGTTCGCGAATTCAGACAAAAGTTATTACTGGTTAGATAACAATCGTGTTTTTTTAGTATAACGTTGAAATTTCTAGAACATTATTATTACGGAAATTTTGTAAACATTTATAAACATCCATTTTAATGATCTCATAAAATTTATTTCAAAGCTCCGCAAATTTTCTAAAGATTTAAATGGAATTAAAAAAGGCAGAATATTTTAAGTATGTTCAAATATTTCATCCAGTGGGACATAATTAATCAAGAATTTATTAATGATGCCCCCCTGGGAATAATATTCATTCTTGGAAAATTTGTTCATACAGAAAATAATCTGAATATATAAAAAAACCAAAAAGGAGTCGAAAAAAGAAATAATTTTCAGGCATATTTTAAAATAATGTTAATAATTCGGAAAAATGTCATATACTTACATATAAAATGTATATTGCTTAAAAAACTAGAATCAAAAATAAATATATCTCACTATCAACGGTGACATGGTTTATGGGAATGACAAATTTTCTATGAAAGGTGACGGTGGTATGATTATAACTCACGTATGAAGCAAGGTTTGAAAATTAAACATATTGTAACGAGGCTAAAAAAGAATCACGCACTTCTGTCAAGTGACGTCTGTAACTTTCCAGGAACATCTGGAATTTACGAGTACTTGCTAGTAAACACTGGAAACGTCTGGATAACAGCACTAGCCGTATAAATACGACACACGGGAGAAAGGAGTGAGTTATGTTCCGTGATAATACAAGTGAAGGTAGCCGCGAGCGGCGGGACAGGTCGGCCAAACGAGCGGTAGTTCGACAGCGATTCTAGAAAGTTCTTACGAAGCGAAATAAAACCGAAGCGAAATTAATAAGTGCGGAAATTGATGGAATATTCTAGTGAACAGTGAGTAAAGTATTAAAGCGAATGTAGTGTCTATTTACGAGTGATAAATTTGCGAAATAGTTTATTTCAAAGAATAGCGTTTCATTAAATAGTGATAAGCGACTTATCCTGTATTGAATTCCAGCGTTTTCATAAATTCCTCCTGCAGCCGTAAATATCTAGCTGACAATATATATGTCGCAGCCATTTGGTTAAATTAGCCAGGTAATAGGCCGTTCATTAATCGGATGCCTTGGCCGATAGTTAATTGAACTAGAATCACTCAACGTTCAACAACTTAACGTGTTGAAAGTCAGCCCTTTGAAGATGACTGACCAAGATAGCCGATTGATTCAAATGAGGCATTCCATCGTCACACGTGAAACATTTTTCTAGTAAATTGTCATAATATGTTAAAATTTTACAACATATATGCAATTTGTAATATTTCTTCTTCAAGAACGCAACCTATTCTATCTTCAATCAATAATTGAGCAACAGAACATTAACGAAATGCTTTTGACAAACATTTTTTATTTATGGATGTATTTTTTTTGTCCCACCGTGATAGAAGAATGTTTCAGTATTCACTTCAAACAAAATAAAATAGGGCTGTTCTGTTGCTTAATTCTTGATTGAAGACAGAATAAGTTGCTTTTTTCAAAAATAAATATTAGAAATTGCATACATGTTGTAAACTTTTAACATATCTATGACAATTTACTAGAAAAATGTCCCACTCGTGACGATGGAATGCCTCAAATCTAACCTAACCTAACCTAACCAAACCTAACCTAACGTAACCTTACCAAACATCACAAATTCATCAATATCCAATTTAACTAAATAACTACACGACGTTCAACAATCTGGTTACAGGTTGCGCTCAATGACTTGGCTAGTTGTCCTTCAGCCATTTAATTGGATGTCGGCGTTTAAATTAAATTAGCTATCTGATTAAATTACCTGGCTAATTTAATCAGATGGCTGTGAAATATATACAACATTAAAAAATTTGATATGGTAGTCTACAATGGATGGAAATGATGGACATTATATTGTGTAAAACGATTACTTAAGCCTGTCGTAGACAAATTTATACTCTTATTAGTAATAAATTCGGAAAAACCTTAGTTGACAGAAAAATAAATTACCACAAACAGAGACGAAATGTGAAGAGCTTCTAATAAAATCAAAAAGACACGAGTCAATTACTCTAGGAGGTTTGTAGAAAACCTGAAAGCTGAGTAAAGAAACTCTACTTAATACAAAGAAGAAGAAGAAGAAGATCAACAAAAAATAAAAAATGTGCTACCTATAGAGTAATGAAATTAAATTTTCATGAATATTTTTAGTGTGCTAAATATACCAATGAAATATTGAATTTATCGAAGTGCTTTTCTCGCTGAGCGCACATTTTTTAACCACTGGATTCTAGCGTGTGTGTAGTAGACGCGATCAAATGGTTTGAGGATATTTTTTATATTAAAAATATTCAGTCGATATGAAACGTGGGTATTAAATATTCAGGGAAGATCAACATTTATTGTCATCGGATTCAGAGACGGCAAAGGATGATTCTGTTATATTTTTGTTTGGAAACAATGGTTACGACAGTAAATAGCAAACATTACATAACACTTGTGTATAGTATTAAATACGATGGTAGTACATTTATTTGTATTTTGAATTACGAGTATGTTTGTTTAATAATTATTATTGAAATTCTTACATTGCCGATGATATCAGGGTGTTGCCAAAGGGAAGATGAACAGCAAACTTACCTGAAAAAAAGGAAATACATAATTAGGAAATACATACATAAATAGAAAAAAAGGAAATAAATAAATTATAATAAAATATGTGCCCTATCAGTTATAAAAATCCACATTCAACCTTTTCATTAACATTGATAATCGTGACGTAAAAAACGATAAAAAATATTTCTATAATGTATTAATATATTAAATCCATATCTTAGGCATTCACAAAAAAGATTTTACAGAATAAAATTTTCAATTCGTACTAATAGCGTTGAAATCGCTGTGACACTTTGTTGAAAACCGTGTGGGGAATTATTTTGAGGTCTCTCCGCACCGGCAAATACATTATTCTGGGTAATTATATACCCCGTACCGGTATATATGTAAGCACCCCAAATATATTTTTATATTTGGTATTATATTACTTACCCCGTAACATTCTGTGTAACACAAATATCCCATATCAGAGCATATATTATTTTTATTTTATTTATTTAATACTCACGGAAGACAACGGCACAACAAAGAAGCATAGAAAACATTAACTTATATAGATGGCCAATTAAAGGTCTCCACTTTTAGAAATATGCTAATAATGATAAATATGTTATGAAATAAACATAGGCATGTTAAGAATAATATAACAAGGAAGAATAAAAATTTAAACAAAAGAAAAGGAGACTTAATTATTTGCAGAAAAACTTGATTTGAACTTAACCAGACATGTTAAGAATAGTACAACAAGAATGAATAAAAAACACATAATTATGTCACCACAGAATATTTTCTGTGGTGACATAATTACGCAGTAGATACTGGAATAGATATTATTGGGGTGACATACTCACCCCTTACTGTAACTGATATAATTTTCATGTACTTTGCTCAGCCCTTAACGAAGCAGATATTATTTATTTTTAGCGAAATTTAAAATAAAATAAATTTTAATAAATATTATTATTCTACGGTTTAACTATTTTTAGGTATTACAGCTGTTTCGGCTTGTGAGGCCATTATCATACACGTACAAACGACTTATTTATTATATCCACTGTTTGATAATGGCCTTACAAGCCGAAACAGCTGTAACACCTAAAAATAGTTAATCCGTAGAACTTAATAATAATATTTATTAAAATTTAATTTATTTTAAATTTCGATAAAAATAAATATGAAGTTCTACAAATTAAACACAAAAACCTTAAAAAAAACAGATATTATTTTGCAACAACTTTCCTCTTCGTAGCAGTAAGGTTCATAACCCATATATCAAATTAAGATCATTAAATATAGCAGCGACACTGCCCCATCACATATAAATTCTATTTTAATCTCCACAAACGTTTTAATGATACAGTTACTCTCTGGAGAAGATTTACGAATTAAGTCTCTAAAATGCAATTCAGAACTAGCTCAGCCAGGAGAGGTTAATTAAATTGAAAATATTTTTAAATGAAAAGCAGAGAAACTGGAAACCTCCCCTTGTTCCCGGCATTCAGTGGATATCTTTTTGATGTAGGTCGCGCACCCGGAGCTGACGACTCTTCAGTTATTCACTTTTTTCATCCTCAAACACTGGCGCGAAAATCAGCGAATTTTTATTTTTTATTTTTTTATTTTCATTTATTGGTTTTCTTACAGCCATATAATTAATCAATTTTGAAAAAAAACAATAATTGATGTACAGAGTTTTGGGCCAATTACAAGAAAACACATATATACAATCGATAAAAAATAAGAAAAAACATGAGTGTGTGTATTTGTGTGTTTATTTATTTATTTATTTTGAATCAAAACAATCTTAAAAATTTTCCACTGAATTTAAAAATTTACTTTAACATACATTAATAGCGAATGGAGAGGGTGGAGGGGAATGTGGGACGGGAGTAGAAGGGAAGATATAATACAAATTAGTTTGGGTGCGGTAGTGTAGATATTGTTTGTTTTATGTTTCTTATTGTTGCGTTGAAAATGTCAATGTGGTGATAGTTTGTGTTAAATGAATTTGTGGATCTGTACATAAAGGAGTTTTGTTTTGAGTTGGTCTTACAAAAGGGGAGATGAAAAGTAGGTGAATGTCTGTTATTGCGAGTTGGGATGTGGTAAGATATTCGTTGAAGAAGTTCCGGACTATCAACTAGATTGTGTGTTATTTTGAATAGCATCACCGCGTCAACTATGTTTCTTCGACGAGTTAGGGTCTGCATGTTAAAATTGTTGATTTACAAAAAAAAACTATGCCTGAAATAACGGTTAAGGAAAATTCATCAACAGGACTCTTTGAAAGGTCATTACGACAGGAGTTTATTTGTTTTTACTTCCTTTATATTAACTCGTGGCGTCTGCTTTTCTTCTTGTCTGACGAAAAAACTTTGGATCCATTTTAAACCCCTTTCCCGCGATCCAATCGAGCTGAAACTTTGCAATCAGACTCGTGGCGACGATCAAGAAGATCTATCAAATTTTCGTTAAAAAAAAATTAATACATTTTTGGATTTTTTATTTATTTTTTTTAAATTTTTATTACTCCCTTTCGTAGCGTTGCCCATCCGAAGCCCAATGCGTAGGTTAAGCGAAAAAAAATGTTTCAACTAGTAAATGAGAAAGGGAGTATAATAAAAACTTGGTTTTTGTGGGTTACATTTTTTAACCATACTATTTTAGTTCATTACTCAATCGTTTAAAGTGGTTTTCCGTCGTAGTCGCGATGTGCGTATGATGCGTAGACACAAGTCATATTGGGGTAATCTATCTTCTCTTTCTAGTTTACCACCGACCACCATATGCAGATTTTGCGAGAGAGATGACATATAAAATGTAGGAGTATAATTAGGGTATTCGTTCTTACTATTATTTCTCAGGTTTATTTACATTGTATAACAATTATATAATTTCTTACAATTCACAATAATCGCATAGATTCACCTGAAATTTTAAATTCGATACACTTTAATGTCCCGCAGAGACGAACGAGAGCACCACGCCTTTTCCGCTTAAATCATTGGAGAATAAACTACGGTAAAAACTGTATTATTAGTTCTAGATATCTATGACACGGCCTTTGTAGATTTCGATATTTTATATTTAAGTTTTGAACAGTTTACAAAATCCCTATATAAACTCGCGCGAAAACATTTTTCTTCCCACACATGTAAACACACACACGAACACATAAAAACGCACAAATACACACACGGACACAAACTCACTATTTGACATATTGTTTTTTCTTATTTTCTTTTGTCGATCCTGGTATAATATTCTTATATATATATGTTATAATGAAGGTTTTCACGGGTGTTAAAAATGTTAGTATTAATTTCTTTGGGGGTAACCCGCGTCAAAATCTGGTCCTCAGAAGGTTGCTGGCCTTAATGGCGTTTGTTTGGCTCGGGACGGCCGGGAACACCCTATATTTAATGCAAAATTCCCAAAAATCATTAAGGCCAATAATGACCACAGTATCCAAATTTAGACTTTGACTTACCAGGCCTCGCTTGGTAATAAGCTTCCGATACGAACGGACGTGCTCGCACTGCCCCTCGTGACGGAAATTTATTAACAAGACAACCTGAAGATGTCTGTTGTGATTCAGGCGAAACGTCGGTTGACGAATGGTCCTTCTGAGGACCAGATTTTGACGCGGGTTACCCCCAAAGAAATTAATACTAACATGTATATATATATATATATATATATATATATGTATATATATATATATATGTGTGTGTGTGTATTTTCTTGTAATTGGCCCAAAGCTCTGTACATAAATAATTGTTTTTTTTCCGAGATTGATTAATTATATAGCTAACTAAAACCAATAAATGAAAAAAAAAATAATAATAATAATACTCGAGAGAGTAACAAGCGTGCTCACTGGCTTGATCGGATGAGCTCAACGGAATGATTTTTGGTTCGCGTTCGCCATGGTCTGGGCCGCCAGTCGTGTTCCGGTGTTGCCAAACAGTGACATCCAGCATAGCGGTAATATATACAATACATAAAAATATCTGACAAAAGTGAAGACTGCGAAACACTGCATTTAACCAATCAAACATCATAGTGATACTATATTACGTATGTCCTGCATACATACCTCCAATGTTGAGATAATTGTTAATTTAACTTGGGACGTGGAACATTTTACTGACAGTTAAAAGATTTAACCATTTACCCTAACTTTACACCTTACAACTATACGATGTCGTCGGTTTCCATCTACATATGTTACCTCATTAGTGAGACTATTTTTTTCAGTTTTAATAAAATATGCTGGAAATCCTGGGGCCGCCTAGGAGGTTCTGCTCAAAGGTTTTTAGAGGGATTCTAATTAAAATAGATGATCGTTTTCAAAGAGAATAAAATAAACCTCGCATTCCTACATTCATAAAGGTTGCGTAATATGTTGATGGAAACTGACCACATTATACAGCGATATTACAGGAAAAATAGTCTATTTCGTCTTCGAGATCTAGTGACGATTATATGTCCTCTATACGGAGTTACTTGGAAAATATTAATAATCTTGCAGGACTGTATTCCTGCCTTGATTATGAGTCAAAAATGTTAAAGCAACCATGACCTAATATCAATTTTTATAGAAATATGCGAATCAAATTTTGCATTTTTTTTCAATATTTCTGACTTTTTTGCAAAACGTCGGACTATCATTACAGTAACATATATCGAATATGAAAAAACAAATTCCCTTTTATACAAGTCAAATGCCAATTATAAAAATTTTGTTGTCTGTCTGTCCCCGTAACTTCGTGTGTTACATGGACGTTATACGTAACTTCTTTAGATTAATTTTTTTGATTAATTTTAGAAAAAACATAGTAGTGGAAAACATTTCAATTGGATTTTCTGCAGGGTTTTTATTATTTTATTTAACTTGAATTGAAACGAATGAATTTATCGTAATTGATAAAAGTTAGTGTATTGATAGTTCAAGGTGTTGTAAAAAATAAGTAAGAAATTTTGAAAAAAAATGCAATCTTTAATATAGTATCTCCATAACTTTTGATATTATGTCATGGTTGCTTGAACATTTTCGTCTCATAATCAAGACAGAAATATAGTCCTGCGAGGTTCTTAATGTTTCCAAAATAACCCTGTATATAGATAGCTATTTTAAGAGGAAACATTTAATGAAATATTTTTCATTAAATACTCCCTTTACTCGTGGCGTCTGCTTGCTTGACGAAAAAACTTTGGATCGATTTTCAACCCATTTCCTGTGATCCAATCAAGCTGAAACTTTGCAAGCAGACTCGTGGCGATGATCAAGAAGATCTATCAAATTTTCGTTAATCGTTGCGTTAAAAAAAATTAATAAATTTTTGGATTTTTCAAATTTTTAATGGTTTTTTCATACAACTTACTAAGTTGTATGAAAATATTTAAGGCGTCTGGTAGACACGAACCTGGTTATAGTATAATTTTGGATTTTTGGAATTTTTTTATCACTCCCTTTTGTAGCGTCGCTCGACCGAAGCCCAACGCGTAGGTTAAGCGCCAAACCAGTTTCCACTAGTAAATGAGAAAGGTAGTATAATAAAAACTTGGTTTTTTTGTATTTTAAGTATCTGTTATTTTTCTGAAAAAAAAATTAATAGAATTTATCGATGACGCAAACAAATACACATAATTATTAACTGTCTCTAGTTAGCACGTGTATTGCACTTTTTTTACCTTTACTTTTTTTTGTTAATAAATTACTTCTTATCTATATTTTGATTTATTAAAGCAGTTAGACATTTATTATTTTTTAAAAGACGTCTTTTAAGAAATCCTTCCGGATCGCGACATTTCTCACCTTAATCCCGAATTCAGAGTCAATACTATAATACTATAATAAAAGTTTATTCAAACTTTTCACTAATAGTTGCACATTACAATTTGTAATGTGATCACTTCAGTCAAGCATGACATTTTTTAAAATTATTTTTTTATATATTTTTAATTTTTGTACGCTTCAACTGGCCAGGAGGCCCAATTACAGAAGCGAAATACATCACAAAACACCCGGACTTGAGTAAATCACATAGATAAAATTTGACCTCACCGGGAATCGAACCCGAAACCCTCGGAGTGGGAAGCCAGTGTCGTACCCACTGCGCTACGAGGGCCGCAATATGTCGCAAGCCCTATAAATGCCTTCCATTCCTACTTTCCCATATAAATAGTTTCGTCTCTATGAATTATCTGCTATACATCTTTCATCACTTGTTCAACAATATCTATGACTCAGCCAATTTTTCTTAACCTGAGTACAAAAAATAATACAAACATAGCAATAATACGAGTCCCCTCCAAAAGAAAATGTATAAAAGTGAAAGAGGTAAGGATCGAAAGTCGCATTCGTTAGAATTTATTTATATTTGAAATTATTATTTATATTAGTCAAAATATCATTTCAAAGCCACCCGGAATAACACGATGATGGAGATTTGGGGTAAAGATATTTTGCCTATGGATATAGAGTTTTGCCTCTGATCGGAAGGTTGAAGCTCCTTTGAACCTAGATGTCGCCTGTCTGCTGAGGAGTTCAAAGGAATATATTTGTGAAGCGTCTTCTTCGTACATTTGAACTGAAGGACGTCTGGCCCATTCATGTGTTGCGAATTCTTGACAGAGATGTTTTAATAATGTGATGTCGTTAACAAAAGGGTTTATTACTTTTAATATTGAAATGAATAAGTGTGCGCACACACATAAAATACTCTACCATTAATAAATGAACTATCTAACCTGAATATTATTGATGGGTATGGTAGTATTTTTTCGAGTGTAACATGAATTTTCGAATCTTCAGGTTTGTGTTTTCTGGGGTATTATGCCATGTTGTTACGATCTTTCGGGCTGACGTTTCGGATCCCATTGCAGGGTCCATAATTAGGGTTGATGTGTTGTTGAGAGTATTGGTGTTGTGGTTAAGTATCGGCTTGTAATACCGTGTCGAGAGCAGGGTGGAGAACGTTGTCAGTATTGTGATAAGTATTGGCTCGCAATACGTTGTCGAAAACTTAGTGTTTATGTGTTACGTGGCAATACCGTGTCGGAGTCATGTGTTTTGTTGTATTGTGTGTATGTTTCATCTCTTTTCTGATCACTATCTCTGCGGAGTCTGCGACGAGATTGAATTTGAAGCGCCGGATACCAAGATGTTTTTAATTTGAGACCATCATCTCTATTAATGTTTATCGGGTGCTCGTAGATTTCTAGAGCTTTCTTGATAAGACACGTATGGTGACTCTTGGGCTTTCCAAGGATTTTCGGTTCGAATGCTAAATGATGGCCGGTATCCAGAAAATGCTCAGCCAGTGCTGATTTTTCTGGATGACCGATGAATTTTTAAATTTATACAAAACTTTGTAATACGCTCAAGTTTCGAGAGTAAGCATCAGGTGTAATTATTAGCTAACTAAAGTACAGAATTTTGTCAACCTATTCAAGTAGAACAGCAGGTCGCGTAGTTGGAAAAATTTTCAGGGGCATTAGCGAAAATAAACTTAGATTTGGTGATGTTTTTTGTGGAATGTAATGTTATTCATAGGTGTTTTCTCAGAATTTCAATTTTAAAGCGTTTCAACGATTTTCAAATCGTTCATTATCAATCCTTTATGAGGAACCAAGTGGAGTAGTTTTAATCCTCAATAAGAGAACTTCTCTTTCGAACAAATTTGATTCATCAAAGATGAAAATTAATATTGAAATAATTCTATAATAATATCTAATGAGGTACACGCTGTAATGATCATAAGATTTTAAGTATTTATTTAAAAAAAATATTATATTTTTCAATTTTTTATTGGTTAGCATTATCCTAATGATGTTGTTAGCGGCCTTTTGTATGCGAAGACTTTTTTTGACAAAAAAGAGATATTTATAAAATTCCGATTACAAATATTGACCAAATACTTAAAATTTTTGTTGCAACTTTTTACACAAATCTCTTAAACTTTGTGTATCGATTCGTCTTGTAATCGATCGTTTCACACATGTTTCGTTTCGATCCGACTTATTCTTTTCCACCAGTGCCTTTCGCCACGAAATCCGGAAGTTTATTGAGTGCGCCGTTTTCGCGCTACGCGCAGAGTGGGGGGAAGGAGGTTTGGTACGCCAATTTGATTGCGAGAAGTATAACATGCGTCTTAACTTCTTTTAACACATTAATTTTCATTCAGAATATTTTTGAGTGTGTCCAAATTTTTCAGAACAGAACTGGATTGTTTTCACAGGAATAATCAATAATCAATTAATGTATATTATAGATGTCTCTCAGAGACGAAACTGTGTATATATATGTATATATATTTTTTATTATTAGAAGAGAGTAGATATAGAATACTTTTTGGGTGTACATAGGACTAACGACCTACCGTACGGTTGGCTTAAGTAAAGACATGGTATTCTATCATGGGTGGAAATGGCGAACGTTACATATGTGTAAAGTGATCACTTAAGCCAACCGTAAGTTAGGTCGTAAGTCCTCGTACACCCAAAATGACTTCTATACCTACTCTCCCTTAATAAAAAAAATAATACACAGTTTCGTCTCTGTGAGACATCTTTAATATACATTAACATTAATTTTCACCTGTGTCATATTATTTCTGAGAAACGAATGTTTCAAATCTGACCTATTTTCGGTTTGAACATGCGCCTCATACCTCTAACCGATTTTAAAGACGTGGTAACGTCAAAAACTTTTTACAATGTTAGGTAAAAAATAAGAACTAAAAATGACGCGTTAAATTTGGATAAATTGTTTAAAGTGTATTCTAATATTAATCTGTGTAGAGCATTAATATAATTAAATTAATGAATGTGCCCATATTCATTTGCTCATAACTTCTAGTGCAAACTACGCGAATAATTCAAGCCTAGAAATTTGTGAATTTAACCATTAAGTGAATCAGTCCTGTAGCGAAACTCTATTCAAATCCTGATTCTACGTGCAAACATAACAAGCTACAAAATTATTACGAACGTGGTCCCCCTGTCTCGCCCCCACAACCTCCCCCACACTCACCACTTTGCACCCTGGACCTGGAGGTGAACAGGGTCAGTGGCGGGTCAGTCAAGAGTGAGCTTGTGGGCTAAACCACCACTACGTAAAAAAAATCAATCCTCACTGACGTCTGTCAGCGAGAGATTTTTTTATGAAAAGTTAAGCATAGAAAAGGCGTTAAATTTTAAACATTTATTCCATTTTGACTTCTGCAGGGAAATTCAAATTCATCCAGTGCAGATCGTAACATCAACGTTTTGCATTAATTTGACATTTGACTTACAACAGGCGTAAAGTAAGGCGCCAGACAGATGGTGGTGTTCGAACCTATGAAAACTGGTGTGTATGAAAAGAAGAGGCTTATATTCAAAAAGCTGGAAGCATATCTCTGATTGATAGATTGTCTCGATATAATCACTACTATAACTTTGAGAGGAGCAGTCTCTCTTATGTGTAATTAATAACTAAACTAAATTACAGATTATTGTTAACTTATTCATATATACAGAATTCAAAATACAGAATTATTGTCAACTTATTCGAGTAGAGGTCGCGGGTCGCGTTGTCAGAAGGATTTTTTTAGTAGATTAGTTAGGAGAACGCAGAGATCGGGAACATCTCAGAAGTTATTTAGGATATCGAAGGTTTCCAAACTGCTTATTATCAATACTTTTGATAATGACGAATTGAGTGAAGTAGTTTAAATCTATGATTATCGAAAGTATGGTTGGTATTAATTATGTAGTTGGAAAATTCCGAGAAGAATTTGTTCTTTAAGTAATTGCGATGTTCTTTTATTCTTGAATTAAGGTTTCTTGTGGTTTGGACCATATATTTGCTGTCCCAATCTCCACAAGTTATTTCAAATACCTATTCTACTCTTTTCTCGTAATTTAATTTTAGTTTTTGAGTTAAGAAGGATTTTACCGATGTCTTTATTAGTATATTATATATAAGGGGAAATTTATGAAGAGAGGGACTCCTCTTCACGAAACTATGTAGCGATAAACATAACTCAACGTATGTGTATTACAAATATTAATTTAGTGTAAATTTAAATAGTGGCTAGATTTCTTTTAATTAGTTTATATTACGTGTATTTCTAATGCATCTTGTCACGTACTAGCTAGCGAGTTAATAAATATCTCCTAATAAAAATGTACATTTTAAACAATATTTTATATGAAAGTATATTCTAAGAACACACTTACTAGATTTTGTCCCCAGAGGGATAATTAATTAATTAAGGATTAATTATAGAAGTCTCACAGATACGAAGCTATATATATACATAAAATTAAAAAATGAATCCCAATGCATCTTGTCAACAGAACTGCACCTTATACCCAGATTAGTGAGGGAGTCCATTGAAATATACAAACATCCCAATTTCAATAGAGATGACAGTTAAAAAATATCATGTATTTGGCGCCCTGTTCTTACGACATTGATTCGACCCTTGAGAGACGTCGCAGAAAAGTCCGCCGACGTAACTAGTGCATATTGCACACTGGCGACCTCTATTGTGGAAGAAGTGAACACTCCACAACAAAGTGCATACAATTTTCGACCGCGAAAGCAGTAATCAGTCCGATCCCAACCCACGCGGGTAAAGGTCGTCCTCCTGATGACGTTGAATAAGCATTCAACGAAACATCGAGAATCGTTTCGCGGAAAAGCTTACGGTTCGTATAAAATATCCGCAAGTATTTTCAGTTAAATATGTCTAACGACCGTAATAGCAACCTTAACTCTTTAATAATCTAAGGTCTTTAATAAGCGTCTTGACCAGGAGATGATTATTATTAAGGGAGTATGGGACTTACTAATGTAAATGACAAAAACAATAGAATTGTAATAAAAGTTAACTTATTGTAGTCATTCAGAAAATTTTGAGTATGTCCAAATTTTTCAGAACAGAACTGGATTGTTTGTCACAGGGACATCAATAATCAATTAATGTATATTATAGATGTCTCACAGAGAGGAAACTGAATTTTTTCAAGGGAGAGTAGGTATAGAAGTTTTTTTTGGGTGGCCATAGGACTTACGACCTATGTACGGTTGGCTTTGGTGATCACTTTACACATATGTAACGTTCGCCATTTCCACCCATGATAGAATACCATGCCTATTCATTTTTTGGAAGTTGTCTACATATTACATTTTTGCGCCACGTTTCACACGTGAGTTCTAACGACTCCTTAGCGGCTAGCACCAAAGCTTTTTCCTTCCCCTTGAATAACCACAAATGTCGCTAAGCGAGATATCTATGTTGGAAATGGCGAACGTTACATATCTGTAAAGTGATAACCTAAGCCAACCGTACGATAGGTCATAAGTCTTATGGCCACTCAAAAAAGACTTCTATACCTACTCTCCCTTGAAAAAATACAGTTTTGTCTCTGTGAGACATCTATAATATGCATTAATTATTATTGCAGTCATTGCAGTATGCCTTGAATAAATATATAAATATCTGTTAATGAATTAATATATGTTACCAGAATGCACACACTTTATTGTAAGGCAAACACATATATTCATATTATGCAGGAGCGGAATGAGGTTAAGAAAATAAACATCTAGTTTAAACAAAGCGTTCGTATTGCACCACGGAAATGCACCACTATTTCGATATACCGCGATAGTCCGTCTAACACCGGACTTCCGATAGTTATGCGACAAGCCCGCTGGCCGCATGCAGGGTGCACGTGTGCAAATGCTGCATGTCTGAGCGTCCCGCAACGGAAGTGCAAACTTCCAGGAATCCCTAATTAAGGAAGCGTTGCAGAAGTAGCAACAGTGATTCACGGCGAGACGTATGCAGTTCGGAACTAAACTCGAATTGTTGGATTTCAACGGACAGTGAAAAGCGAGCGACCGAAAATGTGCATAATATTTATTACTGCTTGTATAATAGGCTTATTGCCCATATTTATATTTTTAATATTCGAAGAATATTTATTATTTATTTGTATACATATATTAATATTTTAGGCATATAGAAATTGAGCAAATCCAAGTATATATATATAATAAACTGAATAAACCCAACCCCTCCAATATAATAAACCGAATAAACCCAAATACGCATTTGCACTGAATGTCCAGCTTTAACGGGTAAAACATAATCGAATCTATTGACATTTCATTATTTCCATAATTTCTAATTTAGCCAAATGTAATCCTGTTATTTGATATATATATATTATTAAACATTTTTTTCATTTATTTAAGGAAATATTTAATACGAAATAAATAAATGAAAATAAAGAGAAACACACAAATATCAAATAATAAAACTGAAAAATTAAATGCTGGAACCTGGATTCGAACCACGGACCTCCCAACACAGAGGTCAGTTGAATCCATCATGATGATGGACCCTGCAATGGGATCCGAAACGTCGGCCCGAAAGGTCGTAACACCACGGCGTAATACCCCAGTAAACACAAACTTGAAGATTCTGAGTGGCCGTGAAAACCTAAGAACATTCTTAACTGAAGGAGCAGGTGATAGAGGCGGGCTTCTTCATGTATATGAAGGAAAAATTTGAGATATTGGTCGACCTACCTGGAGAATAGTCTCATACTGAAGATTTTAATTTCAGGTTGAACTTAAAATTTTTTAATAACTGTTAAACCGTTTGTTCAAATATTGTTGGGTATGCCGTTTACTTGTGCATAAAAAATTACACATACATAAATTTTGTACATTACGTCATAGTTATTTTTGATTTTTTTAGTCTGTACCTATGTAAGAATTAAATAAAACGAATACAAAACTGCGACTTCAGTAGTGTGTTCTTTCGCCGCACGCCGTACTGAATCGACAATCGTATCGCAGTACATTCATGCGGTATATCGTATATCCGGTATATTTACTACTTAAATATGTCGAAAGTCCATAAAATAATCCTTCAATCATATGTTAGTAGATAACAAAACACAAGTAAGCTGGAAAAATATAAGAATTTAACCCTGAACCACGAGGCATTAGTGTATTTATGTTCCACTGAATGCAAGCTATTTTTGATTTTAATATTTTAAGTATTTCTGTAGAAACCTATTTCGTATTCTATTTATTTATTCTACATATTTTATATTAGCTGTTCATACCCGGTGTTGCACGGGTTGAGAATTAAATTTAAAATAATATTGTGAGGGGAAACAAAGGTTCCATTGTAAAGCCTCTAAAAAAATGTTTCAATGTAATCTAGGCTTGGATGGATGGGGAGTCCAGGGGGTAAGTGTGGCCTATGTTCACCACCAGGTCCTTAAGAATATTTATGTATTATTCGTTAGAACAGTATATATTTGCATTGAAAAAATATCAAGGAGAGAGGAAGGGGTAAAGGGGGAGGGTGGAAATGTCGCCTTTGTTACCCGACGGGTCTTAAAGAATGAACGGATAAATAAACGGTGTAGATTTGTACAGAAAATATATCAGGTGAGGGGGTGCATTTGAAATGGTTTCCAACTTTGTGAAAATCATCGTTTTTTTATTATTAAAGTTATTGCTGCTTCAAGTGAATAAAGTATAAAAAGCATGATAAAATAGACTGTTTAATAGAAGAATAGAAAAATCGATTGGCATTCAACTTGCCGCATACAACATATATATCAGAAGAAGTTACCAAGGGGAAGAAACGGCACACTGAGGTTCGCAGGACCACAATGCGACAATAAATTACTAGAACTCGATTAACAGAGCTGCCTACTACGAACGAACGTTAACTGAGATAGTCCCAATTACATGGCTACCCTTTGATATACGCAGAGCTTAGGTACTTAACACTTTCAGCAAAGGACTGAAAACCAAGCGGTTCACAAAGGGATAGAAATGAACTGAATTAACAATGGCCTTGATCTACATCATAAACAAGAAATTTATTTTTTATTTTTAACAATATTTTTATGTGTATATTCTGCGAACACGATTACTGGATTTTTTCTACAGAGGGTTAATTATTCTTCTTTTTCAATGACTCTACAGCTCATATAGACCCTTAGCCTCCATCAGTCCTCGCCTTCAACTCCTTCTGTCTCCCGCTGCGGGCCTGCCGCAGTATCTGATCCGCATCCCTTCTGACCTCATCTTCACACCGCAGCCTAGGTCAACCGACTCTTCTTCTTCCACCCGGATGTCCCTCGAGGATTCTCCTAGGCATCCAAGACGACAATCTCTGCACATGCCCCGCCCATCTCAGCCAACTCAGTCGAGTGTGTTCAGAGAGCTTGGTAGTCTCGAAAATGTTATATAACTCGTCGTTGTATCTTATTCTCAAGGGTATACTTATTAATTAAGATGAATTATAGAAGTTTCACAGAGACGTAGCTAGGTTGGTCCAGGACTTATGAAATGTATGAACTGGCTTAAGTGATCACTTTAAATAATGCAATTCAATCCCTCTCGCTCACACTTAGTCATCAATCACATCGAGATACTTTACATCATATTTTGTTATTCGACTGCAAGCTGCAATTACCCATTACTTTAGGAACTTTTTATCCATGAACTCTTCAGCAATAAGGTCTATATTATAATTATAACATACCTCCGGCGAGTGGCCGGAGGCCATGGCCCTTAGAGTATTAATCATTGTCTTTATAATCATACTCATGTATATTTTGTACTTGTTTTATCGAGATAATAAATTATCAAATATTCTACGCCTTAGGAGCTTTTCCGTCGCATGACGGTGGTGACCTTAAAGCAACTTAACGCTCCCAAAGCATCTCCAAGCCACTCAAAGGTTTACTGGACTAGCGGTGGAAGACTAAAACAGTTTTGAAAGCTAGCTAACAGATGTGATAAATGCATAAACATGGGTGGTGATTGTATTTATAAAAAGATTAAACTTCTGTGTATTTAAATTTTTTCCTTATTTTTAAAAAACTGAATACGTTTTTGTAGATGGTGTTTCGTGGGCTACCAGTTTTGTTACAAATTGTAATATTAATTTGGAAATTCACCCAAAACATGTATTGTCATCTAGTTAATTATTCTCATCCAGGATTCCGCTCCAACGGTCTGCACACGATTCTAATATCACGCTCTAGAAGTCAATGTTTAACACAAAAAGTTGTATCTAGTCCTAACTGTACAATTCTACCTGCAGCTCTACATGCCGTACTGTTAATTAACGTAAAAATTCTGGAAAATCAAATAAGCAGATATTTTTTCGAAGCTCTTTTTATTAAAAAAAAATTTCATCTGATTTTATGCAGGGATAAGGTAGATTTTGACAGGCAAAAAAATGACAAACAAGAAAAATTCGTTATGGGAAAATAAGCCAAAATACGGGAGAAAACTTTTGTGTTGTGCCATTTGAAGTCTGCTACGCATCCAATGTAGTTTCTTTTGCCGTCTTCTCCTACGACACTTTGGATTAAAATTGTTTATTCCATTGCTAAATTCTGATCTTCCATGATCATTCAGGACTTATCCAGCATATAGTTTAACAACTTTGAGTGATTGATCTATGTTCGATCTTTATGAACAGGACCATTGTCACTGAACACAACCACCTTCCTTCACCTTTCATAGTGCACGCTCTACTAAAACCATTTATCTTTGATTTTTACAATTCAACTTTGAACTGTCTTGTTGGCTTGACGTGTTTTTTGTTCTGAGTTTTGTGTGTGCACTTTTACGTGATCGTAAATCCTTCGGATAAGGATCAAGGTGCAACAAGATTTCCAGCTACTGCCCTTCTGATAAGGGAGAAAACCAGCGTTGTTCCTTCGACCTGGACCAAAAGAACAAAGGTAAGAGCGTGCTTTCCTTCTGGTCTTTATTTCCTTCCAGAACCCCTTTTCCCCACATCTTAACTTATCCATTTCACATTCCGTGTTCAAACAGTCTACGTTGGATAACAGCTCGTAGAGCTCTACGTTGTATCGTCTATGCATAGGTATTATTATTCTTTCCTTCAAATTTTCTGTAGTAATCATGGGCCATAGACCAGATGGGCATAAATGAGTACGATCCAACTAATTCGAACGATAATAGGAACGAGTAGCGTGGCGCCGTGTCGCTAGCGCCATCTTTTTTCCAAAATTTCGTTTTCGGTCGTTCAATCGACTAGCAGCATCTAATATGGTAATTGTAGTTCAATTTGTAACCTTAGATAACCAACAAATAAATTTAACATAAATATATTATATATAATTATAATTCACTAATTTGCTTCTGATATTACCTACATGACACTTGAATACATAGCGCGACATATTTCATGAACACTGGAAAATTCCATAGGTAGAGTAGGAATTATTCCTTTCACAACCAAGTGCTGAGATGGTTTGGTCATGTGGAACGTATGAACGAGGAAAGGATGGTTAATAAAATATATGAGGCGAATGTTGAAGGCAACAAGAATAGAGGGCGACCGCGAAAGACCTGGCACGATCAGGTACTACAAGTATTTGAGGATGGCCCTGTTAAAAGCAACAACAACAACGTAGAACGTGTATGAGAAGATGTATGAATGTGGCCGAAGCAAAAGTGGTGTGCCAGGATAGAAGAGTGTGGAGTTCAATCCTCTCTGCCTACCCCTGCAGTGAAACGGCGTGATGGTTAGTTAGTTAGTTAGTTAGTTACAACCAAATTGATGATTCTTAATACAATAAACAGATGCAATAACATTTATCAAACCTTCTGAAATATTAAGGGTCTTTTTACCTTTTTCCCAGAGCCCAAGTTTTGGAAGCGTCGAAGTCATGTTCCTGTAAAGTGTAGGATTGTTTTTTTCTGGAGTATTCCTGAGTTAACGCGCATAACCAATGCGTATAATTATTGTGCTGATCTCTTCGCTGGTATTGGAGTTTTTGATACTAAGATTTGATTGTACTGACGTATGTAAACCTTCCCGCTGCGAATGTGAACGAAGCATAATTAACATCTTTAATTGTCAGTTCTGCAACTGGTTCGTTTAGCGCTTCTTTACTTTTAAATGGGTCTGAATTTTCTTATATTTTGGCAGTTATCTGTGAGAAGTGATGCACTGTTTATTTTATGTGTACCACGAAGTATAACTTCTAACGCGTGTACATAAGTACACGCATCATTTTTTACATCTTCCATTATTTCACTGTCCATCTAATCCCAATTGTGATATTTATTCGTTATAAGCCTTGTATTTTGCTTGAGATCCTTATAAGATTCAAATATACAACATTTTTATCTCTAGTGGCGGTGATTAATGACACAGCAGTTCAAATTATTTCTTTAGTAGGTTTGCTCATTATAGAATCAAAGCCCCCTGATTGTGGACCTGTTGATATCCTAGAAGCTTCTCCTGCAATCAGACAGTCGTTGACAATAGGATAGTTATAACTCATTTGATCTGGTCCATCGAGTTGGAAAAAAACTAGAAAGGAGGAGGTAGGAAATCAACCTCCTCCTTTCTAGTTTTTTTCAACTTTTTAGCAGCTTTTCAGCTTTTACAGTATAAATTTTCTCCATATGTTATATAATCATCTGGAAAAAAAATATAGAGTGTGCTTCAGACGTTTCGTAAATATCTTTAATGGTAAATACTCTAAGAATTATGAAACGAAACTTGTGTATTTCTTAGGATAGAGTCTATAAGTTTCGACGTTGCCATTTCAAAGTTCAAATATACAATCTTCTAAATATTTTGGATGCAGTACTACATTAAAATACTTGTTTAAATTTCTATTTATTTTAATCTTTAGTTTTTATTTTATTTCAAAACTTATTTCAAAGCTTCAATGTTCATGAAGCTTTGAAATAAGTTGTGTAAGAGTTATAAAGCATTTTTGTTGAGAACTTTTGGTTCAATGTTATTTTCTCGCTTTCACTGTGTGTTTCTTTAAAATCTCACAAACCTATATAGTGATATGCTGAGACTCACCTTTCGGGTTCTCTATTAGACTGCTTTTTACACTATACGTCACATGGGCTGTTTTAGATACACTTATTAAACCTAATTAGTGCACAATGCAGGAATGCAATACACAAAATAAATGTGGTACTTACTCATTTAGATAATCAAAAATCAAACACAAGATAAATAATATTGATCAAATAAACCAAAAAACTAAAGCATTTACATTTATAACTTGTAAATACTATATGAGGATTATGAAAATATTTGATGAAATAACTTATTTAAAATTTCTAACACAGAATTTTAGGAAATTTTGCTAGATAGTTCGAATAAATAATTCAATCATAAGAAGAGCTAATACAGATCATTTATTAACGTTCTCTTAGATTGGCCTCTTATTTGACATACCAGATCAGAACGTAATCGACTCTAAAAGCTTTCTTAAGAGATCATATTATCTTTATAGATAACCAACAAAATATTTCATTAGATGAAATGAATTCATGTTATGGGTTTGAACTCGACAAGCCAGTCATTTAACATATTTCAAAAGAGTTAATTCATTAAATAAAAGCGGAGGAACGAATTATTTATCCAGCTTTTTACTTTTACTGTGTTTATTCACTTTAATATATTTTGAAAGATAATTGAATTAATATATTAAATATTTTGTTTGATATGAAAACGTTAAGTAATATAGAGAATTCTACGAAATTCCATTACGTAGTAAAATCTTACTTAGAACCATCTACAACTTTCCACAGGCTTCTTGTTAGGGATTGGTAAAAAATATCGATATATCAATATATCGATATTTTTTTTGAAAAATATCGATATTTATCGTCGATATATTTTTTCGCGATATATCAAATATCGATACTTTTTTTTTGATATATCGATATTTTTTTATGGGATAATCAATATTGTTTTCTTGGGGACCTTTATATTTTTGGTCATTTTTTGACGACCTTTTTTTGGTTATCTTTTTTGTTTGGTCATCGATATTTTTTCTCGGATAATCGATATATTTTTTTCGGTGACCTTTTTTTTGGTCGCCTAAAGCTTATTTCCCTTACATTTTTGAAAAAAATAATATCGATAAATATCGATATATCGATATTTTTTTCATTCACCCATCTCTACTTCTCGTTACGTCTAGAATAAACCTTTCTAAGGCATTTTGCCATAAAAGGAATCACGCGACGCGGGCTCAAGCAATTCAGTGCGATATCCGTAGGGTAAAACGTGTGATCAGTTCGTGATATTACAACACGTGATATTAGAATGCAGTGTGACTATCAGTGAAGAAAACCGGTGCGAAAAGTTTCAACGTGCGACCATTGAACGGAATTTACCACAAGTGATCTAAGCCATAGAGACAGAGTTAATAGGTGCGAATTAAGGAACATTTCATTTATATTAGGAAGACATTTGGCGACTGTAAAATTACAAACGGTACTACAATTTAACTCGTGTTCAGTGACTTTCTTTGGTAATAAATTAAACTAAATTAATTTCCAGTGTTTTCATTTGTCTTCCAAAGCCACGTTCAGTGACAATATTATTTTAATCAATGAAACACATTTTTGAAGTGTCTTCTCGGATAGTACATTGTGGCGTACTCAGTCAGGCCCCCTAAACGGGAGTATAAGGTGGCGCTGCTGTAAAAAGAGAAAGCGTCTGTTCTCTCCCAGTCTTTTTTTAGCTAGCGTGCAGTTAGCACAGGGTCTTGTTAGAGTCGGTTGACACATATTGCACAGCGCTGCATTCTTCCGGGTGAAAAATTTATTATGTAGCCGTGACCTAAACTTAAATTTGCCAATAAGAATGTTATGATATTATGTATTCCCTGCAATTTTATAAAAAATATAAAATGGCTCGGCTGAAATATACTGAAACAACTTGAAGCATTTGATTTGTGGATCTACAGATGGCTTCCAAAAATAAGCTGGGCTACAAATAAGACAGTGTAATGATCCGTAGAGATCCATGGTTGGAGTAAGCCTAAGAGATAGAATTAGAAATGACGTAATTAGACGCAGAACTAGAGAAGTGGATATCATGGATCATGAAGCTAAAATGGCAAAGGGCAGGACACGTTGCAATACAGGATACTACAACAAGATGGCCTCCCAGAGTTCTGAAATGGAGACCTTGGGAAAATAAAAGTGGCATCGGAAGACCTCAAAAGAGATGGGCCGATGATATTGTCGCTGTGGGGGGAAAGAAACGGCTACAATTAGCCAACAACAGGGAAGAATTGAGAAATAAGGAAGAGACCTATATCCAGCAGTGGAAATACGAAGGCTGATGAAGAAAGAAGAAGAATAATCCGGAGAAAACAATCGGAACCGAGAATCACAATATTTTGGCTCCTTTGTGACACATCCAGAGATATACAGGATCCTGTGACTCATCATTCAAGACAAAATTGAGAGAAAAAGAGGTCCTGGAAGACGAAGGACACCCTGACTGAAAAACCTGATGAATGTTTCAAGAAACCCAAGGTTCAGCTATTTCAAGTCGCTGGTATTAAAATTACGATCGGCAACATGATGGCTATTGTCTGATAACTGGACAAGCACTAGAAGAAGCAGAAGAACTTCCAAAAGGAAGGCGAGTATCCAGAAGACTGGACAACGAATGCCATGTCAAGGTGCGAATGGCTCTCTATGGTGACTGAGGTCGTAGACTGACGAGTCCCGTGAGGGTATTAAGGGAATATGAACTGTCTGCTCAATCATGTCCATAATATCATGATCCTTTTATTTGACATTGATTGATTGCTGGGTCTTCACGACCTTCAAGGTTCTATCAATTTAACATAACGTTTTTTAATATCTGCTTCACTTTTTATTATCTGCTTGTGCAATAAACATAAGATTTTTCAAGTGTTGTGTTGTAAATACAGCAAGAAATTTATATTTAGTGTTGTGTGAGTAGTCGGTTTTGAATACCAAGTTCTTCCAACGATAATGACTGACCTGGACACATCGATCCTAACTTCGAGTATTCGTGATTCTATTCCCTAGGGATATAAGTTTGGTGATTGGATGGACTTTGTTATTACGTCATATCTCGTGCACTTGTTTTATTGCATTCTTTGAATTATGATAAAATAAAAAAAACATTTTTATCCCGTTTAGTAAATTCTCTGTCTTAAAAAAATGATTTTATTATTTGTTTGTATACACTTATTAGTTTTGATAATATTATACATTAAGAATATTAATTAATAAGTGGATGCAAATAAATAATAAAATCAATTATTTAAATGTCAATCCATAAAATTGCTCAACCAACTGAAAAAATTATCTGTATTAATTTGTTCACAAAAATAGTTAATCTGGCTGAAAATCCACAATTATTGTTTAAGGGGTCATGCCACTTTGGCGTTCGGAAAAGCAGGTATAAAAAACCCCCTTTTTAATGCAATCATTAAATATAATAAAAAAATCTTTATTTTACACATATAGATAGTACTTTATGAATAATTTGCGTTTAAATTAAAAAGGCGGCGATATGAGCCGACAAGTAGAGCCGTGTTTTAAAAATCCTCGCTGCTGGTGAACATGATTTCTCTGCTAGGCATTATCTAAAAAACAAAATCAAATTTTTTCTTTTTTTTAACACACAACACATATATTATGTAACGTTCGCCATTTCCACCCATGAAGAATACCGTGTCTTCACTTAAGTCAACCGTTCGATAGGTCGTTCGTTAGTCCTATGTACACCCAAAAAAACTTCTATACCTACTCTACCTAAATAAAAAATATTATATATATATATATATATATATATATATATATATGTATATTTATTAAGAAATAAATAAATGAAATTAAGAGAAACACACAAATATCAAATAATAAAACTGAAAAATTAAATGCTGGAAGCTGGATTTGAACCACGGACCTTTGTCTTACGCGGACAACGTGATATCAATTTCACTATCCCAGCCACTTAATAAATCGTAAATATTTGATAGTTATATGTTTCTCTTTGAATTATTAATTCACTTATTTATATTATTCCATTTTTATTAGGAGAGTAATCGATTGTTGCGAGAATATTATACGAAGCTTTTACGTCTTCCCGCTAGTCGATTTCCGAATAATGGAAGTATTCTTTGCTAAACTGCAAATTAAGTATATATGTATATATTATATATATATATATATATATTATATATATATATATATATATAGATATAATATGTACAAAACATACATGGATAGGGTGGAAATTTTCCCTTAGTTTTACCAAGTTGGTGATCTTCAATGTAGCAATGAGGTGACCTTAGCAACTCAACGAAAAACCAATTGAATTATATTGTAGAAATCGTTTTCGACCGCTTTCGAGTTACATTGAAATACGGCACAGTCCACCCCTGGAATGCACGAGCGTGTGTTTACGTGCACGTCCTCGGAAGTTGGTTTTAGTGTGTTGGAACAACCCGATACCAATATGGTCTCGATATCAACGGGTGAACTAGCGCCACTCGCAACCTCGCGACACGTACTGGGTCAAGTGACTCGTGGCCACCCCCTGCTCCTTAGGGGGCCTCTCTGAGAGCCGAAGGTGACGATACATCAGCAGGCTGTATTGTGAATGTAGGAAGTACAAAGTAGGTGATATAAAGGACAAATCCGCGATTCGTCACATTAAAACAAAAACCTACGTGCAAATTGTCAGAGAAATGTAAACAAGTATTCCAAGATTGACGCGTCGTTGTGTTAATTTTTTGATTTTAACTCGTGAGATACATATAAATAAATAAATCTGGATAATGAAATTAAACGAGAAAACTAAAAAAAAGCGTTGGTTTTCAATTTACCTACTACGGAGTTCAAATAATTTAGAACCTTTATTTATTCCGACCAAACCAAAGGACGGGATATAAAATTCCTTTGGCGGAAGTAAAGTTTGTGTCCATGAGATTGTCAATGGTAATGAAAGGACAATGATAAACAAGGACTTTTTTAAAATATTGGTAAAAGCTTGGCGATATTCAATTTTAAATCACATGCAAGATCCAAGCGGCTTTCGGGGACGATGCTATGTTATATATATATATATATATATATATATATGTTAGTTCTAACTACTTTGGGGGTAACCCGCGTCAAATTCTGGTCGTCAGGACCAGTCGTCTGCCGACGTTTCGAACAGATCTCACTGTTCATCTTCAGGGCGTCTTGTCGATGAGCTGCTTCTCCAAAAAGTGATCTGTTCGAAACGTCGGCAGACGACTGGTCCTGACGACCAGAATTTGACGCGGGTTACCCCCCAAAGTAGTTAGAACTAAACCATATTGTACCCGTGAAAGCCTTCGAGATATATACTATATATATAATATATATATATATATATATATATATATATATATATATATATATATATGTATAATATGTATTTTTTATATACATGCTATGTTATGCAGTTGTTAGCAAACCCCTTATCGGTAAGTCCTCAATACGCCGAAACAACAATTTGATTAACCGAGTAATATATGAACGAGGTGGGGGCAAGCATTAGATCGGTATATTCAATTTTGAAGGAGGATTTAGGTTTGCAAAGAGCGTCCGCAAAATTTGTGCTGAAGCAGTTCATTCTTCACACCATCCCAAAAGATGCGTTTGAGAAGTGTTTTTCAACAAAATTTGCATCGCTGAAACAAATGTGTGCATCCAAGAGGCCAACTTTGAAGGAGATTAAAGAAAGTGGTTGTTAGAATTATATAAAAGTCCATCTATCATTGAGAATTTGTTCAACCGAGAGAAATGCGTTCTTTGCGAGACTTCAAATTCAAGGCGAGACGTTGTTTGGCACATACGAGATGAAAACAGAAACGATGATCACAGCATGAATCTAGACCTCAAATTAAGATGAAAAATTCTACCTTGAGATGCTCGATGCTGGTGTGAGGGGCAAGGATGCCTTTTTCTTCAATGATCCTGGTCCAGCTGCAGACACAAACTCCAGTCGATCGCCGATTAATTAAATAATAATACCGAGATGACACAATCCACGGTTTGACAATGCGGTAGTTACAATATGCGGTTTCTTCACTCGAAATAAAATTAATTTCATGCGTTCGAGTCCATACAAGACAACAGATGTCGTTAGGCATATCAAAGGGGAAGGTCGACGGAGTGGGATTAAATTAGGAATAAAGAAAGGATCAATGAGGGACAAAGATTGGTGGATCTCCATCTTACCGAAGTCCAATCAAGCCATAACCATCGTCACCATTTTTCCAGATCTAACACTGGCCAAACCAGAAAGTTTTGTTAGCATGAATAAAGTATTTCAAACGACAAAAGGTTCACAGTAGTACAAGTTCCGCTTTGCAACGTAATTTAATAATCCCCGAGTAATAATAGAATACTCTCCGCTAAACGTTGATAGCAAAATGTACCGCGACGTCGGTGGAAGTCAATGGGTGTATTAATTTCAGCGGGCCTCGATCATCCATCAACCGTGATGGGCTAATGGAGCCGCAGACTATCGGCAGATCCATCAGCGCCGAGGAGGGAGGAGCCATTAAGGAAAGGTTAATATTTCGTTGCTATATTTAAACTTCTGCCAGAGAAAACTTTTCTTAATTGTTGACAGCCACTTGACGGGGGTCGACGACCCCGCGAACCACTTTCTGACTTTGTTTTGTTTGTCTTGTTCTTTTACATTCTTACAGTAGAATTGCGGTGATGCCTGAACTCCGGACTATTTCAACTTTAAACGGGTGTTTAAACTGCTAGACCGACAAACAAGTCACCAGTAGTTTCAATGGAAAGATAGCTGCATCGATTTCCCATTTTCCAATGAAAACTCATACACGACTCAGTACCAGTTCATGCCAATAGGTTTCGTAGATTCAAAGAAAAGAGGTTGAAAAAACATCTATACGCTTAAGAAATCAATCCAGAAATGGCGCCAGTGTTAGTATGATTGACAAAATAATAATGAACTCACGAAATCAATCCATAGAATGCACTTAATTTACGCTAATAACTAACATACCAAGAATATTTTTGAGTTTTTTCAAATCTTTCAGAACAGTGCTGGATTTATGTCACAGAGACATTATTAATCAATTAATGTATATTATAGATATCTCACAGAGATGAAACTGTATTTCTTATGGGAAAGTAGGTAAAATAAAAAAATATGAATAAGCATGGTATATTCTATCATGGGTGGAAATGGCGAATGTTACATTGTGTAAAGTGATCACTTAAGCCAACCATTAAGATAGGTCATAAGTCCTATGTACACCCAAATGACTTCTATACCTACTTTCCCATAAGAAATACAGTTTCATCTCTGTGAGATATCTATAATATACATTAATTAACATACCAAGGTTACGTATGTTAGTTCGTTAATACTGCCCTCCACCCAACATCGGTTATATTGTACTTGGGCGTGAGTTAAAGCTAAGGTGAAACTTTGAGGGAAAGCCTTAATAATGGCACGTATTATAAATTTGAATTCGGGAAACACGTTAATAAATAATAAATAAAAATATCATATTTCTATTTTCACCAATCCTAGAGCCTTTTGCGGAAAGAAATGCCCCTCCCACCGCGCGCCTCCCCGACCTACCCGATTCGATTGATAAATTTTGTATTAAAGTTAGTTATTATGATGATGAAAGGGACTGCTCCTCTCGAAACTATAGTAGTAATTTA
Source organism: Agrypnia vestita (assembly GCA_016648135.1). Taxonomy (NCBI): domain Eukaryota; kingdom Metazoa; phylum Arthropoda; class Insecta; order Trichoptera; family Phryganeidae; genus Agrypnia; species Agrypnia vestita. Next base: position 40,247 of record JADDOH010000384.1, on the reverse strand, counting down.
ATAACTCATATTGTGTGTGTATTACAAAGCAAAATAAAACATATTTTAAATTAGAATTTATCTCTTTATCTTTGTCACAAAACAAAACTTGATTGTTATTCTGTAAAAACTTTCATTGTATCAAAATGCCATTGATATTGATACAATAATGCAAATACTGAAGAAATGCTTTTAATGATTATTATCTTAAATTTAATTTAGTACCAATGTGATACAAACAATAGTAAAATGGAAACCGAGACCTCGCGTCTAAGGGATTTATAATTTATTTTATTATATTTATTTATACAGTAGATACATAATGTTTTTATAATAAATTGATTCTATGTTACCTTTTTACAGACATTATACTCCCCATAACATGAGCCAAAGCTCGAGCTTATGGGAGGAGTATTTACAAGCTAAATTAAAGTATAAAAGCAGAACCCATTTAGAAGTAGTATTTTTTTTATTATACAGAAAACATTTGAGACATGTGGGAAATGTTACAATTCATCGTTGTCGAAAATCAAGGATTTGACTTCTTTCTTAAAGTGTTCGTATTTTGGAATGTTCCTTTCATGAAATTTGTTTTGCAACAACAATGTATTGTACCATTTAACTCCAAAGTATGTATAATGATGTTGTGCCATGGTGGTTCTTAACTCCATGGTGATGTAACGTAGGTCTACATGTCATAGAAAATATGAAATATCTACCTTATTTACGAAAATTAAAACGTCACATTTTTTGTAATCATCAAATAGACATTTTCACACCAAAACGACTAAATTAAACTGTTACGAATGTACGGATTTTTTTATTAAAAAATATTTATTAATTACTCTCGTATTTTCGGCCAGTGTGTAAAAGAGAGCAGAATATTGCACATCGCAGTTAAATCGAGCAAGAAAGTTTAGTAAATTAATAGTCGAGTAGCTTGTTGGTCTTGTGGTTAGGACTCTCGCCTCGTGATCCCAACGTCACTGGTTCGAACTTCACTCCAGATCAGCAAGTTAGTCCTATTTCCATAGCACAAGCGTTTAGCTTAGTTTGAAAATAGTAAGAATATTGATGTGACACGTATTCCGTGTTCGCATCTCTATTTTATTAATAAAAAAAAAAAAGAGCACGACAATACCACACGTTTCATGTAGGACAGAAATGGCGGTTGCTTGGGTTTCGGTGAAAGCGAAAACTATATCGAAAGGGTACGGTAGAGACGCGTAACACGTATTAGACAAAGACGGAGTGCAGGCGACCGCAGAAGCGCACGCAAATTCGATATGCCATGATTTTATGATAATTTACTAAAATAATGCAAATATGTATGTTTACCTTACATAATTATATAATATAAAGGGACATTTAAAAAGTCTTATCTGTATCGTATATATGTATATTTTATCACATATCAAAAACTATGCCGATTTTTAATCTGGTAACGCTGTGTTACACCACCGTCCCCGAAGGAGAGTTAAAGATGGTATCTTTATTTCTCCCTTTGTTCTATGTCCACTACTTATACAGTCTAAGTGGTGAGATTTATTTATAAAATATTCTTTGTAAATTTGGCATAGGGAGTTTGTTTTGTATATTTTTGTGAGTGACGGTACATTAAATTCTTGATATATATTAATATTTACAGTAGGATAGTCATAAAGCTTTTTGAGTATGGTTTTAATAAATATTTTTTGCATTATGATTAATGGCTGTACGGTGGACTTATAATATAAACTTTGTTTTTGTGTTAATTTTTTAATGTATTTTATACCTTAATTATTTCTGTTTGTCAAGTAAACAAAACTCTTGCAAAACATGAAGTCAGGTTAACAGAATTCTTGGAAGAGGTTCGGCGGTTGTGACGGTGCCGCATCAGAAATCGTGATACGACACGCAGTTTCAGAACCGTGTAGTGTAACATACAATATGAGGGACATGATACAATAAGTTCATGGAAAATATATTCGTTTCGAAATGAAATAGAGCCTCCACGTGATGCTGCGCCGAGAGCGCTGGAGCGGAGAAATGATGAGATGGATCCGACGAATGATGGGCGCTGTAGGGCACGCCTCCGCTGGGTCGCCGGAACCGGGTGCCGTGAAATGACATTACACGTGTCGCAACAGGGTGACTGCTGAAAAACAAATGTGAAATGTGTCAAATAGATTTTCCCCATTCGAGTAACAAAGAGACAGCTAATTATATTTTTTAAATTTTTTAATAAACGCCGTAGTGGGCTTTTACAATAGGACAAGAAAATCAAAAGGATTTTATATATATATATATATAGATATATATATATATAATATATATATCTATCTAACATAAAACACGTTTTACAGTAAGTAATTGAAAATAATAATATAAATAGAACATATTTAAGATAAATGAACAATATAAAATTAACAGTATAACTAAATGAACAATAGAAACGAACAATATATATAAACGATGATTAGTACGCAAGCAAACAGTAGTAATTAGAGACCTTAAAAATAAAGATAATCAAACCAATATAGGTACCAGATAAATAAGATAATAAAATTAAAATAAAAAATAAATATAAAAGATAAAATCAAAACATATTTAAAAGGGATATAAATAATAATTAGGATACTTTAAAATAAATAAATATATTAAATTCATGGGTAACAAAACATAAGTAAAAATTTAGTTCATTAAACTGTATTTAATTCTATCGGTATATTCTAAGTCTACTTAATTTTGAGTATATTTTTTAAATTTTGTTTATACATGTATTGGTCTAATGGTTAAGATTCTCATCTACGAATCTAGTGGCCAAAGGTTCGAGCCTCGTTTCGAGAGACCATCAACATATTCTTTCACAAGCTATGTTTGAAAAAAGTAAGAATATTGACGTGACACGAATTTCGTGTATTTTTTAATTTTTATTCTATTTATCTTCATCTTGATACATGACAAAGGAAATGGAGCCGCTCATCTCACTAGGAAGAACCTGTGCCGAGATGAACAGCTGACAATATTGTGAGAACAAAATAATAAAGATATAAAACAAAATACTACATTACTTTAAGATTAATCAATTTATTGAGGATATAAATATAAAATGTGGATAATAAAAACAGTTTATATTATATATTACAAAAGCAACAGTGAAAGTTAAATAACATGTAAATATAATAGCACAGTTAAAAAAAATATATATAACAAAATTGAATGAATGTTTGCGTATATTAAATAGTGATGAAAAAATACCGTTAAGTGAGCGGTTTTCGGCAGTTTGGTATTTGTGCTAATGCAGGTGACAAAAATGTCTTCACGAATAGTGTTGTGTAGAAAGTTAAAAGTAGGGTGTCCACACTGACTATGATAGAATGGACACCAAAGACATTTGAATATCACTTCCTTCAGTCAGCATATTACCCTTAACATTTTTAAAAAGTGACAGAGTATTGGCATATTTTCGGGAAGAACATTGTATGCTTCTTTATTTTTTTCTAAATTGAAATAAATAAAACATACATATCTCATTTAACGCGTACGTCTCTCATTACAAGTTGTTTTCAGGAGAATTAGTATTATTTTATGGAAATTGATCAAATAATATTTTACAAAAATAATTTTAACATTCTAGTGTGGATATCTAGGGTATTCTGTCGTATTTCTACGACTTTTCTGGCCGACGTTTTGTATCCCATTGCAGTGTTCATCATCGGAGCTAGCGATGGACAGAAGCTAAATATAAGTATTTTAAATAGGTTTATTATGTTTAATGTTTATTACTCATCATACGTCTACTAAAGTGTTCTTTGGTTTTCACGGCCGTTCAGAATCTTTCTGTGTTTTTTCTGGGATATTCAACCGTGTACTCTCTTGTCTGGTCTGGTGTAGGGTCCAACATCATCAAAATTCGGCCAGAGAGGTCAGATATACACGGTAGAATATCCCAGAAAACTACATACGATATTGCTAAAGTATTTATCAGTTATTTGGTAAATTCAGAATATTTTGAGTTCGTTCAAATCTTTCAGAACAGTGCTGGATTTATGTCACAGAGACATTATTAATCAATTAATGTATATTATAGATATCTCACAGAGACGAAACTGCATTTCTTATGGGAAAGTAGGTATAGAAGTCATTTGGGTGTACATAGGACTTATGACCTATCTTATGGTTGGCTTAAGTGATCACTTTACACTTTGTTAACGATATTAAAATAATTAGCGACATCTGTGGGGATTTAGGGGAATGAAAATGGCTTTGTACAGGCCGCATGGAAAGGCGGTTACAACTCATATGTGAAAGCTTGCCACACAATTTGAACATATATACAACTTTCAAAAAATTAGTAAGCATGGTATATTCTATCATGGGTGGAAATGGCGAATGTTACATTGTGTAAAGTGATCACTTAAGCCAACCATTAGATAGGTCATAAGTCCTATGTACACCCAAATGACTTCTATACCTACTTTCCCATAAGAAATACAGTTTCGTCTCTATACGTTATTTGGTAAATTAATCAATTTATCGTTATGTTTACTTTTTTCAATGGAATGATGTAATTTATTTGAGGGAAATGGTTTACCTATCGGAGGTACCAAAAAGTTACCCTAGGTGGAAATAAAGCGAAAAATATCCACTCGCTTCACACACACAGATTCCTGCGGCCAGTGCCGGAAGGCATTTTTCTGCTACCGCTGAAAATAGGTTTTGTTTTCTCACTGTACAAAGAAAGCGTGGAAATTATTACACTATGAAAAAATATCTCGGCTGGTGAGTAAATTTTTTTTAAGTATAATATTTTTCGAGTATGTTAAAATTTTTATGAACAAAATTACATGATAATTTAAAAATATATTTTACTTTACTTTGCACACACAATATGAGTTATTAAATTACAACTATAGTTTCGAGAGGAGCAGTCCCTCTCATCATCAGGTATAGATAATAACTAACTTGAATACAAAATTTATCAATCTAATTGGGTAGGTCAGGGGTCAGGGGGGCGCGCGGCAGGGAAGGGTATTTTTTTCGCCGAACAAAGTAAAGTAAAACATATTTTTAAATTATAATGTTGCACCACGAAGTATCTGCCAAAGCATTAACTTTGTGGTTATACATTATAACAGATTGTTAGTTAACTTTGTAAAAACCACTACCAGATTTTAGGTCTACCGGTTTCGAGACGTACCCGTCTCTTCGTCAGGACCAACACTACACCACTACATTCACAACACTACACACCTCAACCATAGTATCGTTACACTTCCACCAATAATTGATCACATGCGTGTTAGTCTTGTCAGGAACAAAGATGCATTGATTAGCCTAATGAACCATCAGGGATCTACCTATGTAGTGGTGTAGTGTTGGTCCTGACGAAGAGACGGGTACGTCTCGAAACCGGTAGACCTAAAATCTGGTAGTGGTTTTTACAAAGTTGACTAACAATCTGATATTACAATGACTTCAGTGCGGTCATCATTAATCAAGAAAAATAATACATTTATTATTCAATTACAATTATAAGGCGTACACTAATTATATTAAATACACGTTAATAATATTCGTTTCAGTGAGACTTCTATAATTTATCCTCAATTGTATACATATTCATTTTGAATGTGTTTCAGTTTATTAAGATGCTCTACATTGACATCCAAATAACACACATCCGTATAATCAAACAATGCAAGAAGTAATAATTGCACTATTGTTATTTTATAGCGAATCTAGAGAAAGTTTTTAAGTGTGTTTGACAATATGTTATTTAAGGAAGTATACTGTGTAAACTTGAATAGGATCTCGCACTAAAATGCCCACTCTCCTTAGTTAAATACAAACAAATTTTGTTCAGTTACATTCTAGGAAAATGAAGCCACCCCATCCCACCCTCACGGTGTATGTATTGTAACGAGGCTAAAAAAAATCACGCACTTCTGTCAAGCGACAGTTGTTTGAAGTTGACAGAATACTACCGAAGGGTCTAGAATTACCTCCAACTTTCGAGAGACGTCTGCAACTTTCCAGGAACATATGGAAGTCAAACTTATAGATAACAGCATTAGCCAATATAAATACGGCATACGGGAGTAAGCGGGCGCGCGCGTTTGACAGGCGATAACAAAGCGAAGGCAGTCTCGAGCTGCGGGCCAGGCTGGCCAAGCGAGCGGTAACAGTGAGTTGTGAGAGGCAAGTGATACCGAGTGAGCGGTAATTCAACAGCGATATTCTGGAAAGTTCTTACGTAGCGAAATAAACCGAATCGAAATTAATAAGTGCAAAAATTGGATGGAATATTCTAGTGAATATAAAGTGTCTATTTACGAGTGATAAATTTGCGAAACAGTTTAATTTAAGGAATAGCGTTACATTTAATAGTGTGAAGAGACTTTGTTCGATCGATTAATTAATTATTCCGTAATCAATAAATCCTGTATTAAATTCCAGCGTTTCAATTAATTCCTCCTGCAGCCACGACACATGACAGGATTTACCAATTTATGTAGACATCGTTTCTCTTTAGGACCCAAACATATTGTTTTTAGGTGAGTAAATTTTTTTCCAGGTTTTCCTCGGTTGATCAACTTCTCTCCATTACATTTCTCAGTATCCGAGAATTTATTCTCCTTTCATTGGTCCCTTGGATTTTCAATGGAATCTGTTCTCTTAGAACCCCCTTATTTGTAATTCTCAGTGGAATTTAATCAATGCAATTTAGATGTAAATTAAAAGTCCAACTCCTTCGAGTTGTAATGAATAAAATAAGGGTTGACTGAATCGCGTTCGATATCCGGGCATGCGCTAAAAGAAAAATAAATTAAATAGCTAATTTAATAAATAAACATAACTGTCAAATATAAAATTGAAAAAATAAGATATTATGGACATGTACTCGTGTATGTCCATAATACCTTACAGGTTTCCGCCTAAATTACGAGTCGAAAACGTTATGACATCAATGTTCCAATATCAATTGTTAAGGAAATAAGCGACTACAAAGTACATATCTTTTGATAAACGTAATACTTTCATGGAAGTCGAATAGTACTTTCTGTCGAATATTATACGATGATAGCTAGCGCAAGAAAGAGGATGTGGGGGTCTAGCAACTCCATTGTTCAAGCAGCTGCTATGTGGCTTGACTCCCCAATGCATAAAAGATGGACACTAATTATGGGACAGTACCTTTCTCCATTATTTTTTATGTATTTATCTATTTTTATTATTATTTTCTACATTCTATTTTAAATTTCGACATGTTTTTATTTCTTATTCTACTTATATGTATATATCTAATATATATATGATATATAATATATATCTATATATATTTATATATATTATATTATCTATCTATATATATACCTCATATTTTATTTATTTTTCATTTATTTAAGGAAACGAGTCCCGTAATATTTAATACGAAATAAATAAATGAAATAAAGAGAAATACACAAATATCAAATAATAAAACTGAAAAATTAAATGCTGGAACCTGGATGCGAACCACGGACCTCTGTGTTTCGCGCACAGCGTGTTACCAATTTCACTATCCCGGCGACTTAACAAGTCGTCAATATTTGATAGTTTTATGTTTCTCTTTGAATCATTAATTCACTTATTTATATTATTCCATTTTTATTCGGGAAGTAATCGACTGTTTTACGTGAATATCAAACGAAGCTTTGACGTCTTCTCGCTAGTCGATTTCCAGGTTCCAGCATTAAATTTTTTAGTTTTATTATTTGATATTTGTGTATTTCTCTTTATTTCATTTATTTATTTCGTATTAAATATATATATATATATATAAGGCGAGGTGAGAATCTATTCTCAACAAGCTGAAATAAAGACCTATTATTATTATTATTATTATTATTAAAAAGTTTTCGCTCTATAACAAGTCGAAATATGACAATCTCTACCGCCTGTGTACATCAAATTAATAGAAAATGTGTTTATGTGTGTGTGAGCGTTTGACGTGTATTCGTTAGATGATCCCGCCACACCCCTTCTGACCTTTTCAATATTTTCATTTCAGAACTGTCACCGCCACAGATCACCTTTGCGAAACCGCCAGCGGCCGAGCTCCTCCCGCGAGACTACTTCATATTTCATACCTTGATAAAAGGAAATGGAAAATCCATACCGACGACGCACACACGTTCATTCATACTTCCAAGCCTGTGTTCCCTGCGGGATAACAGCGATGGCGACGGGATAAACAGCAGTGATCGTTTATCATCTTATTTCACGACCTCTGCGCTGTCTGAATAGCTGTTGTACAGCTTCGTGGGTACCAGAGACACAACGGATTGGCACGGATTGGACGCTCTGTGCTAAAGATACGATTTTCATCTTCTCCAAGCAGATATATCAAATATATGTGAATGGGGAAGACGACACAAACCGTTGTTACATCCTTCACTAGGGCCCAAAAAACTCATAATGAACGACCAAAATCTAACAGGAAGATCGAATGTTTAAGATCTGGGTGTTAGATTTGTGAGCAATCTAACATTTCACGATAACATACCATCAGTGCTAATGCTTTGAGAGTGTTAGGATTTGTTTTGCGTACTGCCAAGGCTTTCGAGAATACCCGCATACTGAGTATTTACGCCGTCTTCGATAGCTCTGTTGTATGTGGTGTTTTTTGATCTTTTCTTAATTGATTTAAAATTTAGTTCGATCCAAGTAGAAAATCTACGACTTACCTTTGGTCGTCTGGTGGGCCGCCTGTCTCCGTATACTAAATCTTCGTCCGCCGTATTCCTGGTCTTGTTTATCACCTTTTTGTTGATTTCCGATTAGATTTCCATAAATCCGAATCACACAATAGCTTCGAATAGCACCGTGTCCACAAAGCGAATCTGCCGCGCCGACTTGACAGCCGTGTGTTTCTGCGCACCGCCGCCAGGGGCCATAGATCGCTACTAGGACGAACATCTCAAAACAATAAAGAAATGTGTGTCTAATGTGTTGTGTGTATTTATATAAACGCCTAAACACTGAGAACTCTTTACAACTCCTTGGTACGAAGTTGACTCGATGGTTTGAGGGCCACATGAGAGCAAGTACTCTCTTATGGTGGAAAAAGTCCAAAATAAGTTTCTGAGATATCTCTACATGAGAGATCACGGGCATTATACTAGGATCTACCCAACCGAGTTTTAGCAACTCTCCAGAGTATGCTTGGCTAAAATAGTTTAGAGACTAGAAGGAGTGTGTATTTGATACACATTTTTATCGATTGCTGCCCGGTATGATCGATAATCCTGAAATTATGCGGAGTATTGATTTGTATGTTCCTGATAATTACATTAGAAATTTTCAGCATTGATTGTTTCACATTCCAATATACAGGACTAATCTGCCGATGGTTATTCCTGCTGGAAGAGCTACCGCTATGCTGAACAATATCGCTTTAAGTATTGATAAATTCCATGTGTCTGAAGGGGTTTTCCGAAGCAGGATTTTTCTACACTTTTGACCAGATTTTATGTTACTTTTAATTGATTAAATATTTTTATTTTGATATATATACTCTCATCATATGTATGCCTTGAATACTTTGTTTGTAATGTAAATATTATAAAATATATTGAATTGAATATAGATGTTAAATGACTGCTTTACAATATTCTTCTTCTTATTTTTCTTTTAATAGAACTGTCAATCTGTGGTACAGAAAATTACGGTTCCTGGGATGATGAGGTCCAGCAGTCCTTCCAGCTTCTAGGTGGTCTTCCAGATGGGCGTCATCCAGAGGGGACTTCATTAGCTGCACGAGTCTGTCACTGTCCATTCTTGCTATGTGTGATCCCTCCATAATTTCATTCTATCGTGCTCTTCATGTTCTCTACTTCACAGGTTTTCCTTATTTCTGCATTAAGAAAAAAATATTGGAAATAAATCAACATAAGCTACTATGCCTGTATAGGTGACATACACACCATGATGTTTTTGGTGAACTGCCACGATAGGTCCCGGCCCGAAAAAATTCCAAACGACCGCACACAACGCATATCAATTCACGCTTGATAAACATCAAACTTCAGTGCATTGACCATTGACGTTCCGTTAGTCCATAAATGGAATGATATGTGTGAATGTCTAAGCCTTCTATGCTTAAATGTCTTCTGTTGTATCTTACTTTTCAAAATACGTACGTATCTGTTGGTGACGTGTCGAAGCGTGCTGTCAAATCTAATGTCGCGATCGGAGATTTTGTTTTTTCTATTAATCTCTAATTGATCTTTGGAAACTCGAAAACGCAAATATTTTTATAAATTTTAATTAAATAACTTTGTACAAACCAGTTAAATAATGACTCTACGTCTACCGGCTTCGATACCACCGTATCTTCATCAGGGCTGACGTACAACTGACTATCCATTACCTATCCTAGAAGACATATCAATTCTGAATGGGGGCGTGGCTATAGCTATGGTGGGGGTAATTGAGGAGCGGACGCCGAAATGGGAAATATATCTGGTAGTGGGTCTGTAAGTCAGTCCTGATGAAAATACGGTAGTATCGAAACCCGTAGACGTAGAGTCATTATTTAAGTGGTTTATACAAAGTTATTTTATTAAAATTTATAATTATGTCCAACCACAAAGTTAACGCTATAAACATTGCAAATATTTTTATTTATTCAAGTATTTAATTACCCTAATAGATAGTCGTTGTCGTTAAGTAAAGTGTAATAAAACATGTTATGAAGTACACTTTGTATGGTTGAAAAATTTGAAACAATTTTATTCTTCATGTGTCCTGTTTGTATTTTTCTGTATTAAAATCAACATGCACATAAATGTAGATTTAACGTATACATAGATTTATCTACAAAATCTCTAAGCTAAGCAATTTATCTCATCGTGTAACGTTTTGTGTACGGGATATAATGGTGATTGAGCTTATATTCTACGCTTTGTGATATTTAATAAGATTAATTAGTTTGTTTATTAGGGATGATATTTCCGATGCACTGATATTTAAATGTCAGCGATTAAAGGTTGCTACCCTCCTTCCCCCAGCTGGGGTAGATTTGTTTTGTTCTGGAGCGATATTAGCATAAGGTTAAGTGGACTTGCGGTCTTCCTGTGATTGGTATTCCCTCAAAGGTTAATTAATGAACCGCAGTTTGAATGTGAATAAATTATTGCGAACCTTCAGCGTAAGTCGTATTTATAAACGAGATGCTAAATAATTTACGCACTGTCTGCACCCCTGGTAATGTGTCACTTGTCACAATACTGTAACGAGGCTAAATAAATAAATAAATAAATATAACTTTATTCCAGAATGTGGGGAGGTTCGTGCGATCCCACACATTCCATATAAAAGTAGGGTACACAATTAACGTATATTATAGATATCTCACAGAGACGAAACTGTATTTCTTATGGGAAAGTAGGTATAGAAGTCATTTGGGTGTACATAGGACTTATGACCTATCTTATGGTTGGCTTAAGTGATCACTTTACACAATGTAACATTCGCCATTTCCACCCATGATAGAATATACCATGCATATTCATTTTTTGGAAGTTGTATACATGTTCAAATTGCGTGAAAAGCTTTCACATACGAGTTTGTAACCGCCTTTCCATGCGGCCTGTACAAAGCCATTTTCATTCCCCTAATGTCGCTAATGAGAAATTCTACAGTTGATTTTACGGAATTTTGAGAGCAATATACTTTATTGTGTAATGAAATTCATCAGTAAAATAATCCAGCACTGTTCTGAAAGATTTGAAAAAACTCAAAATATTCTGTAGGGTACACACATTAAAAATATTATATAAAATAAAAGAGAAATAAGAAAATCATATAAAATAGAGGAAACGTATTATAAGTATTAAAATAAATATATCGTAAAATATCGTATATTCTTAGCGGCTTTAGCGAGCGATGGCAAGTCAATTATGCGGGGCCAGTGTCTTTCTCCAGTGTGCGTCGATGCTGGAGTAAGGCGGGCTTCCAGGATAAGGATATTTCCGGAGCTGAATATTCTTTCCCTCATTCCTGCCACCCTGGATCTTATGAGGGCTGCAAAGTTGGGAACACGTCCCTCAGTGAACATACCGGAAGCGCTGCAATATATGGGAAGGCCAAACATCATGAGGCCACGAGGAAGTTCTCGTAAAAACTGGAAACGTCTGCAGGTTTAGATATCAGCATTAGCCATTATAAATACGGGACACGGGAGTAAGGACGGGATGTTGTTTTTGGGCGCGTTTGACAGCGATACCAAAGCGAAGATAGTCGTGAGTTGCGGGTTGCCAGGGCGGCCAAGCGAGCATTAATTCGACAGCGAATAGTCTGGAAAAGTTATTACGTAGCGAAATAAACCGAAGCGACGTGCAGAAATTGGATGGAATGTTCTAGTAAATGGTGAATAAAGTGTTAAAGCGAAAATAAAGTATTTACTTACGAGTGATAAATTTACGAAATACATAGTTTAATTTAAATAATAGCGTTAAATCAGTTAAGTGTTAAATGACCTTGTATGTTTGATTAATTAATTAATCGGTAATTAATAAATCCATTATTGAATTCACGCGTTTTCGTTAGTCCCGCATGCAGCCACAACACGTGACAATACGATCGAATAATCTAGAACGGCCTATAGCAATCTAGGGTGATCTACAACCTTTGAGAAATATCTACAAGCGTCAAGCAATGCCTGATATAACCGAGAAGCAAGGACCTTCTCCTAAACTTTAAAATAATCTAGAAAATACCAAAATACCAGCATTTTCGGGTATAAATGCGGCACCGGCCGCGGCGCAAGAGATGTCATGTTAACAGTTCGTGCGGAATCGACCGCGGATTATGCGCAAGATGACGCACAGTGTGGCCAGTTGTGAAGGAATCGAAGCGATAAATAAAGCGAATAATCGAGCGAAGTATCTAATTGGCGAAATAAATATATGCTATAAATACTAGGAGAACTGAATGAAATGTTCTAATGAATTTTATATACGTGTTACCCTCCGATAATAATGTGTTCATTTACGAGTGATGTATTGCGAAAAAGTATAACTTAAAGAAAAACCTTAAGTTTGATTAGTTTTAAGGGTTTTTGTGCATTTGATAGTTAATTTATAAATTTTTAATTAATTTCCAGCGTTTTTATTAAGTCCTACCTACCCCCCAGGTGAAAATATAATAATTTGCCAATGAATGACTGAAATGACACAAAACAACAATTAACTCTCTCTTTTATTTGCAGTTATACAGGTCTCTGAAGGGGGTATGTGGATATCAACTTAGAGAGAATGACGCATAAGTCCACCTCTAGCACACGGCTTCCTCCGTGTTCTCGGAAAAGTCGCGATGTGCGCTAGACCAGTATTTTCATTCAGAATATTTAGAAACTCAAATTCTTTATCATAATGACGTCACCCAAGTGTTCCTTTCCAGGTTAGGTGCAAAATAAATCGATTTTTGCTTGTAACTTTGCGAAAAAAAAATATAGAAAAAAAGATTAGAGAGTATTAACTCTACAAATCGTGATTTAGATGGAGAATAGAGCCACCTCTCGCGGAGCAACGGCTGAAACTATGAAAACCGAATAAAATGTGTTTTCGGAACGTTTATTTTCAACACACTCGATAGCGGCGCGGCCCTATTTCGTATTTTGGATTTTTTTATTTTCATTATTTTTTAATAATTTTTTATCTCTTGTATAAACAATTGACTTATTTAAAAATGTGCTTGTATTTCCGCTTCCCATACACAAGTTTTTAACTTTGATAGGGCAGTAAGAAAAAACGGAAAATTGTAATTTTATTAAGTTTACTTTATTAAACATAAAATATTTAGTAAACGTGTAAAAATATATTGTTTCACTATTTTGTTTCTTTAAATACAAAATAAATAAATAAAAAAAATCTTTTTGAGATTTTGAAATTATTCCTGAATGTCTCGTGCTTTTTACTCCCTTTATATTAACTCGTGGCGTCTGCTTGTCTTCTTGTCTTGAAAAAACTTTGGATCCATTTTAAACCCCTTTCCCGTGATCTAATCGAGCTGAAACTTTGCAAGCAGACTCGTGGCGACGATCAAGAAGATCTATCAAATTTTCGTTAAAAAAAATTAGTAAATTTTTGGATTTTCCAAATTTTGAATGTTTTTTTCATACAACTTATTAAGTTGTGTGAAAATATTTAAACGCGTCTGGTAGACGCAAAACCTGACTATAGTATAATTTTGGATTTTCGGAAATTTTTTATTACTCTCTACTTAGTACAACAAAAACTTGGTTTTTATGTGTTTCTTTTTTTCTTGCATTATTGTTCATTATTGTTGATTTGCATCAATTTTTACTTTAAATTCTGTCGATATTATGTTTTCTGTGAGGATTTTAAAAATAACATAATATTGTAAAATATAATCTGCTTCATTTGATTGAAAGTCGTCATTTCCAGTTTCAACTTTGTATTGATCCAAGTACACTTATTTCTTTTCAAAATTGTTTTCATAGCTTTATATGTACATTTTGCCCAGGACAAAGCATTTTCCTGCAACATTGATCGCCAACCTACGTGAAAGACGATACAAGCATGAAAAGATTACTATGCGAACATCCTACAGTCCAGAGACTAATTCTCTTTATGCGGGTAAATTTATCGAGAATATTCCACAACGTTTGACAATAAACAACCTTATCACGACAGCGGCGCTGCTTGGTTCCCGCCTATAGGGGATGATATTCTCGAACATTGCAACCCTTGTTTGACTACGGTTACATTTCGCTTCATTATCTGTCCGCGAAATTTATGATTGAATAAGCAAGAGCATACATACATGAATTGAGCATACATTCGACTCGTAAAAAGTCAAAATTTAATATAAATACTAAGTTTTAATAAAACCTGATTCATATTCGGGTTGCCACAGACTTAGACGCGTAGGAAGCGGTCCAAAAATACTAATGTACCTCTACGACCAACCAAAGATCTTCCTTTTGGAAGGAATCTTCTTCTTCTTCTTCTTCATCAGCCTTCGTCTTTCCACTGCTGGATATAGGCCTCTTCCTTATTTTTCCATTCTTCCCTGTTGTTGGCTAATTGTAGCCATTTCTTTCCCCCCACAGCGACAATATCATCGGCCCATCTCTTTTGAGGTCTTCCGATGCCTCTTTTATTTTCCCAACCCATTTCAGAATTCTGGGAGACCATCTTGGAAGTAATACTCAAAGGAATACAAGGCAGGTGACTTTGTAGAAAAATTAGGTTTACCTTGAACTCCTAGCATTGTGTAAATAAATTGAAGGACTAAAAGCTTAGGTAAAATAAGTGGGCGAAAGGAACAAACGAAAAAGTAAAAAATGCAGATATTTTAGGAGAGCCAAAACAAAGTTTGAGGATTTTGTTTGTTTACGAAATATCTCTTAACGTTGAACCAAATTGACTTATGTCTTTGTTTCTTCCCAAATTTAATCACATCATTTGTCTTTTATCAAAAAATTAAAAATAGTCACATTTTATTTTATTTTCTGACTCATATAATTTTCCTTGCTAGATATCTACCTAAATCTAAATAACAACTCGATATACTTAACATTAAAGTCTATTTTATTGACTCATCGGTTGTTCCAAAGATTTAGAATAGCCACCGTGAGTATGTGTAGGTATATATACTTAATTGGATGGAAATTTCAAAAATAATTATTTATAATGTTCTCATATTTATAAATAAAAATTTTAGTAACAAAATGACAAAATATTTTTTGAACAAAATTATTGTAAATAGTGATTGTACATACCTACATATAACACCAGAAATAGGAATAGAACAAGATTGCCTTATAAGAAAATGCCACAGAATTGTCTAATGTACAGAGGTGTAAAAATATATAATGAGATGCCAGAAAACATGATGAATATAAATATGATGAATGAATTTAAAAAAAAATGCTATAATTATTGTAAAAATAGTATAGAATTGTAGAGCATAAGATGTACTATTTAATATAGATTGTACTTTAGATGAGATTAGATGTAAATGTAAATATTAAAGTTATTATAGATAATATATTAGGTCCTTACGTATGAAATTGGCGTTTTGCCGTACTGGCAAATTAGATCTCAAATATTTTCTCTTTGGTTAGGAATTCCAAATCCAAATTTATACAGCTATTTACTCATTTATTTGTGTTTTGAAAATTATAATTCATTTGTTTTTTCCTCAATTGTTTTTTTCTTTGCGTCACTCAGTTTACAAAATGAAAAACTTGAAATATCGCGTTATTTACGAGTACGAGTTCCTCCGTGGCACCAGTGCTGCAGAAACGGCTCGAAGGATTAATGATGTGTATGGCGACGGTGCCGCAAAAGAAAACACAGTGCGTTTTTGGTTCCAACGTTTTCGTTCTGGAAATTTCGACCTGCAGAACAAGCCCCGTGGACGGCCGGAGACCAAAGTTGATAATGAAGAATTGAAGGCTATTGTGGAAGCGGATCCATCGCAAACCACATCCGAGTTAGCTGCAGGCTGCGGTGTTAGTGATAAAACTGTTTTAATCCACTTGAAGCAAATTGGTAAGGTGAAAAAGCTTGAAAGGTGGGTACCTCACGAATTGAGTGAAGCAAATCAACAAACGCGCGTTGACTGCTGCGTTGCATTACTCAACCGGCACAATAATGAAGGGATTTTAAATCGAATCATTACCTGTGATGAAAAGTGGATCCTGTACGATAATCGGAAGCGCTCATCGCAATGGCTGAACCCTGCCGAACCAGCCAAACCATGCCCCAAGCGAAAATTGACTCCAAAAAAGTTACTTGTGAGCGTTTGGTGGACTAGTGCTGGTGTCGTTCACTACAGCTTTCTTAAATCTGGCCAGACGATTACGGCAGATGTCTATTGTCAGCAACTGCAAACCATGATGGAAAGCTAGCTGCTAAACAACCGAGGCTGGTTAATCGCTCTAGGCCACTGCTGCTTCATGATAACGCTAGACCACACACTGCACAACAGACGGCTACCAAATTAGAGGAGCTTCAATTGGAATGTCTAAGACATCCACCGTACTCTCCGGACCTTGCCCCAACAGATTACCATTTTTTTCGAAATTTGGATAACTTCTTGCAAAGGAAAAAATTCAACTCCGATGGGGCAGTCCAAACCGCCTTCAAAGATTTTATTGATTCCCGTCCGAATGGTTTTTTTAGTAAAGGGATCGATGAACTACCTTTGAGATGGCAAAAGTACGTAGATAGCAATGGTACATACTTTGATTAAATAAATATATTATAATAAAAAAAAATCGGCTTTATGTTCCTCCCATACTAAACGCCAATTTCATATGTAAGGACCTAATATTAGTAATAGATTTAAGAACATAAAGTTTTAAATACTAATTAATATACAAATTGTAATATTAACTAACTTAAGAAATAAATAAATAAAATAAAAAATATTTGAGTGAAATAATGAATTTTCCGTACCCGATAATTTCCGTAGTTTTTATTAGATTACATTAATATTGGCAGAAGACGGGGTAAAATATGAATAAATTCTAAAGATAAGGGAAACCCCTTATATCATTCCAGTGCAAACAAACTTTTTACTAACTGTTGTTAATGACTGCATTTTAAATAGGTAAAAAAGCACGTGCCATTTTCCGTTTTTTCGTTTACCGTTTCTCGTGTACTGTAAAAGTACCGAAGTCCTTGTTGTATTTAAGACCGATTGGTGAAGGACCTTAGGAAGGCAAAACGTCCTCAATGCTATATCTGCCTTGGAGCTTCTGATTGGAGAGAGCTAGCACTAAACCGAGATGAGTGGAGGAAGACTCTTGAGAAGGCCAAGAGCCAAAAGTGAAGAAGAAAACGGCACGTACTTTTAATATTAAAATTAAAGAATACATAAGATTTATTAATAACGTGATGAAGATTCCATTATTAAATATATTCTCCATTTAAATGTCTCACTGCCAATCCCCATCCCCACTACAGGAATATCGACAGAGGACTTTGAATTTATGTAATATTTCCGTCTTGATGAAAACAGATTAGTATCGAAACCGGTGGAAGTTTAAATTTAGAAGTGTGGTTTATACAAAATTTGCAAGTTTTTTTAAAATTAATAATTGTATTTGGGAATCGCGGATTTTAGGAAATTGGTATACAATAAAATATTGTCAGGTGTCGTGGCTAGGGAGGAATGAATGAAAACGCTGGAAATTATTTAGCGATTTATTAATTACTGATTAATTAACTTAACACTATTAAATTTAACGCCTTTCTTTTTATTACACTATTTCGCTATATATCACTCATAAATAAACACTTTATTATCGCTGGGTAACACGTATTTAACATTCACTAGAACATTACATCCGAATTTAACGTATTAATCTTCGGTTAATTTCACCACTTGTAAGTACTTCGCTCAATTATTCACTTATTTATCGGATTATTGCACGACTGGCGATGCTGCCTTCCCGGCTCGTGGCCGACTTCACATCGACCTGTCAAATACGACTACAATAACTACCGCCACGTGGCGTCCGTATTTATATCTAAAAGCTGATAATTTCATACATTCTGGATTACTCTAGTGTTAAAGAGAAGATTCTCGTGGCTTCTAGGTTTTTATAGGTGTTTCTCGAATGTTTCAGACGCCTCCCGAAGGCCATAGATTACCCTAGGTCATTTTAGATTCTTCGATAGTTTCGTGACAAGTGACACATCTCCAGGGATTCGGACAGTGCGTAAACTCTTTTTAGCATTTCGTTACAACATGTTTAAATTGATATACATTTGTGCGCATTTAAAATACGTATCGATTTTAAATTTACTTTTACCGAGTGACGACAATGGATGTAAAAATATTAATTTTATCCACAGAGTGTAAAATAGAAGAGAATACTAGTGAGAGACATAATACATATACGAGAATACAAGGCTGACGAAACGGGGATTATGCTAATTCGTTTATTTCTTCGCTCTGTTGCGTTCTTCTTCATGACTGAAAATTGCGTTCACGCTTCTCCCAAAAATGACTATTTTTGTCTACATATTTCCAATACATCTGCAGTTCAAAGGAGGAGACTACAATTGTGGATTCTCCTCCCTGGTTGCCTTTACTTCTATTTCTTTTTGTTTGGGTTTCAAACAAAAGCGATTATTATTAAGTTAAAAACAATCATTGGACCATTGCCTTAGAAATTTGAGGCAGGGTATTTGTACATTTGTTAGCAAAAAAAGAACAAAAGTAGGCCGAATATGGTGGAAAAGCTGTGCTTAGGCACAGGTGAAGAAAATCTTTGTACGTAAAGTGAATAATGAACGAAGTTAAAGTAAATGTAATGCTGGCTTTGGCATAATGTAGACGGTAAATAGAATAATAAGATTCACTGCGATGAAGAAAATGGTGGCAGTAACAATAGTGGATGTCCTAAAAAAGACTTGAAATGAACAGATAAACAAAACATAGGAGGATGACCGTATTAAAAGCTTCAATAACAGAAAAGCGTGCATATGGTGATAAGACAAACTTGTTGTCCTAACAGAAGAGTGTGGCGTCAAATCACCTCTGCCTAATCCTGGGGCGAATGGGACTAAGGTTGACTTCCAGGACTTCTCTGCATGCAATTTTGCCTTGGATGGTGAGATGCAAGATATGGTATCTTTTTGGATGTCATCTTTTGGCCAAAAAATTGCAACTTTAGGGTTTCATTGTTTTGAGGATTTATTTTTCCAAATGTGTCACGTCAAATTATAATTAGTATACATGAAAAAAAGAAAAAGAAACGAGTCAATGGAATTCCGTTAGGCGATTAATAATTTTCATGGATTCTTAAAGGATAAGACCAATACATAATCCAGGATATCCGAAACACTTCGGACGTTTTAGAATGTGTAGGTGCTGGAAGGATGTACGAAACACAAGATTGTAACCAAAAATTCGCAAAATAACAATTCCTGTATAGAAAAGCGAAACCATCGCTAAGAGACAATTCGATTTAATAACCGACGAGACCGCAGATAAAGCAAACGGGCGTTCCGTGAGAATATAATCCACCAGAAAAATAAATCACCAGAGTACCTACATGCGGAATACTAGCGAATCAGTGCGATGTGAACGGCATGTATCACTGTTACTTAGTGGAAGATTCTTGAGTGACAATTGCGTCGAAGTTTGTGTTCTGGTGAATAAAAAAAATATTTTATTAAAAACCATAAGCATCCGAGAACATCAATATCTGAGATATATAATGAAACGTCCAGTGAGAAACCGAACTTTGCATCCTCATAATGACCGGAAAGTTTACTGTGGAACTGAAGAACTTGAGGCAATGGTTTGGCTTAGTGTAATTTAGGATTTTTCCGATCTTTTACGAAGCTCAGTAAAAATGCGATGATACCTTACACAAAAGCCAATGACTTTTAAACAAATAAGATACGAAAAGACGAAGAAAGAATTCTTCGTATATCACGTCAGAGGTCATCCCTGTTAAGCTTATGTTTGAGCAGAGCTTTCCTTTAATTACCTGCCACAGCGTAATCTACTCGTCTCCGTTCCTCTGGGATCACACTGAACACACAAGCAGGTCACCACATTGCCACAGTGTGGTGACTTTTACACATGGCTTCTACGACGCACCTCCTCAATGACCACGTGATCTTATCACCTGATTTTTGATTCAATCGCGCTTGAAAATTATAACAATAATTTATGTTACGGTTGACTCATAAAAAGGCGCCATTAATATTTATTCTATTTGCAGAATGAATAGAACCACAAAAAGCTTTAATCGGTTTGTTTATTTTGCCAACGGAAGACAGTAGAATTTTCGAAATAGGCTTGTATGTGTTAGCAAAAACTGGTTGAAAATGCCAAATTCGTGGTTATGTGGAGTTATGATATTTTTTACGTGAAGGGGCAAAGCAGTAGTAATAATTGATAATTTGGGTCGATGCCCGTGAAATAAAATTCCATTAAACGATTTATTGGTACAATTATAATGCTTTAATTTATAGAAATTAACTTTGTATACACCGCTTTTTTATTGAAAAAAATTCAACATGCTTCAAAGCCAATGGCTTCTTCATCAGGATAACAAATGTACAAAATTAAATTTTAAAATCGAAGTATAGATAATCCAAATATTAAAAAGTTATATATGGAAAATTAATAATAATAAAGTACCTACTTAACATGAAAATAAATTTAAAAGATAACTATTTGTAAGGATGACCTGGTTATTTATAATATTCAATTTACTATTAACACTTTTTCTTATTTCCAAAATTTCTAATTTATCAAAAGAGTGATCCATAGCCAAAAAATGGTTAGAAAATTCAGAATAATTATTACTATTTAAACACCTTAAATGTTTAAATAGTAATAACATTTAATGTATGTGACAAGAGGCAATGATGGATGAGTAAAGAGATACTGGTGACCAGAAAAAACTCTCGTTTAATGGACATCGATTTTATTGAAAATATTTTTTTTCAATTGAATTAGTTCGCGGAGTGCAATAGGTAAACGTTTGGATAGGACGGCGTTCGGAGAGAAAGTGGTACTAGTACTAGTCCCGGCGCACGGCCGGGACATCGGCGGTCGCATCGGGCGGATAGGACTCCTGTGTGGTGTGTTGATGGTGCCAGCATCGAGCTTCGATTGGTGGTTCGGTCGATGTGAATGGCTTGATTCCGGCAGGTCAATGTCGTTCACACTAGTTAATTAAATGCAGAACTATCATTGTCGCTTATATATATTATAAAAATCACAATTATTAAATAACCTAGTTACGGCGGATTGCGTTAGGCTAGCTATAAGTATAATGATGTCACGTGTCGTAGCTGTAGGAGGAATTAAAGAAAACGCTGGAACGGATTTATTGATTACTGCATAATTAATTAAACAACGTACAAAGTCTCTTAACACTATTAAATATAACGCTAATATTGAATTATCACTGTAAATAGATACTTTGTAATCGCTTCAACACTTTATTCACTATTCACTGGAACAATCCATCCAATTTCAGCACGTATTACTATTTGCTCCGGTTTATTTCGCTACGTAAGAACTTTTTCCACAATATTCGCTCAAATATCGCACGCGGGTAAGTACTTCACTTAATTATCTGTCGCTTAGTTGACACGCCTAATGGTTACACTGTTTTCGCTTCGTGATTCGTCGTTGGAAACGTCAAAATAACAACGACCCTCCGCGGCCTGGATCCGTTTGTTTATACCCATAACGTTGAATTTTTCGAACCTTCGAGACTTTTGTAGCGTTTTCTCGCAAGTTCTCGTAATTTCCAGATGTTACTGGAACTTTGGAGACGTTTCTCGAAAGCCGTAGACTACGCTAGCCGAATCTTCGGTGAACATTTCAAACAACTGTCACTTGACATGAGTGCGTGATTCTGTTTAGCCTCGTTACAATAATTTCGATAATATAATTATATAAAAAACTGTACAAACCATTTATTTCTCCTTTATCAACTCCTTTGAATTCATACTTCCCTTTAGTTTCTGCAACGTAACATTTTATTTTTATTCCTTTCCAACCAGTGTACATTTAAAAACTTAACTTTAAGCTTTTAGAAAAAACTACTCGCAAAACGAATAAACACAAACTAGTATTTACTCTGTAAACATTGTTATAAATAAGAACTAAAAAAATGAAGTGGAAATTCACCAGGTCATGCTTCAAACACGCCATTTTGTGTTTCGAATCAGTTTTAATAACACAGAATCCTCTTTACTCAAAGGATCTTGTCTCAACAGATCTGTACTTGTTCAAATCAGGTCACTGCAAATGCGTTGAATTGGAAAACTTTCAGAAATGATGGAACATTTTCCCCTTCTTTTGTGAGACGCCCAACATGCATCTGTCAATGCCTCTTTGTGTAACTTTAAATTTATATATCTCTTTTATGTCGCGTACCTATGGAAGTTAGCATTGAATGAATTGAATATATTGGATATACCATTGAATATACAATTGAATATATTGGATATATTGGATATAACCGATCAGCAATAGACAAATTAAATTAAATTCGGAAAGAAGAAACATCACCAGCTCCACTAAGGTCAGAAAGATTGTCAGAACACTAGTCTTCCCGTTCTTTCTGCATGGATCTGAATCAAAACAACAAGAGCTTGGGAAGGTAGACGCATTAGAGATGTGGCGATGGTGGCTTATGCTGCGAAGCCCATGGACAGCTCATCGAACAAACAACTCCATTATCCAAGAAATCAATATTGAGGAATGTCTATCTTCATCACAAAACGTTTGGAGACTGGTGGTAGATATCCAACTAGATGGATGGATAGATATCGTGAAGACTGTACTTCAAGCAACCAACTGCAGCAGATCAGAACAGATAGCGCCGGATAGTTTTGGCTGTGGTGTCATTGCTATCAGTGACCACGACTAATCTGCCAAGAGCATAGAGAAGAAATAGAAATGTACTTAGATATTAAAACAAATACCAGTCTCGCAGGGGCTGGAAGTCAGGATCCCGGATATGGTGGAAAATCATGGTTGTAGAACCTGTCAAGCTCTTTCTGTATTAACTGATTGTACTTACAATTGCGCCAATAATATTATGTCGATTCGACAAACTTATCCCACCATAAAATTGATATGTTATATTAATAACATAATCGTATTGGTAGAATAAGGATCACCAATTTGCCAGTATGAAGAAAACATTCATACTCTACCTAGGGAATTGTTCGGGTTTCATAGAATATCTATTTAGACACAATTTTTTTGAGTAGATTGAGGTAATGGGTGAAATAACACAAAATTAAATGATTCTAGTCGACCTTAAGGTAAAAAACGGAATGACAGGAAAAAGAACGAGCATAAGGGAGCCGTGCTGCTCGTTCCTGATTGGTTGGCTCGCTCGTATTGTTCACCATACAGGCATTCGTTGTATGAATTTATATTTTTTGATCCAATAGACCATTGAACTGACAGAGCGCCTTTCAGGTGCGCCTTAGAGGGGAAGCCAGAGACTCAAGAGAACCTAATGGTAAGAAGCAGATCTCGCAACTCCTAAAGTAGAGAAAGGTTGATGAAAATCGTGGCCCTAGAAGAAGGAGAACTTTTTGGCATTCAATGGCTTCAACGTGCAGAAAAGTTTATTGTGAAGATTTTATAATTAAATAACTTCTCCGAGATAATAACTCGAATCGCGACTTAAAATCCATCATCGATCGTGCGGAAGAACGAATCAATGATTCAACACAATTCGCAGTTCACACTTCGCCAGCAGAGATCCGCTGTAATTTCCTTTCGCTCCTCGCATCGATAACTGTTCATCCCGAGACGGCGACTAATGAAAACCTACAGATTCTTTGCAGGGGAAAACCGTTTGATCTCGATCCGGAGCAGGCTGGGGGATTAAGTAATTAAATATACTTGAAAGTCTTCGGGTAAGTGAATAAACCGGGGTATGTGGCATCCCCCGGCATGCGCCGCGGCGAGCCAGTTTCCGCAACAATTGCTGCTCCAGCGCCAATCAGCATTCTCGGGGTAATTTGATGAAGAATCAAATAATAATCTTGGCTTTGATAGCAAATTTATTGTGTGGTGCTTTACGAGTAATAATCGTAATTTATATTGCTTACATGATAATATATAAAGATTATGCCGATCTTTGTGTTTATTTCAAAGGATTATTTATATCAGTTTTTAGGTGCAGGGGCCTATAGGAACAGACATGATTAGATAGTGATCTAGTCAAGATAAATAATCATTGAATAGCTTGTTTGTGCAGTGGTCATGATCTAGTGGTCAAGACACCAGCAAGTTAGTATTCGGTGTTCGAATATCTATTTTTTTTAAAAAGAGAGATTTAAATAAATAAATAAAAATAAACAAATCACAAAGATTCAGATAATACAAATCGCAACATCAAGTATCACTCCAGGTGTTGAAATTTTGATCACAAGATCATTCGAGCTCAGATATAAGCTTGACATTGATAAAAAATACAAAAATTCAAACTACTCAAAAATATTTATTCTCATTAGACCAACATCAGGCATTCATTACCAACATTTTTGTATTCCGTTTTAACTGCTGCTAGGAAGATTTTCGTCTACCCAACCGATGAGCCAAACATCGATGGTCAATAGTCAACATTTGATAACCAATATGCATTAAGAGAGGTACAATGTACAATTCGCCAAATATGAGGAGATTACAAAAGTCGCCTCCAAAGAATATAGAAGAAAAAAAAAGAAAAAAAAAAATGTTTACCTCTAAAGACGAGGAAAAAGAAAGGAGTTACGGACGTTATACGAAGTTACGATGGACGGACTGAAGGACCAACAGGCAGACAACGAAATTATTATAAGTGGCTGACCACATCTTATCCACGAAAAACACCAACACGACACTAGAACGGCTCAAAACTATCACATAACACACGTCAAAACAAAAACAGGACAATCCCGACTAATTTGCAACGGATTAAAATTATCCAACGACCTACCACAACAGACCAAACAACTGACTACTGACAAATGTGAAACAGATGTGAAGAAAATGCTAAAACTCGGCCAACTATAAAAAAAATGACTTGGTGTCTAATTTATATTATTATTATATTCCTATATTAAATCATGTAAAAATGTTACCCATAAACCTTTTAGGTTTCTATTATATTTTAAATAAAAAAAAAATATATTAACTACGATTAACTCGTCATACACACACGTAACCCATTCCTTCAAAACAATTTCACAGATCTGATAAACCCAATTGGCCATAAGCCATGGTTAAATATTAATCTTAATCCAATCCGCTGCACTATGCAACAGATGGGAGATGCGTGTTTGCATTATTTTTGCAGCAGCCGCGAGGATCGTGGGGCAATTTCATCTCCTGCAATATGTATTTTTACTTATACTCCCGTAATGGCTCCATTACCGATACATTGAGGCATCCTACTATAATTTTTATGGAATAAGTAACGAACGGTCCGATCGTTCTATGCTTCCTCTCTTTGTAGCAATGAAGCACGTTTGCTCGGAACACAAAATAGGTAAAAAATAACCTTCCATCGTTTTATTTCATTTTATTTTTAACGAGACTTACAGAATTCTGGGAGGAAATTACATACTTCAAAAAACCATTTATTTTTATTTATTTCAAAAAAATCCTTGTTTACAAATAAAGGTACTTAATACTAGTTTAACAATAATATATAAGATAAATTACACATTTTTTTTTTGTTAAATTGTGGATTATGCCACTCTACTAGGCTACGCCTGTCCCAGAGTGGCGTTATAGAACACGATTATAATTTTTTTTTTGAATTCGTCAGTGATATTTATTTTCATAAGGTAGTAATTATATATCTACAAAGTATCAAGTGTAATGTTAGTGAAAGTTGAGTGAGTCATAAGTTCAAGTGTAAATATGTGTAGAATAATTGCTTAATGTAAAAAGGGTTAAAGTTTTGTTTAAGATTATTTTTTATTTTCCTTAATTAATTTATTTATTTATATAGGTATATATTTTTATTTATAGACATTATTATACAATTACAGTAAGTAAATTTTCAGTTGCTGTTCTACCTTTGGAGGCAAGCCAGTTGTTTGCTAAAGCTTTTATTTTATTAATTGAGTATATTCTGATTTCCGGGAAGTCTGTTTTAAATATGTTAAATATTTTAGGCCCTATGTATGAGTAATTTTTCTGTCCATGTGTTGTCTTAGTTTTTGGTATTTCGTCAAGGTTTCGTAATGCTTATCTGGTATTATGTGAATGCGAGTTACTGGTTGGTGGTGCAATACAATACATTACTTATTTCAAAGTCAGCTTTACTATCCCAATTACAATTCGACCTGCTTTAGCAACATACATAATTAAGTTGAGTGAAAAACATAAACTTTTTTACTCCTATTAATTAAATAAAATTATTACTAATAAAATGTTTTTACAATTTAATGATCAACACAAACAATCTCTACAATCTTAATGCAAAATCCATCAATGATACATATTTACACGTGTCGTGACTGCGGGAGTATTTATTAATGAAAAAGTTGGAATTATTAATTACGGATTTATTAATTATTGATTAATTAATTTATCAAATCTACAAAGTCACGTTTCGTAAATGGACGATAAATAGAATTTCTGTAGGTATTATTTTTCGGTTTATTTCGCTACGTAAGAACTTTTCCAGTTTATTCGCCGTCGAATTATCGCTCAGCTTGGCTACACTGGCCTCGCAGTTCGCGGCTGCCTTCACTTCTGTTTCGCTGTCAAGCGCGCTAAAAACAACAATAATATTACTCCCACGCGCGTCTAATTTATATTTGGCCTATGCTGGTCTCGAACTTTCTAGGCGTTCCCAGTGTTAAGGCGACGCTTTTCGTGGCTTCTAGATTATTATAGAAAGTTTTAAATGCTTCCCGAAAACCGTAGAACTTTGTAGACAGTTGTTGTAACATGTGACAGAAGTCCGCAATTACTTTTAGCCTCGATACAATATTAACTGTATTAATGCAGTGCTATCATGTACAAATATGTAAATAAAGAATTGATTTTGTATTCATGGGTTAGGGTTATTGTCAAAAAAATGAATGTTGTGTAGAGGTGACGCTTTAAATGATGATAGGGAATCTGTAGGAATATCAGCATCAATGAGTCAGCACAATATAAAAAAAATAATTATTGTGATGGTAAAAAAATAACCAACATTATTAGGATGTTGAATTAATCTTAAGAACTTCGGCTTCTTATATGGGATTCAACGAACAATTACAATTCAGTTCAACACTTATTGTGAACGTCGGGTAGCTTTGGTATTTCCATTTTTTTTTTTTTTTTTTTTTTAAATAGAGATGTGATCACGGAATACGTGTCACATCAATATTCTTACTATTTTCAAACTAAGCTAAACGCTTGTGCTATGAAAATAGGACTAACTTGCTAGTCTGAAGTGAGGTTCGAACCCGCAACCTTTGGATCACGAGGCGAGTGTCCTAACCACAAGACCAACAAGCTACTCCTACTAATTATTTTCGAACAATCTATCTACCAATATTATGAAGAATTTTCGATGTTATCACAATATTAGTAAGATTTATTACAAAATTATCGTGGCTGTTGTGGGCAAATGAAGCACTTGAATTTAAATTTTTATTAATCAGCTAATATCACTGATCACCAATTTAAATGGAGCACCGTTCTTTAATTCACACCAATTTTGTTATTCGCAGTAGGTAATCGTCACTCTTGAATATTCCACTTGTCTCTGATATACTAATGCACGTTGCTTAAATCGCTCTGGTTCGTACTAGAAAACTACGCAATAAGTACCCCACTATTTTACGTCTATCGCTTGTCTCTAGTCAATTTGCACGGGTTCGCTTTTCTGTGTCTTTCTTGCGACTGTCAACAGAACTGTCTGCGTAACGGGCCTGTCATCTCTTATATAGGTAATTTCGTTTTGCGGAACTTCGAGAATGATTGACTGACTTCTCCACATTTCTAGTGATTCCCAATTCATTGTAACCCAAATATATATCAGAGGATTTCTTCATCAGATAAGAATAACGCAAGTTATTGTATCCACAAATTCCTTTATATCTCTGTAATCCTGTGTACACAAAGTTTTTAACCTATGTTTTTGGGATGTCCTCGTCATGATCCGTTTTAAATCTTCTAGAAGTTGCATTTTCATCCCCTTTGTAATGCGTAGTGCTTCTAACGAAATTTGATTAAGACCGGTTCCTACATTAGGATGCAAGATCTGATGCCCAATGGTCATATCTTGTGGAATGAAGGCACCAAGGACCTAATTTTTCGCGTGAGCGAGTGAGCGTTCGCTAAACGAGGAGTCGTTAAGTGAAGAGAAACGTTGCAGCCGATTTCCGTTGACCGGAAACGACATTGGCTGACCGTACCGCATCATAATGCAGTCGAAGAGTCCACTTAATAAATGCAAAAATGAGCCACGGCGGGCCAAACAAAAGCCTTGCGGGACGCCAAATTGAATTTTATTAAAAATGAAAATGAGATACTTGCCGCGACCGGGCAAGAAAAATTATTATTAAATAATGCCAAGAGGTCAAGAACATTCTTTCAAAGAGAAAAATAAATTATTCATTTTCACGTTGGAAAAAATTTGCATGACAAAACAGTAATATCGCAATGCAGATTTTGCGGAGTGCTTCGACTACCAGGAGAGCGTCACGGAAATCAATTGAAAGAATTTTATACAGCTTCATAGCCATATAGAACTGCAGTATTGGATTTTACAATAAAATTTATTACTACTTGCTAAAAAGGGAAGCAGGGTCGCACTGCAAAAGTTGCCAATTCTGTTCCTTACGCAAAAATCCCAATTACAAATAATTATAAGGGCTTAAAGTTTGAGTGTTTTGAAAAAGATTGAAATAATTTTTTTCGTTCATTTAACACTCCAAGAAGAAGTATCCAAAAATCTCAATATAACGATTCATTGTAAAAAATGTAAAATTAATGTAACATGCAACACTGAGTGTACTGAACTTAATGGTAAGTCTAACATTAAATATTTAGGAATAACATGTCAGATGGCAAGACCATGTCAATCTGACCGTGGAACTATTGACAAAATACTATTAAAATGGAGTCTCTCTTACGGTATGGTATTATTGGGTGAGGAGGGACTTATAAGTCCACCGTTTAGCCATGCCTTGTCTGAATGAGGTGGTGTCACAATGTCAAAATCGTGTCGTGTAATGTAAGTAACACTATTGTTACAAATGTATGATATGCTCATGATCCCATAAAAATTATCATGAAAATTGAGTCATGATTCAAGTGAAGGCTGATTGGAAATGCTTAAAATATTAACCTAACCTAACCCAAGTATTATAAAACTAGCTATAAATCGAATATTCCTCCTTTATTCCCCCATTGCTGAGGTTCTAGGTTCGATTCCTGGTGAGGTCACAATATTTTCTAGACACATTAATTTTAATTTGTAATAAAGTTCTGTTAATTTAAATCTTGCGGAGCGAGCTCAGGCAAGTATTTCTACCTGCTTTACTTGGGATTATCACATCACTAACAGATTGTGTTGGGCACATCCCTACGCAAGCCAGAGAGATGATTATTGTTGTCTACTGTCAAACGACGTATGAAGGATCTAGTGAAGTCTATATTAAAAGTCTACATACATTTTATTATATTAAAGTGTTATTATTTAATAAAGACACCCTAAACCTTACAGGGATAAGCATTGAAGAAGTTAAACTTTCGTTCCTCTTGTGCCAGCTCCAGGCTTTACTTCCACACTGTGTCTAAAGATAATTTAAAATTATATTCAAAAGCGTATTCTTATTGTAAAGTCGCAATTTTTTCAGAACAAAGTTCTGTGAAATTTAAAACTAAATTAATTAATCAATTAGAAAGACATACAGAAAAATCTAATCAACGAAAAAATATTTTGCTACTACCGGGATTCGAACCACGGATCTCCTCCTTTCCGGGACAGGCGCGTTATCCAATTACGGTACAGAAGCCTTGTATATTTCCGTGAATATTTCAAATCAGAAAAAGTGGATGGCTCTAAAATGGACACTAAATGTTAATCAATTAATAAGTGAGACTTACACATAAGGTCGAAATACAAGGCTTCTAGAGCGTAATTGGATAACCCGCCTGCCCCGGAAAGGAGGAGATCCGTGGTTCGAATCCCGGTAGTAGCCAAATATTTTTTCGTGGATTAGATTTTTCTGTATGTCTTTCTAATACTAATACTGGGATTCGAACCCAGGGCACCTCCTTTCCGGGGCCGATGCTCTGACCACTAAGCTATAGCAACCCTCTATGTTTCCATGAATATATCGACCTTATATGTAGTTCTCGCAGTGGATTGCTCTATGGACAAAAATAAAAATGAATCAATCAATTAAAAAATGAGAACTACAACTACGGTCGATATATTCACGGAAACATAGAGGGTTGCTATAGCTTAGTGGTCAGAGCACCGGCCCCGAAAAGGAGGTGACCTGGGTTCGAATCCCAGTAGTAACCAAACATTTTGTATGTCTTTCTAATTGATTAATTTTTTTTTTTTAAATACTTCCATATTTAGCATTTTTTGAATTTTGAGGTTAATTTCTGTCGCTGCTCAATTGATATTTTTAAACTCTCAATTTTTTTTATGATTAGCATTTTTATCACTATTAATTTTCAATATTTACAGTAAAAATACGACGCCATTTACGCTAGAAAACGCATTTTTACTCGTTTAATTCATTACCGTAAAACGAGTGGAAATGATGGCCGCCTACGGGTATTTTCCATCGCGGTGCAGTGTTCTGAAAATTAAGTTATTATTTCACTCTCTCGCACATACACGATTTTCGCTCTAAATATCGATCGTAAACATAATACGCTTATTGGAGTTTACTGGAAGACTCATCAATGCATCGTTGAACAAGTGCACTTGTCCGAAATGTTACAGCTTCCCCCTGGCAACCCGTACTCTCCACCTACCGCTGCAGAATTGAAATCGCCATTTTAGAAAGCGTTTACACCATCTTAAATAGGCCAAATTCCAATGAAACACTCGCCGTGAGATATTTGAAAAAAGCCCAGCGAAAACTATAATAAGTGAAAGTCTAAAGAACAATTAATGTATATTATAGATGTCTCACAGAGACGAAACTGTATATTTTTTATTTTTTTATTAAGGAAGAGTAGGTATAGAAGTCTGTTATGGATGTATAGGACTTACGACCTATCGTTCGGTTGGCTTAAGTGATCGCTTTACACATATGTAACGTTCACATTTCCACCATGATAGAATACCACGTCTATTAATTTTTTGGAAGTTGTATATATTTCAATTATATGCCACGTTTCACATGTGAGTTGCAAGGATCCTCACCGCGGCCGGCCACAAAGCTTTTGCCTTCCCCTTGAATGACCATAGATGTCGCTAAATGAGACATCTATATTTGATTTTGGAGATTTTTTAGCTATATACTTTATCTTGTCTAATGGAATTCATCCGAATTTCTATCATTACACTAGTTTACGCCAGAAATATTATTTGAATTAATTAAACTCCTTTTTTTACCAGTATTGATGTAACTGTGACAACAATCCAGTTCTGTTCTGAAAAATTTGGACGTACTCAAAATATTCTGTCTAAAGAACAGCCTAAATTCCGTGGTATTTAAAATTAACACTAATAAATTTTCTGAATTTTCAAATCATCTTTTAAAGACATAACATGGTTTAGATAGAGATTACATCATTGAAATTTTATGTATACTCGTAAAATATAGAGACCTTAATTAAGATAATTAGGAAATATTATATTACAAATTAAAAAATTTCTTAATGCTAAATTAAATATTGTAATTAATATATAAACATTTTTAATGTGCTTCCCATTTTAATGTCTTATTCTCTCCCCAAAAATAAAAGATTAATGAAAGGGGTTGAAAACTCATTGAGAAATCGTCTACCTGAAGTACAAATTTGACGGTGAACCAATGAAGATCTTCTTCTTCTTAAAATTAGGCAATCCGCCCCCAAAGAGCGATTTGTGCCATTTTACAAGTTATATATGTGAGATGTTTCTAAGAAAGGGTATGACCAATCATATATTTATGTCATTTACCAACAAGAACCTTGATATTATCGCTATCAGATTAGGCGAGTTCACAGCAAGAAGATGGCAAATACTGGTTGGGAGTTGAAATTCAGCCTCGATCAGCTCATTGTAAAGGGCATTAGATTTTCGCAATGGGCAGGCAAAAAACATGTGATCAAGAGTCTAACCAATGAAGATGTTGCCTAAAAAATCTACACGCTCATATAAAATCACATGGCATTGGTAATATTTGACTAAGAAGTGGACTGCGGTGAACAAAGTCATTGATTAGATGCCTCGAACTGGGAGAGGAGTGCTGACCATGTTCAGGCTCATTGGTGACATCAGAAGAATGGTAGGTGATAAATGAAAGACAGAGCACGAAATGGCATCCTCCATTGCTATCATCGGCCCTCAGCCATTGGAGGAAGGCAGTCCCTCATATTTTCAAAAATGTTGTCAGGTTTTCACGGCCATTCAGACTCTTCTGGGTGTAATTTTCTGGGATATTCTGCCATTTATATCTGACCTTTTTGGCTGACGATTCGGATCCCTTGCCAGGGTCCATCATGTACGTGTGTTGAAAAAAATCATAAATTCTACATATAAATATAGCTTGATGGTCTTGTGGTTAGGACACTCGCCTCGTGATTCAAAGGTCGCGGGTTCAACCCTCACTCAAGACTAGCAGGTTAGTCCTATTTTCATAGCACAAGCGTTTAGTTTAGATTGAAAATAGTAAGAATATTGATGTGATACGTACTCCGTGTTCGCATTTCTATTTTTTTGTTAAATCTAGTATCTGTAAATTTCAATTTTATATATTTTCATAAAGTGTTTAATTTTCATTTATATTTGCTTTTTTTAAAAATGAAAATTCAATTTTTTTAACATCGTCCGAAAATGTAGAGTAAATTGGATGGATTTAGATAGTAAAACGAAAATAGAATTTTCGCGAATATTTTTGCTTTTAGAAATAATTATGATATAGTAATAGGTCTAGTAATATTAGGAGGAGTGACATTGAAAAACGTCAAACAGTTTGTAAACCTTGAAATAAGATCCCCAGAGATGGTAGAATATAAATAGAAGTCGATTGACGCGTAGATCAGCCAAGGCTTGCGTTTAACAATTTTCGAGTCAAAAAACATAGATCTAAACAATAATATAAAAAACTGTAGATAAGTTACAAACGTGAAATCTTGGCAACTCAAAAGTAAGGTAATAAAAAAGACCTTTGCATTCGTTATCGAACGGACCTTCTTTGTGATCGGGCGCGAAGCTACGCCGAAAAAAAAGTCCTGAGGAAAAAGGAACAGAATATCGTACACTATTGTGAGAATGAGTATGTTATTTTAGTCACCGTGACTGATTTTTCTGTCTACACTCAGAGCGTTTGTGAAATAGTGTGATCGTGATTCGTTGTCTCTTTCAACGCAATATTTGCTACATATGAAAGTCGGCTAGTACGGGAATAACGCGTCTATATAGCCTTTCACACTGTAATACCAACTCCCGGCAGAACTCTTTTATATATCGCTGGTATAATTTGTTCAACTCTATATTCGGCGACTTGGATCTTTTCAATTCATCGATCTATGAATTTAAAACTCTTGGATATTCACCTCGGTCATAAACCTTCTTTTTTTTCCTCTTCTTAAATCCATCTTCTTTCTTTTGAACTGACTTCGTATATGTAATTTTTTATCTTGTATCTTTCTTTAACTAAGTTTTTTTTTTTTGCCCAGACCTCGTATATATATGTATATATATATATGCAGATGTATTGATCAGATATCTTTATGCTATACATATATCTTTTGCACTTCTTTTTATTCTTATCTCTTGTCCTTTTTACTAAGTAGATTTGTCCTTTCCTATCCATTCCTTATTCTCCTTTTACCTCTAATTCTTTGACTCCCATACTTTGTCCATAATTTAAAACTTTCACTTTTTTTGTTTTTTATTCTATTATTCAAGTTATTGTTGCTTTATGTTAAAACACAACAGGTTAATTCTGTGGAAACTTGTAAGATGGTCTCTTTACTGTTCAATAATCATGTATAATCTCTTTATATGTACTGTT
Source organism: Agrypnia vestita (assembly GCA_016648135.1). Taxonomy (NCBI): domain Eukaryota; kingdom Metazoa; phylum Arthropoda; class Insecta; order Trichoptera; family Phryganeidae; genus Agrypnia; species Agrypnia vestita. The sequence goes on along the minus strand of JADDOH010000384.1, from coordinate 5,574 downwards.
AGTTTCCCATAAATAAATAAATAAATAAATACGTCAATGGATCTAAACTTGACCAAACATATGTGTGGAGCATCTTGACGTACTACTGTAAGGCATAGTGCCTCACTGAAAGAGACAGAAGAGACCTTTGGGATGTGACGCTACAGCACATTATAAGAAATTTCCTTCCGATGTTCATGATGATTTAAATAATAGATAACATTCGTGGAATGATTATTACTGGAATCGGTTAACAAACGAAGATAAAAATGTAATTTTAACATCTCCGCTGATTTCAAACAGAAATCTGATAAAATAGATCGGGTTCGTTACGACGAAGCGGTTATCGTTACGGCCTCGTGATGTAACGCTTCATTTAACCGTAGAGCGGATGTGGAAAATGAACTACTAAAACGCGTTCTCATCGATAATTTCATCGACATTTTATAAACTACGTTTTCATAAAAATTTCTAAATACGATTTTTTTTAAATAAAATGCGTGTAAATGTATTTACGTTCATCCTGACACCGATTATTTATTTTTATTTTCCTATTTATTTATTTACGGGAAACTAACAGTACAAATGACCAAAAGAGTGTCAAGTAGCAGAAATATAACACTTGGTAAATTGCATACCCCTGAGGTACATACCACAACAACTGCTCAGCGTCACTACATATTTAGAGGTGTGAAATAGTTTAACAAATTGCTGGTTGAAATGAAGATTGAAAAAAATTATGAGGCTTTTAAGAAAAACGTTAAAAAATACTATCAGAAATATCATCCTGTAGAAAGTCTTGTATTACTTCATATTTCTATTGTATAAATTTTAAAAATACCTTTTCTTGTAGCTTCTTCTTTTTCAAAGAATAACGCGAAATAATTCATTTAAATAATCTTCTCTTTCTCTCTCTTCTCTCGCCCACTTTTTGTAGATGTTTGTAGATCACTAATGACACAGCCATCTTTTGATATCTGGTTCAACTTATTCACATCCATGCAAGGTCTTTCGCGCACGTCCTCTGTTGCTAATTCGTCCAAAAATCGCGTCTAATATATTTTCCCTTAACGTTATCTCCTCACTTAAATGCGCCATAAAAGGATGCGTTGTGTAGAATTGGTATTAGAAGAATGAAAAAATTAAAAATTAAAACAATTCACTTTGTTTAAACTACTAATTTCATTTAAAAACACTTAGCACGTATACTACAAGGTATACTTACAAAACACCTTGTATCCTCCTGAAGAAGAGACCATTGGTCCCGAAACATGTTGAGTGTTTTTAAATAAAATTAGTGGTTTAAACAAAGTGAATTGTTTTAATTTTTAATAATATAAAATATTACCACAAAGTGAATTTGCAATTATTGAAAAAGAATGAAAAAATTGTCAACCAAGTATTTTTAAACATTTTTCAAAAATAACAATTAATGTAAGTAGCGTTTTCTAATTTTTAAAGATCTTTGTTCAAGTAATCGCTACTGTTTTTCAATTTATTTAATATGGTTTCTCGAGATCACGGAACTGCAAATAATAATTGTGTATGATGACATGGATGATTTTTTGCCACCAATTTATCAACTACATCCTCATGTAACATGACTAAAATATCTGAAAATTTGGAATATATGAAAATTTATCATTTTAACGCCTCTATGATCGATGCAACATTTATAAAATTAGAAAGACTTTGATGGCTGGGTCATGGATCAATGACTGAACATCCCTACTAAATTCAAGACCAACAGGGTGAAGGAACTTAGGAAAGTCAAATCTAAAACGGAGCGACAATGTCCTAAAAGATGTATCTGCTTTGGAGATACAGAACTGAAGAGAGCTTGCACTAGATAGAGATCAGTTAAGAAAGACACTGGGGTTGTAGAGCTAAGAGTGATGATGATCGATGGATTTATTTTGCAGGCTTTAATTCATGCAGAGCATCTCCAGCATGACGTATCTAGAATATCTATCCTCCTGAGCTCCCGTTCTCTGAATTCATGATTCAGCATCGCAGGGAAAAATTGGGAAGAAAAGGGTTTCGACCTTAGCATGCCGTGTCATGGTAATGGTTTGTATTAAACCAAGATCTCGTTTATTAATCTTCCCTTATAATATGCCTTTAATTTTTCATCACAATATTAATTAATTTAATCAAACAAGATGAGTCTCCGTACTCCGTAATCACCATTAAACTACTTTACGACCCCCTGCAACTTTAACGAGCTCACGCCGGGCGCCACCCTAAACTATGACGACGTAATTATTGACAATGAGGCTTCATTAGATAATGAGCGCCGTAAGAACGCCCCTTTACGCAAGGGTGGTAAAACGAGATGACTCGCCGCCCCCGCTAAAAGCCTTGGACATTCAATCAAACGACTGTCCGCCCATCGAAACGAAAAGGTTATTAAAGGAGAACCTTAAACCTGGAGATCTGATTTTTTCCCAGTATCGATAAAGCAGCCCCCGCTTTTTGAAACTTTTGGATACCGAAAGCGTTCGGAAAATGCCGCGATATATTTTTTTAATACATTTTTAGATTTCTGAGAAGGAAACAAAAAGTAAATAAAACTAATTCAAGCCGAAAAAAAAGAGAATGGTTGGATATTGAATGCAATAAAAAGTCAATAATTTCGCAATGAAAATAATAAAAAGCTTTTTAATAACATTGTGTCTGTTTAAAAAACAAAAAATATTGATTGTATTATTTGTATAAATCTATTTATATTATTTGATTAATTACACCTACGGAAATATATGTTTCGGAAATACCTCTCCATCATCATGTATATATGTCAAAATATCAAAATGAATAATGTCTTTTGTTTTTATTAATTATTTGTAAATTTATTTTTAAATATTATTGCTGAAGTTCTTGATTACTCGCAATTATTAGAATTTTTTTTTCTGACGATGGAAAGGTATTTCCGAAACATGTAGGTGTAATTAATCAAATAATAAAAGTAGATTTATACAAATAATACAATCAATATTTAAAAAAATGTCAATCTACAATGTTGCTTAATCAATTGAAAAAAAAACTTAATTATTATCAACCGTTTCCTCGCGACAGTATGCAGAGAGGATGGAGTACCATACTCTTGTGTCCTGACACACAATTCTCATCTCATCCACATTCATAGACCTTAGTATGAAAGATGGTTATTAAGGCTCCTAACCAGGTTCTTCTTAATCTAGTATCTGGTTAATCCGGTCCTGTCACGTTTTTCGCGATCATCTTCTCATATATTTTTCTTACCATTCTGTTCCCATTCATTCATTCATCATGCACAAACCATCACAGCAATAAAAGAGTATATATTTTTGAGATTTAATTGATTTAAATTTCGGTACAGTGAATTTAAGATCTTCAGACCCTACAGGACCCGAATACTGTGGCTTTTGGCCAAACTCATGGGATAGGGTGAAAGGCAAATCTCTAAAACGAGAGCCTGTGCTAAAGAAAAGGCGTTGGGTTTGGGGCTAACAACCCCATCTCGTAAAACACGTCACAAAATCTCAAGAAGAGCCTCGGAGAACGACGTAAGAAAACTTGGGATAACGATTGGAGAACCAACTGTAACGACAGACGACAGTGGAGTAAAACTACTACTTGAGAAGGCCAATTACAGATCATAGCCACGTGAAGATGATATGATTAGTTTTTGATATAATATATCAGTGCTTCATAAGAAATTCTGTCCCATCCCACGTATATGCTCACCTTTTGAATTCAATAGATATTTTTAATACTAAATATGAAAAATATCTTCATATGATGAGGCAGATACTAGAAACTCGTCCCCCTCCCTGACCATGTGAATTATATACATAACGAACTCTTTTATGTTCATGATAAAGTTAAATTAGGAACAATCACTTAAATGAAACTGTAAAATTGTTTCATCTGTCATTCATATCAAATTGATTTGTCTATTATTATGTCTATATGTGTCATCCTTTAATTGTGGTAGACACATAACTATTTTATTTCTGTATTTTGTCCTACCAAGCAATTATGTCTCCTTATTGGATGACCGAATAAAATATAATAAAATATAATAAGATAAGCGTGATATGAAAATCACGGTAGCATGTCCACGTGTTAATGTTAACGATTTTAATTGGAAGGATTCCGGTGTAACCGGTGACCTGACAAAGCCGCGCCTGACAAAGCCACGATGATAAAGCTGCACTGACAAAGTTGCAAATAAAAATAATAATTAGGTTAGGTTAGGTTGGGTCAAGTAGCGCATTGTTTTTTTTGTACTGGAAAATATAAATTGTCCAGATACATCGACGTTTCTGAAATATTATAATAATCACAATAAAAATAATTTCTTGCCTGTAAGTCTGTCTGTCAATAACTTCAGGAATTAAAAAAATCTTATTTTTAAAATTTTTAATAATATTTTAATTATAACGTATAAGTAATTCCCTCCTCCCATTTGCCCCACCCTCTCATTATTAACTATATTATCTACACCTTTTGACAGACCTTCCCCAAATTATGCATACTTATTATTTAGGAAACGACATATAAACGTAGGTCATTTTGGACGGGTTTTTAGCTAATATTAGAAAAAGATTGATAGGCTGCCCACAAAATAAAATAAATTGAATTAAAAAACATTGTTTTTCATTTTATTTAATTTTATAGTACTGTTTTGCGCGGCAATGTCGATGGGGCTATTTCGTTGCGACATTTTCGGGATTATTTTCTGCGGGATGGTTTTGCGCGGCTTTGTCCTGCGCGGCTTTGTCGGGGTTCCAGTGTACACTGCGCTCGTTTTCGCACCGAAACGCGACACGTTTGATCTAAACAGATGTGTAAGTTGCTATAATTGTTTATTCCGAAAAGAAAGATAAACAGAATTAAATGCAAACATTTGTTCTGTTAACTGCTGCAGTAGAGGTTCAAATCACATTTGGCGTTTGACGTCCAGCAGGTGTGAAATGAGGTATGAAGCAAGCGGCGGTATCCGAATTTTGTGTATGGGATATGAGAAATCGATGGAGAGATAAAGAGAAAATCGATGGAGAGAAGCGATCCCGCTATAATACCACGTTACCATTCAAAGTTCGTTTAGGTACGTTGCTGAGTCTGCATGTATGGATCGTGCGGGATAATCGACAGAAAAATAAATTAAATGATAACTTATTTTAAATCTAACTAACTAGCTAACTTACCATCACGCCGTTTCCCCGTGGGGGTAGGCAGAGAAGATAGAGCGCCATACTCTTCTGTCCTGACATACAACTTTCGCTTCATCTAAATTCATACATCTTCGCAAGCTCGACGGTTGTTGACGATTCTAACAGGACCATCTTCGAGTATCTGGTTAATCTAGTTATTTATTTATTTATTTATTTATTTAATGTTTATGGAAGACCAACAGCACAAAAAAAAAGCATAGAAAACATTGATACAATATAGATGGCCAATTACAGGTCTCCACATTTAGAAATATATTAATTAGATAGAAAGAAAAAACTATGCTACGTCTTCCGTGGTCGCCCTGTCTTTCTGGCGTCGTCAACACTTGCATTATATATCTTTCTTACCATTCTTTCCTCATTTATTGGCTCAACA
>JADDOH010000383.1:0-47508 GCA_016648135.1 Agrypnia vestita | reverse complement strand
GGAAAAATCAAAATATGCTTCCAGGAAAGGTTATTATATTTTTAATAGTTATTGAATTAATTATTATTTTGAAAGGTATATGCATTTATCTATTATGTCGCCTTACCAGGAATCATAATAATATTATTCAGATAAAAAAAATATTTTTTTTTTGATGTTCGTTTACGTCCATTCCCGAAATAACGCGAGGTTATTGTCCGCAGACCTGCACCCGTTCCGGCACCAGCCCAAGCACCACCACGAGCACCACTGGGGGCCCTACTTCGACGAGCCCCTCAACGGAGCCTCCGCGTTGCAGGTGCGCACCCACCTGGCCTCGGAGGCCACGCTCAACTGCAGGGTGGGGATGCTGCGAGACAAGACGGTGAGAGCTATCCAGATGACGCGTTTTACGTGCGAGACCACTCGCGCGTTTCAATTTATATTGCATCCAGATATCGCGTTTCCTACGTTTTACTTTTTGATTTTATCCACTTATAATTATTCTTTTTTTTTATTTTTTTTTATATATTTATATTCATCTTGTTACATGACATAGGAGATGGAGCCGTTCATCTCACTAGGAAGAGCCTAAGCCGAGATGAGCAGCTGAACAATATAGTGAGAAAAAAAAATAAAGATATAAAACAAAATACTATATAACTGTAAGATTAATTACTTAATTAATTTAGTATATAAATATAAAATGTGGATAATAAGAACAGTATATATATTGTATAATACAAAAGCAATAGTGAAAATAAAGTAATATATATAAAAAATCAGAAAAAAATATCAGAAAATTTGTCATTACTAACTAACTAACTAACTAACCATCACGCCGTTTCCCTGCAGGGGTAGACAGAGAGGATTGAACGCCACACTCTTCTATCCTGGCACACCACTTTAGCTTCGGCCACATTCATACATCTTCTCATACACGTTCTACGGTTGTTGCGGCTTTTAACAGGGCCATCCTCAAATACTTGTAGTACCTAATCGTGCCAGTCATTATGTGTAAATAATTAATTAAAAGTGCCTAACTTTAGGTACTATCCATGGTATTGAAATAATTAATAATTTAACTTTTAATTTATTAAAATGTACTATAAACATGGCAGCGTGTTTGTTGACAGTACGCCATAGCCTGACAGTTGTTACAGATTGGCGTACGGTGATGTAATATAGTAACTTCAGTGTCTATAAATATGTCATGAACAAAATTCTTTTTTTACTAACGAGGAGTAAATTTATCAAGTTGAGATCAAAAGTGAATAATCACATCTACCCTTATCTATTTTAAAAATATCCATATAATATATAATAAAAAAATCCATACAAAATATTCCGGTATTTTTCCCGTACATTAGTTAAAGAGGATAGGATAGGCGTGTGGTAATCCCCACCAGACAATCTTTTGTATATTTATATTTCTCAGCAATTGCTTATTTATGTAGGAAACTCTGTATTGTAATACTAATGTATATTTCAACCTATAATCTAGACGTATAATACACCAATTCGAAGTATCGCGAATGCATATATGAATAAAATTTAGGGAGATTTTCAATGGTATATTTTTAAGAACAAATATAAATAAACGTCTTCAGGTATTTTACCGCAGTGATTATGTAATCAAACGTTTCAAAACAATTCAATACTCTGAAAGATTTAATAAAAAATATTTGTCATTATATATATATTTTATCGAACGTTTTGTAAAACGTGCTTGAAATGAATTCTAATAAACAAAATTATCGAATATTCATTTTCTCTTCAAAGAAGTTTTGTGAATTTAATACTTATCTTATACTCTCTTCAGAGTGGAATTTAGTAATTAATTAATTTCCCTTTAAAGGTGGGAGATTTTTATTTTGGTTTATCAATCTTCAAAGCAACGTGTAAATTATAATTATTATTGCTTCGCTATGATCAAGCGGATAGCTTCCGTGAAGATTGAAATTATTATTTTTATGTGAATATTACTGTTTTACATTATTTATCTAAAAAATATTAATTTCATAATTGACTTCCATTTTAATAGTATAATACAATTATACATTTTCAAATTTCTCTAAAGTATTCATTCATATTTTTACAAAATGTTCGAATCATTTAATGGAAATTGATCGTAATTGTGACAAAAAATTGGGTCTGTCTTTTTGTGAATATAAATATTGCAGGCCATTAATTTGATAATTTGAAATTGTTTGGAATTTTGCGATCTTCAATCTTATTTTCGTATGTTTTACATGGTAGAATTTTTTGTAGAATGGGATGCCAGAATTATTTTGTTTAATTTAAGAGAAAAGCTTTTTAAACAAAAAGACAAAATTTTGGGGGCAGAAATAGATTTTATCACCCTAATGACGGAAATTTTTCCAAACCGACGGGTTTTAACAAATTGACTTATGTAGCTGAAATATAATTAATTGTAAATATGATTATATAATTCAAACATAGCAAAATTAATTTGTGGTGATATTATAATCATATATTTTATAGATATATCATTTATAGAAATAAACTTTGTTTATACCATCTTCTGTGTAATTTTTTTTTGTGATATTCTACCATGTATATGTGACCTATCTGACCGGAAAGGTCACATTTACACGGCAGAATATCCCAGAAAAATATACAGAAGATTCTGAATGGCCGTGAAAACCTAAGGACATTTTAGTTTACACCACTTTTTTATTGAAAAAAATTAAACACGTTTCACAACCAATGGCTTCTTTATCAGGATAACAAATGTATAATAACAAAATGAAATTTAAAAATCGAAGTATAGATAATCAAAATATTAAAAAGTTATATACGGAAAATGAATAATAATAAAGTACCTACTTAACGTGAAAATAAATTTAAAAGATAACTATTTGTAAAATTTATTTTCACAGTAGAATTGATTTTAAAAATGGTAGAAATTTTAAATTTATTTTCATGTTAAGTTGGTACATTATTATATTCATTTTCCATATATAACTTTTTAATATTTTGATTATCTATACTTCAATTTTTAAATATAATTTTGTTATTATACATTTGTTATCCTGATGAAGAAGCCATTGGTTTTGAAACATGTTGAATATTTTTCAATATAAAAGTGGTGTAAACTAAGTTTTTTCTATAAATTATAATTAAACAATTGTTTGTTCCAAAGACAACAAATTATTAAAATCAAAGGCTTTTATTTAAAATTTTAGCGGTGGGCACATAATTTCATATTTTATGTATGTAGGTGATGTGGCTACGTAAAACATCAGACAAGGTTCATCTACTGACCGTTGGAGCAACTACCTACAGCGGAGACTCTAGGATAGCGGTGAAGTTCCAGTACCCCAATAACTGGAGGCTCAGCATCAACCCTGTGGAGAGAGACGACGCGGGGTTGTACATGTGTCAGGTGTCCACTCACCCCCCCAGGGTGTTGCTCACCAATGTCACTGTTTTAGGTAGGTTCACAATAATTATAGCAGTAGGAAAATAACCAACGTCAGGTTTACTGAATCGTAGTTAATAACAGTACCACTGAATTTGGGACCAATCACAGTGGAAATGATTTAATTACGGTAACGAATCGCAACTCGTTACTGAATAGTTTTATGCATACTTTGATTGATGCTCAATTGATATTATTTATTAATTATCAAATAAAATGTGTATCGTGCAATCGAGTAATCGTCTAGTATTTCTACCCTAAATTAGATTGAGGTATGCAAAAATGACTGATACAAAATTAACATGATCTGTGGATACTTGAGGAGTGTAAAAGCATAAGCATTAATATAAAAAAAAATGTTTTTAATGGACACATCGAGTAATCCTATTTTAAAATGAACCGAGTTCGAAATTTAATATGAAATATATTTAGTTCAAATAAAAGATATTATATGAGAAAGCTTACATGGAAGTCTTTAATGGGCAAGCGTGGGGCTTACGACATGTCTATAAGGCTGGCTTAAGTAACCACTTTACACAACGTAACATTCCCGATTCCACCCAAAAATCCACACATCCATATGTGTATTTACATATGTTATATAAGTACCTTATTGCACATTCGATACAACTATACTTAACCATTTTTTGTTGAAAATTTGTCACTCCAATGAAACAGTATATGCCTACATAGATGTCACCGCTGGTAAATGAGACAACAATATTTTTTTGACTTGAGTATGAAGTAATATTCTTTTAAAGCGTACGGATACGCCCCTCTTGTATCCGTTAACTTAACACAACGAAACAATGAGCGTATTACGCACTGTACCCACACTAACTCAATTGCAAGCTTGTATGTAAATACCTTTACCTACTTATATTATTTTTGAATTGTTTAAAATTTGAAAAATGGAATATTTTAAACAAGAGAAAGTTCGTTTTGAGATCTGTGAAAAAGAAAAAAAGATTGTTCTTTTCTGAAAGCGTCTTCTTCTATTTGTGCTGTTTTTCTAAAATATTGACATAACGATGTAATTTTTAGTTTTGAAGTAAATTAGAATCACAAAAGATCACCCAGTCTTCGAGTTTTTTATTTTATTCTCTTCTAAGTGTTGATTTCTAGTGATTTTCCATACCGCCGAGCCGTTTCGATATAAGTTTGTTCTTAAAACACAATTGCTGGATTTTATTGACAAATATAATTTATCTTTATTAATGATTATCCCTCTGTGGACAAAATCCACTAATCGTGTTCGTTGAACATACTTATAAAAATATTGTAAAAATAATTCATTTGTTATGCGCCGCTTCATTTCTTACCGCCGACCTCGCAAAAGGATAAATGTTAAGATGTGTTACTATCACTATGGCATGAATTATATATGCCTATAATTCATAAAATAGTAAAATAAATGCTTATCCTTCCCAGGGTACATTCTATTTCCGGGAGACCGTCGAATTATATATATTTTTTCATAATATATGCGCTAAGTTCAGTAAGAAAGTTTCAAAAATTGATGATTCATGTATTTAGATTCAAAATTCACAATAAAAAAATATGTAACGTAATTGTAAATTCCATTTCCATGCATTTCATATTCATAATTGCTTCTATCAACTCACTTTGAATTACACAATGCCTTAGCTGCCATATTAATCATCGGGACTGATTAAGTGTCATGATGACTATGGAAAAACGGACTAAAATATCGGCTGTCAAAAAACTACCCGCTTATTAAAAATTCAATTATCGTCTGACGATCGTGCGGGGTGGATTTATTTTCAAGTGTTGATTGGGAAGGAAAGGGTAAATATGCGTTCATACAGACATCACATTACACCCTTAACATACATTACCTTCTTTAACATTACACCCCTGGTCAATCGCAGAAATACTGCTGATGTTATATTTCTTCATAAACTAGCTACGTCTAAGATTGACTGCCCGGCATTGCTGCAGCGCATCTCCCTGAGAGTACCCGGAAGATCCACTAGATCGGTTGAGACCTTGAGCCTTTCACACTTTAATACCAACTCCCGGCAAAACTCTTCAATATATAGCTTGTCTAAATTGTTCAACTCTATATTCAGCGACTTGGATCTTTTCAATTCATCGATCTATGAATTTAAAACTCTTGGATATTCACCTCGCTCATAAACCTTCTTTTTTTCCCTCTTCTTTAATGCATCTTCTTTCTTTTGAACTGACTTCGTATATGTAATTTTTTATCTTGTATCTTTCTTTGATTAACATTTTTTCTTTTGCCCAGACCTCGTATATATATATATACATATATATATGCAGATGTATTGATCAGATATCTTTATGCTATACATATATCTTTTGCACTTCTTTTTATTCTTATCTCTTGTTCTTTTTACTAAGTAGATTTGTCCTTTCCTATCCATTCCTTATTCTCCTTTTACCTCTAATTCTTTGACTCCCATAGTTTGTCCATAACTTAAAACTTTCACTTTTTTTGTTTTTTATTCTATAACTCAAGTTATTGTTGCTTTATGTCAAAACACAACAGGGTAATTCTGTGGAAACTTGTAAGATGTTCTGTTAACTCTATACTGTTCAATAATCATGTATAATCTCTTTATATGTACTGTTAGTTTCCCATAAATAAATAAATCACAAATTATTAGTTAAGAATGCAAAATCACATTAATTTAGCAGGGCAGGTTGCCGACTGGCTCTAAATATAATTTGAATGCAAACAATACGAATGTTTTATGCGGGTGGGGGTGCGGCCATCCCCCGAGGGCAGTTCGCACGCGCACATTCATCCTACAGTCGGCAATTACTTCATCACGGATGTGAAGTTTGCGGGTTGATAGTAGTTGTTGTGAGGGGTTAATGATGAACATGTTGTTACGCAGATGTTACAACTTAACGTGTATGGCATTAGGGCAAGGGTTTATAGGTTCCACAGGGATGTCGTTTGGGATGCTAATATCTTTAGTTAAATAGGCTTTTTAAACTGGGGAAATATTCAAATTAGAAGGTCGCTTCTTCCCTACAGAATGGGGAAATAAGAGCTACTAGAAAGTTATAATTAGAAAAATTTATAATAATACAGACATTAAAGTCTTATGACACGATTATTTAAAGAATATTTTATTTAAATGAAGCAAATTTTAGATAACATATCTCATTACAAGTAACCCGTGTTGTATCCTATATCGCTTATGAGTTTTCGCAAATTTTGTGGCAAAGAAAATAAAAAATTACAAAAAGTTATTGAAGATAATATTTTTCAAGTATGTCAGCCACTTTGCAGCGTACAATAAATTACGTCATGGCGTACTCTTACTATATTCACAAATATTAATTTATTTATCACCTTAATATATTTTATATTATTATTTTTGCAGAAAATTTCATTACACATACATATATTGTAATATTAAATATATTTTAATTAAAAAGCGGTTTGAATTGATACTTGTACATCAAATTAATTAAATTGATAATAATACATCAGATTAAATGACAGTCAACAATATTGTACAGCTTAAAGATCTTTAAAAGATTTTTAAAAAACTTTACGTACCTACATTAGATGGGCTTCATACTTTTTTTAATTTATTTAATACAGGGTGAGGCAGAACAAATTGCTTATTTAGAAATTATATTTAAAAAAGTTATGCAAATACCAATATATTTAAATCTTTAAAAAAACATTTAAATTTTATATTTACACAGCTTGAAAGATAATATCAGGCAAAGGGCGTCCATTATTCTCAAAACACTGCGTTAATCGAACTCAGAAGTTGATTCAACTTTTTCCAGTACTTCATCGAGTATGTTGGCAACATTTTAACGAATTTTTTTCTTCAGGTGGGCCAGATTCCTAGGATGATATTTATAATTAAGTGATTTTAGGTAGCCCCATAAAAATAGTTGCAGGGGCTAAATTGGGCTACCGTGCTGACCAGTGCAGGTCACCCCTCAAGGAGATGAGGCGTCCTGGAAAGTTGCTGCAAAACGGTCAATGACACACGCGCTGCGGCACAACCCTTCTGAAACCATACATATTCCACATCCATCTTGTTGAGTGTTGGCAAGAAAAACTTCTGAATCCGTGGACATCAGACATGGACGGTCAGAAGTTACCACAACCGCCTGTTCGTTGTCTTCAAAAAACCATGGAACAATTATTCCAACTCACGATAGTACACACCAAACAGTTACACATTGTGAATGTAGGGGACTTTGATAAAGCTATCGGGGATTATCAAGGATCCAATAGTACATTTTTTGCTTATATATACATCCCAAAATATGTAAGTGAGCCTCATCACTGAAGAAAACAAGTGTGTGCCAAGAAGCGCCTCACATGCATTTTCTCAAGAAACAAAATCGAATCGATTAAATTCCTGCACCACACCTTATTTTTAGGATGAAATTTTAGTTTTTTTCAAAAGATTATCCTCAAAGGACGAACTGAAAACCCGACAGCAGCACTGAGAGGATCGCAAAACAGAAAGCCTTACCATGTCAATGTTTTGAGGTGATCTCCAGGTTTTTTATTCACATCACCGGTTTCCTTGCAGTTGTCTATGAAAAAATCGACTGCCAGCCAAGAACACGATCACGGGGTACAATATTGAAATGGGTGTGGAATGCACGTTGCATGGCGACAATTGAGCGACCGTTAGAAAAGTATGCCTCGACAGCCAACGCGCGTTCCACCTTCTTCTACTCGTCTGATGCTGACCAAGCGGAGCTACAACTTTTTTTACGCCCCGCCCTCTCTAATATGCCTACCCCCACTCTCCTCAACCATCGCTTTAGGGCGCCTAATTCAAATAAGCAAGTTTCTCTGCCCCACCCTGTATATGTTAAGAACTTTACAACTACTCGTCTGTATAGATATCACTTTTCATATTTGCCAGGAACATTTGAAATAAAAAAGTTTATTAAATGCGGAATACTTGTTTCAATTTGATATCCTAGAACTTCACAAATTGTATGTGCATAATTTGTCTCAAACACATGTACCGTACCATTCATAAAATATAGTTAACTCTTTCCAAAATAAATTCTTTAACCCCGTAAAAAAAAATCGAATTTTATTAATTTTAAATTTGATGATTTATAAGGTATGAAAGTAATAAAAAATATTAGGTCCTTACATATGAAATTGACGTTTTACCGTACTGGCAAATTTGATCTCAAATATCTTCTCTTTGGTTAGGAATTCCAAATCCAAATTTTTACAGCTATTTACTCATGTATTTGTGTTTTGAAAATTATAATTCATTTGTTTTTTCCTCAATTGTTTTTTTCTTTGCGAGACTCAGTTTACAAAATGAAAAACTTGAAATATCGCGTTATTTACGAGTACGAGTTCCACCGTGGCACCAGTGCTGCAGAAACGGCTCGAAGGATTAATGATGTGTATGGCGACGGTGCCGCAAAAGAAAACACAGTGCGTTTTTGGTTCCAACGTTTTCGTTCTGGAAATTTCGACCTGCAGAACAAGCCCCGTGGACGGCCGGAGACCAAAGTTGATAATGAAGAATTGAAGGCTATTGTGGAAGCGGAATCCATCGCAAACCACAACCGAGTTAGCTACAGGCTGCGGTGTTAGTGATAAAACTGTTTTAATCCACTTGAAGCAAATTGGTAAGGTGAAAAAGCTTGAAAGGTGGGTACCTCACGAATTGAGTGAAGCAAATCAACAAACGCGAGTTACTTGTGAGCGTTTGGTGGACTAGTGCTGGTGTCGTTCACTACAGCTTTCTTAAATCTGGCCAGACGATTACGGCAGATGTCTATTGTCAGCAACTGCAAACCATGATGTAAAAGCTAGCTGCTAAACAACCGAGGCTGGTTAATCGCTCTAGGCCACTGCTGCTTCATGATAACGCTAGACCACACACTGCACAACAGACGGCTACCAAATTAGAGGAGCTTCAATTGGAATGTCTAAGACATCCACCGTACTCTCCGGACCTTGCCCCAACAGATTACCATTTTTTTCGAAATTTGGATAACTTCTTGCAAAGGAAAAAATTCAACTCCGATGGGGCAGTCCAAACCGCCTTCAAAGATTTTATTGATTCCCTTCCGAATGGTTTTTTTAGTAAAGGGATCGATGAACTACCTATGAGATGGCAAAAGTGCATAGATAGCAATGCTACATACTTTGATTAAATAAATATATTATAATAAAAAAAAATCGACTTTATGTTCCTCCCATACTAAACGTCAATTTCATATGTAAGGACCTAATATTATGAATGCATTTAATTTTAATACAAAAATTAGGATAGTGTATTTATATGACATTTTTACACCACAGTCAAACAAGTGAATCGCGAGAGTGTAGAGCGCTCGCTCGGTATGTAGGAGGTATCGGGATTCTGTGCTTCCAAAATATTTTGATTTAACAAATGTTTTGGCAGCGCCTACTATCGATCCCTATACCGTTATCGTTGCGGTTAAATTAAAACACAAGTTAAATTTGAATGTAAGTATTTAGAAATACTACGAATTTTTATCACATTCTTCGTGGCGTGACAATTTTTTTTAGGGTACCCGCTGTATTAAAATATGGTATATCAAATATTATTAAAAGATTTTTAAACCCTCGGATACAAAATGTATCGACTGTTTTATGTATGAAGTAAAAAATGTTCAATTTGCCTTGAGCATCGAAAAAGATTTCCGCTTTATTTTACATATTCAAGCTATCGAAGAAAAAAACAGTAGGTAACAGTAACGATAGTTGTTTAAGTAAAAAAAACAGTCGTTTCACTTCCATTATTTTGTACTTATATTGTATAGGTACTTGGCCTCGCTCATTAACAATTAGCATGTGAATTGTTCGATAAAATTATATCAACAAAAAGTTTGACAGCAATATCGAAAAGAAACAATAGTTTTGTATTTATTAGATACTGAAGCTAGAAGACATTTCACCGTAATATCTTTGCATATTAAATAATTTTAGTCATACTGATCGCTGATCTATTCTTGAGGCGCTCACTATTTAAAATTTGCCACAGTGAATTCCATCTCAACCAATTAACCGGCCGGCGAAGCCTTCGAATTCCACGCAGAGAAATTAATAATTACCTTTCTGACTTAAAACCCCGCGAACTAACTCCGAAACGGGAGAGCCATAATAATACATTCGCGTATGTTGTATGTTGTAATCGTGGTATATAAAAACGTTAAACGAGGGTGCGGTTATTTAGCCTAACTAAAGATTTCAAAGGGTTGCTTTTTACCCACAAGCGTATAATGCTGTATTATTTTTTAAACTTTAATAGTTCTGGATTTGTTTTCAAAATCAGGTTAGTATTTCATATAGTCGATGCTTTGCGGCAGGAAAACGAAGTAAAACACTTTAATAAACAAATTAATTGAACTTTTTCTTTTACACAAAGTTAACCGTAACATAATATCGCAATTTGCATTAATCGTCACTTACGCTGTTTCTAACCCGCCGCCAATAGCTCTGGTACTTTAATCGCTGGTCGTTAATATTCGCTCTGATTCGTCCGCTGTCAGATTGTTATTTCGCGAAAGTTCTTGTATAATCTTGTCGTCATCGTATTCCAGATCCTTTCAGTTCTTTCTTATGCATAAATTCTAAAACGTCCAAACTGTTAGTAAATTCTCAATTACCGTTTTAGAAAGTGGTGACAATATCATAAATATTTTTCAAACTCTTTTTAATGGAGTTACACGATGTCTTCATAACGTTTTTACTATAAAATTACTTCGCTTTCTATTATCCTAACCTTTATACTAATTTCTTCTCCTCTAGCAATTTGTTAAATTTATGAATATATTATTAAAAACACTTTATTTGGTTGGGTAGACCCATAATCTGGTTTGAATTTCCTCTCTTTATTATATTATATTCAAAACAAAAATATCTTATAAATTCTCAAAAGGTTTAATAAATAGTGAATATTTAATAACAATTTTAATAAACGACAAACATTCAAATTTTAAATATACCCCTCAGAAAGGTAACGAATAAAATTACTTTTTGCTTAATTTAAATCAAAATTAATTTTGTACATAAAATAAATGTTATTCCGTCTAAAACGAGCTGTTTATCTTAATAATCTGAAACATTTCGGTTACCTACCTGTTAATTTTAAACATTTGTTATTTCTCTTTTGGTAGATAAATTACAATTTGAATATACTAGTAATTGTTTGTTCGTTTACGTGTTTTTCTATTTTTTTATGTACCTTAACATATTTCTGTTTTTTTTTCCTCAAGCGCCCATCTTAAAGATAGTTGACGAGCAGGGACACGAGGTCCGCGACCGGTACTACAAGGCCGGAAGCGCCCTTGAACTGTCCTGCAGGGTGTCCAGAGCCTACACCGGCACCCTCAACTCGGCCACCACGTCAACCCCTCCCCCGATCTTCAACAAGCCCCTCGTCACCGCCCCTACCGCGGCCATAGCGCCGGCACTCACGGAAATTGCGGCAACAGCGACAAACCCTTCGCCAGCCAACGCCACACACGCGGACGGCGCGATCAAAGCCAACTATAGCCAGCCGAAAGGCGCGGCAGATAGCGCCACGGAGAACAATAATGTTTTCGGAATAACGTGGCACAAAGATGGAAAAGTTTTAACCGAGAAAGTTACCGCCAGGAATATGAGGTAAGTTCTGCGAGAGTGAGAGGAAGGCGAATTAGTTTTCGTACTCTCGCGGGTCGGCGTGATTTGATCTTTGTTCGGGAGATATTTAACAAACCCTCTTTTGTCGGGGAATGGAGTTGTAATTTCTATAATTTATGATTGCGAAAACTATTGGTTCGCCGGTGCGGAGGCGTGAATACACGTTAAGTTTTGTTAATTTAATATTCTTATTACCTATTATTTCTGTGATGTTTTGTGTTGAGATAAATTTTCCCAACTTAAAACTTTGATAATGAGAAGACAGTCTCGGAGGAAATTAACAACCTTGATAATACGTTACGAGATGTTTTGAAATGAGAATGTATATTTTAGAAAATTCGTATCATTTCTGTAAAGTAAACTGTGCACGATATACTGTTATACGCAATGTGTACACAATACTTGAAAAATAAAACAACACGATATAGTTGAATATTAATTGATTCCATGATTAACATCTAGATTTCCAAACGTAATTAAAGTATAACTTAATACCTGAAATACTGAGAGATGTTTGTTCGTCTTAATATTTTATATTATCCATTTTACACTTATTTCCATATAATGGAAAATGTAAATATTAAAATATTCCATGAATAAATAGAATTTCAGCTATTTATCTATTTAGTTTAATTAAAAAAATATTTTAAATAATATATCTCCAAGACATTTAATGTAACAATTACTTTTATTCTATCGAGACATTGATAAATAATTCAGATAAATCTAAAATCGAATTACAAGTAAGACATTCCCGCAAAGTTAATACGAGTTGGGTAAGTTACTTATTTTTTTAGTGTCTAGAAGTAAATTAATTGTATTATATTTCAAAAAAAGCTCCAATGAAATTTAAAAATACATCTCTTTAATAGGTTATCGATTGAAATAGAATATTGGATGAAAGTGCTTACAAAAATAATTCAATTCGAATATACATGTAGATGACACCTTTCTCAAAAAATATATTAAACATTTATTACACATTTTGATAATTTAGAGTTGGTGTATTGTAACACAACAAAATAATAATAATAACGATTATATAAACGAGTACACGCAAAAGAACTACATCATATAATAAATCTTTCCAAAGATTTTAAAACGTAACACCATTAGTTTGGTTCACTCCCCAAATACATTATTGAAATGATAATTTATTTATTCTGAATACCTACAATTGAAACCATTTTTCTAAGTACCTACTTTGTGTTGCATTAATATGTAGAATTATTAATAAGGTAAAACGTACTATTACCAGCTTACTAAATTTCATACGCATTTAAAGAAGTACATACAATCCTTCTTAATCATAACACTGAAAAATATAACTAATATTGGATCACTACTTTTAACCACAATCAACATTTATTTCTATAGTATAAATTGCCTTTCGCAAAATTTAATCACTTTCACGCTCACTCGTTAATCATATTCGTATTGCATGCCGATTATAATAATTTCATTGTCTGTCTGTCCGTCCATCGGTCCATCTGTCTGTCTGTCTATCCCTGTAACTTCATGTAACGTCCGTGACTTCTTTTTAATAATTTTTTTCAAAATCTTTATTTTCGAAAAAAAATTTTACCGATTTTTTTTTTAGTAAAATAAATAAATACTTATTCCTTACGAACCAACATGTAAAAGTACCGTCATTTTTACGGGTTACAGCTAGTATTTATTTAATAAGCGTTGTTTGTAGAAGGTGGACAGATCGCTTTTTTCAAGATAGGCGTAAAAATAATTTTGAAATAAATTTTTAATTTTTAAATTCAAGTAATTGTTCGAATTTGAACCGATTATAATATTTAAAATAAAAACTTATTAAATAATTTTAATTTGTTTTTTGTATATTTTTTTTAAATTTCGAAAAAAAATCGTGAAAAAATAAAATTAAAATTAAAAAAATCTTAAAAAATTTTACTATGAAGAAGTTACCCACGGACTTTAAACGAAGTTCCGGGAATAGACAGACAGACATACAGACAGATAGATAGACGGACGGATGGACGGACGGACAGACAGACAACGAAATTATTATAATTGGGATCGGGTGAAAGAATCGGAATGATTTGATTATATACTGCTTTAATCAAATCGGATGGAAATAAAAATACAGATAAATATAGTTAACCCACTTCATTACCCGATATCTCGCCTTATATCTGCCTGGATTAAGTATTTCGTGCATCAGTACATAACCTTAAAGCATATTTTTAATCACATGAATATAAACGTCAGGCACGGAAGATTTATATATGTTGAATTAATGAAAACATAATGATCAATGGTAATTAATAATCTGTTCTCAAATATGGATTGTTTTTAATTTACAGTACAATTTGATGTATGTAATTTTAAATTATGTAATAAATTCTGAAACCGATTTATTAGTTTCGGTTACGGAGTGTTTTGCAAATAATTTATTATTTACAACAATATATTTTCATTTTTTGACTAAGCGCAGTCATAAATTATGGCTGCGCTTTGTACCGTGTTGTCAACTACACGTCAAAGGATTTTTCATTTAATGTTTTGTAACACTTTATGTTTCATTTCAGTTCAACGTTCAAATTGTTACACGCCGACCAAAAGGACAGCGGAGCCTACGCGTGTTCAATTTTGAACGCTTCCACCGTCACTGTTCAAGTCCAGGTGTTGAGTGGTGAGTCTTTGTTTTACAGCTTCACAGAATTAACAACATTTTACACAAAAGGCTAGACATTCACTGCAAATTCATATTTCGGCCTTTTTTTATGAAAATGTGGGTTTTTATTAATCATTTATATCAGAATGATTTTTTTTAAGCAATAACTAATTAGAACTTTTGACGAAGAAAGTACGGCATTTATTGGCACGTTTCATACTTTGGAATTTTTATTTTTAAATAATAATTAAGTTTTTTTAAGTTTTAACTTTTATCAAATGAGTAAATTTTTAAAATACATCAATTAATAGAATATACCTACTGCTTAAAATCATCTCTTTATATAAATAAATAAAGGTTTTAAAATAAAAAAGAAACGTAAAAAATCTTGCAAATTCAAAATATTAGGTCCTTACATATGAAATTGACGTTTAGTATGGGAGGAACATAAAGCCGATTTTTTTTTATTATAATATATTTATTTAATCAAAGTATGTACCATTGCTATCTATGCACTTTTGCCATCTCATAGGTAGTTCATCGATCCCTTTACTAAAAAAACCATTCGGACGGGAATCAATAAAACCTTTGAAGGGGGTTTGGACTGCCCCATCGGAGTTGAATTTTTTCCTTTGCAAGAAGTTATCCGAATTTCGAAAAAAATGGTAATCTGTTGGGGCAAGGTCCGGAAAGTACGTTGGATGTCTTAGACATTCCAATTGAAGCTCCTCTAATTTGGTAGCCGTCTGTTGTGCAGTGTGTGGTCTAGCGTTATCATGAAGCAGCAGTGGCCTAGAGCGATTAACCAGCCTCGGTTGTTTAGCAGCTAGCTTTTCCATCATGGTTTGCAGTTGCTGACAATAGACATCTGCCGTAATCGTCTGGCCAGATTTAAGAAAGCTGTAGTGAACGACACCAGCACTAGTCCACCAAACGCTCACAAGTAACTTTTTTGGAGTCAATTTTCGCTTGGGGCATGGTTTGGCTGGTTCGGCAGGGTTCAGCCATTGCGATGAGCGCTTCCGATTATCGTACAGGATCCACTTTTCATTACAGGTAATGATTCGATTTAAAATCCCTTCATTATTGTGCCGGTTGAGTAATGCAACGCAGCAGTCAACGCGCGTTTATTGATTTGCTTCACTCAATTCGTGAGGTACCTACCTTTCAAGCTTTTTCACCTTACCAATTTTCTTCAAGTGGATTAAAACAGTTTTATCACTAACACCGTAGCCTGCAGCTAACTCGGATGTGGTTTGCGATGGATCCGCTTCCACAATAGCCTTCAATTCTTCATTATCAACTTTGGTCTCCGTCCGTCCACGGGGCTTGTTCTGCAGGTCGAAATTTCCAGAATGAAAACGTTGGAACCAAAAACGCACTGTGTTTTCTTTTGCGGCACCGTCGCCATACACATCATTAATACTTCGAGCCGTTTCTGCAGCACTGGTGCCACGGTGGAACTCGTACTCATAAATAACGCGATATTTCAAGTTTTTCATTTTGTAAACTGAGTGACGCAAAGAAAAAAACAATTGAGAAAAAAACAAATGAATTATAATTTTCAAAACACAAATACATGAGTAAATAGCTGTATAAACTTGGATTTGGAATTCCTAACCAAAGAGAAGATATTTGAGATCAAATTTGCCAGTACGGCAAAACGCCAATTTCATATGTAAGGACCTAATATTATAACTTTATTAATATTAGATATTTCTCAATTTCCTTATTATCGATTCTAGATAATAAGTATAAATATTCATTAAAATTTAGGCGCCGCCTAGGACACTAAAAACGATTTTTTTTTGGCCGAGGCCTGTTGATTAATGCTTATATTTTCTTTATTACTAAAAATAATGTTCAGTTTATTACTTTTTTATAAGGACAAAGGTTTTACCTAAGTTATTGTTCTAAAATAATTGCAGTCTAGAATAAACATTCTGATATAAATGAATAATTAAAACCCACATTTTCGTTAAATACGCCGAAATATGCATTTGCAGTGAATGTGCCACCTTAACACTGCAAATAGAAGTATGATTTTACTAAAAACTAAGAAAACCCTTTTTATAGTGGTACAAGCAACATGTTTTTAATTAATTTTAAAAACTTATGTGTTTTTTTTCTCTCCCGTCTAAGTTATTCTTTTATTTTTTAAGGTGTCTTATTAATAATCATTTCTCCTACTTTTCTATTGGGAAAGGCCACACTTTTCAAAAAAAAAATCAGCATGGTAATTTTACAAACTAATAATATAGGCATAAGGCTAGATAAATAGGAAATGTTATTAATGAAAAAGTCCCTTAATACTTTCTTTGTCTTCATCCTTTCACTGTCTCAATTCATCGCCTAAGTAGGCTGTAGGGGTCGACTCTTCTCGTTCTCAGGCTGTATCTTCTTGGATGCTGGGTGTCACTTTCATCTAGGTTTTGGAGTGTTGAGACATATAGGAGTTCTTTGGTCTTTCTCAGGATGACTATCGATGAAGCTCCGTAGACATTGCATGTTTCGTCGTTTGATCTGGTGTTTTCCGTTTTAAAACCTCCCTCAATATCAAAACTTATATAATTTCCAAACATTAAATTTATCAAATAATCCACTATTTAATGTATTTCCCATTTCAATACCACACTGTCAAACTTCAACCCTCTCCCCACCACAAATGAGACCACATACTCACCTAACACTCATACAAATTTAATTTGTAATTTAATCAGTCAACCATATCACAATGTTATTCTTAAAACCAAATACAGTCATGTCATTTGCCTTCATTTGTGATTTATCCCCACCCAAAATTAATTAAGTTTCTTTGAAAATATAAACGTTACAAGATAATGTAAAACTTGTTCTTACATTTATAAATAAATTTTCAATTTACAATATAGTCAGGTAGGTAGACAAAAATATTTTATTCACTCATTTCAATAAAATAATATGTACATAAAGGATTACAATACAGAATTTTTTTAAATCAAATTGTAAAAATTTGAAAATCAATGGAAAGTTGCGTCTTGAAAATAATAATAATATCATATTCTTCAATTACATATTATTATATTATTTATTTATTTGGCATTAACTTTGTGGAATGACATGATAATTTATACATACAAATAAAATACTTTTGTAGGACCACTTTTCATTTTAAGTTATACACGATTAGTTTCGAGAGCCACAGATGATCTCATCTACAGGTGATAATATAAACTAAAATTAATTTTAAAATATTTCTAAATTTTCGAGATTATTCATTATTTGGCCTTTATATTTGTCTGGGGGTAATTTCATTTGTATGTGGGTTACACACAATAATCTTGAAAATTTAGAATTCAAAAAAATATAAATTCTGGAAAACTTCTAATTAATAAATATAATATTCAAAAATTTCTCACCCCTTCTCTCTTTGTTTTCATTTAATCAAGCTCTACCTCTGGCCACCCCCATTTCCCATACATAACCCACCCACTTCTATCAGTACCTAAGATATTTTAGTTTATATTCTCACCTGTAGATGAGAACATCAGTGGTTCTCGAAACTAGTCGTGTATAATTTAAACTCAAAAGTGGTCTTACACAAGTATTTAATTTATATATAAACTATATATTAGTAGTATCACAGTCAACATTGAGGCCCAGCCTCCTCCATTTTCTACTCCATAATATTTCCTGCTTGGATTTTTATCGATAAATCTTTTGAATTCGTCATTCATGCATTTTTGTAGACGTTTCACTCTCAATAGGAGTATTTTAATGTGCATATATTGAGAGTCAAATTCTCTATTAGTTCATCATTGAATCGGATTTTTGGCACTTGTTGAAGATTTAAGAATCTATAGATATCATAATGATATTTTATTTTTCATAAGCATTTTGATTTTTTTGTCATAAAACGAAGACATAATATTCAATCAAAGCATTTAAAAGAATCCGTACATATTAATGACAAATTTTTACATAATATAAGAATTGATAAGGCTTTGAAATGATTATTTTTTTAAGAAAATAATATTTGCTGAAGTAGGTGTGTATTTTACATATATATATAATTCAACACAAAACAAGCTTTTTGAATGATTGTAAAATATTCGTCTGTAAAAAATGATTGATCTACTTGTCATATTATTTGTTAAGTAATGGTTCATAATTTAGGCTATATTTGTATTTTATCTTTTGGTCGGTGACAATTGTCAATACGGGCAACAATCGCCGGGTGACGCGAGCGAGATCCGACGATCGATCATACCGACAGCTCAATAAATGTCACGTGGTAATTTTCACGTGGAAATTATTTTTATGAAATTCTAAGAGCGTCATCGATCAATATTTGACGTTTTTTGTGGTCGTAAAACCGTATTTTTTTATTATATTCCTCTGGAAATATAATAAAAAAATAATAATTCTGATATTTTTTGTCGTTAATCATATTACTTTCGAAGATATTTGATAACCAACGTATTGTAAGAATAAGTATTTTTTTGTATAAACGTTTTATTTCGGTATTTCGGGAATAATTGTGTATGTTTTATTATTTTTGTGAATGTGTATATACGTGAATTTATAGACTACCTCTTATGAACTTACTTTTACATAAATAAAAGTAAGTTCGGAACAGAGAATAAATAAAATTGATCACCTAGTTTTTATATGAGTAAGAATATTAATTTATAACAATAATATATAATTACTTTATATATTTTTTTTTATCTTTTAAAATAGAAATAATAAATTATTAAGGATAAACATAAAAGACCTACCTTTAAAAAAATACAAAACAAAATTCATCACTAGAAACGTAAATTTTCTTTTACCAGTTAACAGCTTTACTAATTTTAATTCTTCTTTAGTAGTTAAATAATTCAGACTACAATTTCCATCTTCATGTTTGTATGGTAAGACATCTGTTCCTTATGAGGTGACATATTTTTAGCAATATTTAAATTACTAGTTATATTAATTTTAACGAAATCAAAATTTATTTTTCAAACTAATGGAAATTCGCAACTTCACAAAAAAAATGATTTCATTTTCTTTTCTACTGCTTGTCCAGTTATTAATCGTTAGCGATCATGTTTGGCGATCATTATCTTGCTTGTAGCAGGTCAAAATAGTTGTACCATGGATTACCCGAACCATTGCTTCAGATTCTACAACCAGGATGTAATGAGAAGTGCAGGACCTCTTCTGCTGACAATTTTTAGTTTTTATTGTTTTATCAATTAATTTTCTTTCCATTTACGGATAATTAAAACATTAATATTTTTAACCTAGCAGTCCACTTTATTCTTAAAAACTGTCACAACATGTTCATTTTTAATTCTTAAATCATTGCTTTAGCATTATTTCAGTGAGTGTCCATGATTTCATTCCATAAATTTCGCTCTAGGCTGTTCAATACCTATTTTTGAATTAATAACTTACTGATGAATGTTTTGTAGCGAAGCTAAAATGGCAATGGGCAGGACACATTGCAAGGCAGGATGCTATAAGATGGCCTCCCATAGTTCTGAAATGGAGACTTGGGAGAATAAAAGAGGCATCGGAAGACCTCAAAAGAGATGGGCCGACGATATACCCGCTGCGAGGGGTTAGAAATGGTTACAATTAGCAAACAAGGAAGGATGGAAGGGTATGGAAGAGGCCTATATCCAGCAATCGAAAAATGAAGGCTGATGAAGAAAAAAAGAAGAATATTAATTTTGCTAATGACTTACGAAAATATTTAAGGTACTTGAATGCCTCAGAAAATAAACTTAACAAAACGCAATACAAGTTCAATCGATAAGAACAACCGTAGAAATTGTATGAAAAGATGTATGAATGTGGCCGAAGCAAAAGTGGTGTGCCAGGATAGAAGAGTGTGGCGTTCAATCCTCTCTGCCTATCCCTGTGGGGAAACGGCGTGATGGTTAGTTAGTTAGTTATAATTATTAGCGAATTTTTTCCAGTATTCGTGAATGTACGATCTTTTCCTGAATCTTCTGTGAGAAATATAGGTATTTTTGAGAAAATAAGCAAATACTGATGTTCAAAGAAGTGGTAAGGTCTAAAGAAAAAAACACAAGTCTAGAAGCAAGTAGATTGTTTATTTACTTCATTTTAATTTTATTTACTGTGAGCGCTCGCCGATTAGTGAATTGCTTCGGGCGTCCTTAAGTTGCCCATTTACGATCGATTTTATGGAAGGTGCTCAACTCATCCCGTAGGGAAAAGTTGTACTCTACGCTTCGTCAATAAATTGTAAGATGCTAGTGATTTCGCATGAGCGCGCCTGATGAACATAATTAATTTGCATAACCGTTTATATTGATTGCTAAAAACTATTGATCAATTTCCAATTATTATTATAAGAAAAAATTATCAAAATTAAATATTTTTCTGATGTAATATTTAAAAATATATATTATACGAGAATATACAAATACGCGTGCTTGATTACGTATCATATAAATATTTTATTATTATTTTTTCCCAAAAAAAAAACTTTTTTTTAAATTTTTTAATTTTAACAAGATTTTTTTAGTGTCGCATAATTCCGGTAAGTTGTAAAAAAGAAGAAAATATATAGAATATTATTTTTTTAAATATATTTGATAGCCGAGCAATGTCATACTCGCGTATCATCTTTAAATTATTATTTCTTCTCATTCAAATATTTATTTCGTATATTTAATGCTAAATGTAGATTTATTTAAATATATTATGAATAAATGAATAAACAGTATAATATTACGAACTCTAAAAATGGTCAAAACTGAGAAACATTATGAATTCACGAATTTTTCATAACATCCCAACATATTTTTAGTGAATTAGATAGACTCAAGGTTTACGTATAGACCTTTTTCATATTATATCATCCTTACGTCTACAACAACAAAATATCGCACTCCGAGTGCAATCATTCAAAAAAAAAAATTAAGTATGTCATATTTTTTTTACATGGTTAGAACTATCACTTAAGAGAATATCATCCTTGTATGACTTTCTATTCTTGTATTACAATGAAAAGTTTAAAATTTGCATTTATTGCGTTTTTCTTTGAATTGATTGCAAGAATATCCCTTTTAAAATGCATAAAATCATGTTTCATCACCGCTAATACTTGCAGTTTTTGAATTACGAGATTAAAAACTTTTCACCCCTTTAATTTATAATGCATATTTTGAAAAGGTGGGTAGTGTTGCTTTCGGGGTGCGGTAAGGGCGCCTTTATTTTTCCGAACAGTTTTCGTGATTAGATATTTTCCCGGGGATTATGTTTATGTAAGCCGTCGACAGGTGAAATACTGCCTCAATTGCCAGCCATTAGCCGCCATACCAGGTTCTGGACAGCTCAACGAAGATTGACTAATGGAAAATTGAAAATCTTCAAAAGAGACAACGCTTAAGTGCCAGGTCCTGAAAACTGGTATTTAATAAGGCAAAAGGTATTCAGACATTACCGACTTTAGGCCCTTGGCTTGTTTCAAACTTAACCGTTGAAGTATTTCTATAATATATTGTTTCAAAGTGCCTACATGTCGTACGGCATTATAACGCTCTTATCAATTTTCGTGGTGCATTTTTCTTAAGTTGTGTCGTAATGTAAAAATTGTTAATTATTTTTTATATTAATTTCTAAATTTTATAAAAAAAAATTATTGACACGTGAAAGACAAATATTTCATGCTTAACCACACCTCTCTTTTATAAAAAAGATATCACAAATATTAATTATGCGCTTGGCGACAGGACGAAGGTAAAAGGCGGATGTATTAAATAGTAACAGATTCTTAGTTAACTTAGTAAAAACCACTACCACCTTTCTGGTAGTGGTTCTTATTAAGTTAACTAACAATCTTTTATAATGTCTAACCACAAAGTTAATGCTTTAAATATTAAAAATATTAATAGTATTAAATAGTGTTTAAGGCAAATAATTATGATGAATATAATATATTAATTAATACGAGTATCTTTAATTTTAACTGAAATTCAAATTTACTGTGAAGTTACAATTTTATAATATAATACTATGATATTAACCAAATTATATGAATCCATTAGAAAGGTATAGGGAAAAATCTATCATTCAGAAAAATAATTAATAATACAAATTCGGAACTTTTCCAATGCTGTGATTTTTCATTTAAATTAGTTAACATCAAAGAGCTACATTTTTGAACTGTAACTTTTCAATGAAATGTATTTTCATTAAAAAATTATGTTAATTAGTAGTTTTGCAGACATTCCAGATCTAATAGAAAATAATTTGATTTTGATTGAATTTCTGTTTGAATTTGAATAAGAATAATTGTTAAAAAAGCGCATTTTTAATCGCAGTTTCCTGTATTAGAAAAGTTTAAAATTTGTATTCTTGTGGTAAATAAATATCTTATTTTTTTCTTTTTTCAACTGATTCAGCAATATTCTAGATTGACATTTAAAAAAAAATTTGATTGTATTATTTGTATATATTGACTTCTTTTATTTGATTAAATACACCAACATATTTCAGAAAAACCTTTCCATCGTCAGGGTGTTGTATAACTAAACATATGTTATGCAACACCCTGACAATTGAAAGGTTTTTGTGAAACATGTTGGTGTAATTAATCAAATAAAAGAAGTAGATATGTACAAATAATACGATCAATATTTTTTTGTACATATTTTTTCATTCTATTGATTTTTTATTATTAAATTAGATAGATAGGTTGGTATATAGACATAAAATAAATAGGAAAACATACTCTACCAACCTTTACCCTTGGTACTCATTACTTTTAGAATAATTTTATTTAATGCCCTTATTGATTTGAAATTGACATATAATTTTTATCAACAGGAGAGACCCAAGCTGCTGTCCACCACGACACCTTGAACAGAGCCGCATCAGTGATAAACTCTTCGGCGTCACAATTATTTTGTGTCATAGTTTTGGTAACAAAGTTGACTGGACTGAATTGAATTCAACTTAGAATTATATTAAATCATAAATATAAAAGTATAAAACGTACTATTATCACTTCCTATCATAAATTTTTCTGTAAATTTACAATTAAAATTCTAAAAATATCTCGTTAATTTTTGTAATTTAACTGATCGAAGATAATCTGTATATTCAACCGTAACCTTATACCAAACTGTAATGTATCTGCTATGTGTAATGTTTATCAAGATTTGAAAAATATGATCGAATCCGTGTATTCTTTTATGAATCCTAAAAATAATGTATATACACTTGTAACCGTTATTTAAATTGAAAATGTTGTAGGTAGTATGTACCTATCTCCAAACGCCCCACTATTTTAACATAGAATATGTTTATTCAGGAGGTATTCCAGTAAAAACATTTTTATATACTCTCACTTTTACCTTGTATTTTATTTGCACCAAAACCTTTATGAAATCTAAAGATTTTGAAGGCAGATAGCATCTCACGTACCACTATAACATTTTGAGGTTGCACCATTGACTGCAAAGTCGAATTGTTATATGTGTGTTTATTGTTGATTTTTTGTATTAGAATTCAATGCATGGATTAAACTTTTACTGTATTTACATTCTTATAATCAAATTTTAATAGCAAAATTTAATTTAATTTGAAAAATAGTAAGTTACATCTAGTGAACTTTGTAACATCAAAATTTTTAAAGAGCTTATTAATAATGAACTTCAGAATTTTGAAAATGTATATTTACTCGTCAATAGTGCAGTGGTTCCTGTAAGGTGGAGGGAATTCGGTCCTCCACCTGGGAGATTTTTATTTATTAAACCGAATTCGCGAATGATCTTTTCGAACCAGAAAAACATATTCTATGCAGGGGTGATATGACATATGTATGTATCTCAGATATTTATGATTTTTCAATGTCATTTAAATTTTTTAACGCGCCAGTACCTACTAAAATATTCATGAAATGGGTACGGAGATACTCATACAATATATATGTCCATCTCTGTACCCGTAAATATATTTTCGGAGCAGTGCGCATATATTTTATTTTTCACAGCTGTGGACTGTCCGATTGGTGTCTTTTATTCGGTGTTGGCCAAAACGTGTAAGCCCAGCTATATTTAACAAATAACTATTTTTAGTTATTTGAAATTTTTTTAATAATTCACACTCGAACAATATACCTACATTTATATGCTCTTTTATAATTTATGCATTAAAATTGAATCCTGCCCATTCGAAAAATATTGTGAATAAATTGTATAAATTTCACTGTAAATAGTCACACTGAATTAATATTAAACTTTCTAGTATTAAGAGTATTCTCTGGGAAGTAAAACTGATAGGTGATTCTTGAATATTGTGAGCACTGTGAGTGAGTCTGTATTTTAGCATTTATATCATTGTGTGATAAAATATATATATTATTGTTGAATAGTTGAGTTACTTGACATATTGCATAGTTTCCAAAATATGGACAAAGTGTGTGAAATTTTCTTTGAAATAAATACCATATTTAAGATGCGTTTTTTATTGATATAATTTTTTTTTTGATTTTATGTATATTTTTACAGCTTTATGAGAAGATCTACGGGTCGGTGATTCAATTTCCGTTCCAGGATACCAGCAAGTAAGTCCTATTTTCATGGCACAAGCGTTCAGCTTAGTTTGAACATGGTTAGAATATTGATGCGACACATACCTATTCCATGTGTACGTCTCTACTTTATTTAAAAAATATGTGAAAAAAATCTCCGTCATCTTAATAATTTCTTTCATCGTGCAATATAGTAAAGCTCCAGATGATTAAATCCTCTAGATCTTTAGTCTCAAATATATTCTTTAATTTAGAATAATTTTTCGTCCATAGATTATGAAATTTATGCATCGATTCGATTCTATACTTGTTTATTAATTTGAATACGTTGTTTTTTTACAGTGTGAATTTATAGAGTGAAAACGTTAATTTACATAACAGGCATTTAGCTTTGTGTGAAATTAATAAAAGTAATAATGTGAGCTGACTCCAGAAATGCATTTTTATTACGAATATCACAATAACGTATGAAAAAATTTAACAAGTTTATTATATTCTTCTTCCCTTTCTTCTCCTTCAACCTCTTATCCTATTGGGTCGGGGTCCTTGCACCGCCCAAAAGGTTCCATTTTTCCTGTCTTGGGCTTCGCTCTCCACATCAGCCCAATTAAGTTGGAACTTTGCTTCGCAGCAGTCCTCTAAATGATTTAGCCAGCTCCTCCTAAGACGCCCTCTTGGTCTTCTGCCCTCTCGTCTTGCCTGGAATATCCGCTTTGGCAGTCTTTTTGCCAGCATCTGCAAGATATGTCCCAGCTGCCGTTACTGTGATTTCTCGAGCGTCAATAAGGGTTCTACTTCGAGACACTCTCTTATTTGAGTATTTCTGATTCTGTCTCTTCTGGTAACTTCTAGTAACTCCTACTATTCCTCGTAGAAATCCCATCTCGGCGGCCTGTAGCGTTGAGCGGGTTCTTTAGGTCTTTCCATTGACCTGAAAACTGATACATATATGTATACTGCCAACTAACTGCTCGCTGGCTGAACTCCACTTTTCTAAGCATGGGATAATACAAATATCGTGCTACCTGGCTTGCGGCTCGTTTATTCCACTACATATTTTCCAAATTGCGAAATCAAGTCGTGTTTCACTAAAAATAATAATGTGTAATTACTTAAAATAAATAAACAAATTATATTAACCTGTTATACTTTGTTTGGTATTTGACAATTTTCCGATTAAAGCGAATTTAATATTTTGCCAATTTCAAGTTGGAATTTAAGTTCTTATCAGGATGGTACCATTCCAAATACGATGTTTACGATTAAAAGCTATAATGATTATTCCATGCGTTTTGGGTCACGAGTATATATCTTTCCTTCTTTTACTCATCAAGCAGTTACGCAGATGTTTTAAAATGATAGATAGATAGTGATTCCTCCATTGTTTGATCGAATTTTGTATCTGAGCGTACAGTTGATAGACTCGTACAGATTAAGTATGGTCATTTCGCTGTAGGTAGTGACTTTTTCATTTCAGAAATAATTTTTTTTGTTATTCAATGAATTTTAAGAGTTGCAATGTCAAAGTCTACATGTTTTTGTAGAATTGGGTTGATTAAATTAACACAACCCACATTCTATGTGCTAATTAAAACAACATATAATTATATAGTATTTTTTTTATTTATTTATTATTTATTTTTCTTTTACATTTAATCGTTTGTTGTATTTTAATTATGTATAAACCTGCTACTTTACACTTTTTTGCATATATACTTTTTTTACATATATGTCTAACCTCATTATGTTTAAACTATGTATATATATACTTTTTTACATTTATACCCTTTATTTTTCTTTTAAAAATTTAATCGTTTGTTGTATTTTAATTATGTATAAACCTGCTACTTTACACTTTTTTGCATATATACATTTTTTAAATACATGTCTAACCTCATTATGTTTAAACTATGTATATATAATTTTTTACATTTATACCCTTTATTTTTCTTTTACATTTAATCGTTTGTTGTATTTTAATTATGTATAAACCTGTTGTAAAAGGCTATTAAGCCGTGTAATTAATAAAATAAAATAAATAAAATAAATAAATAAATTAATATAGAGTTAGATACAAATATTTATTTACTGGTTCTAATAATTAAAAATTTAAATAATAAATATAATTGTTATTAGTCGTACATAAGATCTTAATTTTGTTAATCTTAAATGATGAAATTGATATTAAAAGGTCCAAAATCAATGTATTTTACTAAGTAGGAACCGAAAATTCTACTATTTACTCTAGTTAACGTTTCGTAGGTACTTCCGTCAAAAATCACCCGTTCGCAGAAAACGTTTTCTTCACCATTCTAGAATATAGAATAGTGAACAGTATAATATTATTTAGTAAGAAAAAACAAAAAAAAATCCTCATGCATTGGTATGACGACAGAATGGTATATTTTTATTGGGTTTTAATGGAATAGTTGACTGGATATTAGGGAATTATTAACTAGAAAGAATTATTATACTTTAGAATGTTCTTAGGTTTTCAAAATCGTTCAGAATCTGAGTCTGTTTTGAGTTTTCGGGGATATTATATAGTATTTTAATGACTTATCTAGCTAGAATCGTTGCCAAAACACGACAAAATATCCCTGAAAACTCAAACCAGAAGTGATTTTAGTAATTTAAATTTATTACCAAGTGGCTGAGAAAGATGATTTTCTTCTAAAAACTTTATGTACTTGCGAGATCGTTCGACTTTTCAATACACCCTAGACGGAGAGGCTTGAGAGATTTTGGGAGATTAGCAGCATAATCTTATTTTCAAAACACAAAATTTGAGCTTGATTTGAAAATGGTAATAATATAAATGCTCTTGTGTGTATAAATCTGTATTAAAAGAAACATATATCAAGGTATATTATAGATGTCTCATAGAGATGAAGCTATTTTTTATAATGAAGAGTTAGTATAAAAGTCTCTTTTGCGACATCTGCATTCGATTATGAGAATGACAAACATATATATAACTTGATAGATATGGTAGAGTATCTTGAGTGGAATTGGTGAACGTTACATTATGTAAAGTGATCACTTTAGCCAGCCCTATAAACACTCAAAAAAAATAGCGTCGTCTGTATGAAACACAATATAATAACATATCTTGATCAATGATGTCCCCCTGGGGATAAAATCCACTATCGTGTTGGTGAAAAACTTGAAAATACTCTAAATATTTTGAAAAACATATATTTAATTCGCTTCCAACTAAACCTCTTTGTGTAAATCTAATACGATTATTTTGATGAAAAGGTGAACGCATAACCTGCATTTCCTACAAATTGCATTGCGCAGCGTCACGCAAGCGTAACATACTTATTTATGAAAGTGCATACAGAGAGAAGCTTAGTCGAGCACAGAGAATCGTCGTAATAACTCAGAGAAACTCCAAGATCTAAAGTAATAAAAGGCCATGAAGCATACATTTGTACATGCAAGAGTATATGTATACATATATAAATATATACATTAACTTTTACTTGCAATCTTTATTATTTACTGTTCGAAGAATATTTTTTCTTCTGTATGAAGGTTTGAACTTTTTGGTGACATTATTATTAAAATAAAACACAAATCACTTTATTTTCACCACTTTATTAGATTAAACAATCTACATCTTTCGGGAACAATGTAACCTTCTTCAGGATTATTGTGTACTAAAAAATTTTCAAAAGTTAAACCAAGCAAATGTGTTACGGTGAAGGGGCGGGTGAGTGGGTAGGTGAGGGGAGGGGGGTTCGAGGTGTTAATTATTATGGGTCATCTAGAGAAGTTGAAATGTTAAATGGAAAAATATTCAAAATAGGATTATGCAAAAATTTTGTTTGTGTATTTAATATATTAGAATTAATATTAACGTTTTTCCTAATTTCAAGTATTTCTAAATTATTCATTTGTGGTATCTTATAGCTGAAATGTAAAAATTATTTCATGAATAACTCTTAAGGTTCTGATGATTTTCTTTACAAATACTAACTCATTTGCTGCTGACGTACGTTACTGAGACTATAACTTTAAAAGCTTCAGCATTTTATAAATAAAATATAAACTCATATAATAGATCCGCCATTTGGCAGATACGTCGCTAGTAAGGGTACTGTGTGGAAAGATTGATGGGTCCCCAGAGTGAAGTAAAAATTTGACATGCTAAAATATATTTTTTTAGAACGTATTTTTTGTATGAATTTGAAATTCGATTATCAGTTATACTGAAAAAAAATATGGATAGGGATTTAAAACTACCTACTCGAGAAAAAATAACATAATAACCGAAGAATCACGGTATAATAAAAGCATGTTACGCAAGTATAGGGTTTATTTCCTATAGGCGGAGAACTTTAAATTAAAATAAAACACAAAAAAAAGTTTTTAATATCCATGAAATTTGTTATATTTAACAGATAATTTTACGTCATTAATTAGTAAATATGATTTTGGGAATGTAGTAACTGTGGCTGGCGCTAACATGGCGTAATCTGGAGGTCCAATTTTCACACACACATTTTGCAGTAAGTCAGGCTCTATTTCGGCAATGCGTCGAATGATGGCTTCCAAGTGCTCAATTGTTTTAGGTTTATTGTTGTATACATAAAATTGTACCCAGATAAAGTAATCTAATGGCATTAAATCGCACGATGGTGGCCAGTTAACAGGTCCATTTCGTGAAATTAATCGTGAGTCAAATGTTTATTTCAGTAAATTAATTGTATCACGTGCTGTGTAGCATGTAGCGCTGTCCAGCCAAAACCACATGTCTGCAACATTAATGCCTTCCAATTAAGGCACGAAAAAGTTAGTAATCATGTCTCTGTACCACTCACCGTTGACTGTAACGATGAGTGGTATCATCATTTTTGAAGACATGTGGACCAATAATTCCACCGGCTCATAAAGCACATCAAACGGTGACATTCTAGATGTAATGGTGTTTCGACAATCGTTTGTGACAACCGCATTGGCATTTTTTTTATTAAAATTTTTTATAATTACAACATAAAAATATAATTTTAGTAACACCATTTGTCAAAATAATAATATTTTTTTATACTTTAAGCGAATATTCGGACCACAAAATAATTCAACAAATATATGAGTGATAAAGAGCTCTGTAGCTGTTGCTCTATAATTCGTATATTTAATTATTTATAAAGAACTCAACTTATATATAAATATTTTTTATATATAAGTTAAAAATAGGTTTATATATTGAAAAAATATATATATAATATTAAAAAAAAGAACTGTAGCTCCCTCATCAAACTCAAGAGCTTCTCTTTACTGATGAGGTCTACATGACTACCAAGTATTTAAAAAAAATGTTTAATCTGATGTGTATATATAAGAACTGTATTTGTACCAAAAATTAAGTAAAAAATAAATAAATAAATAAAATTCATTTTTAAAAAAATCTCATATAAGCAATGCTTTCAACACGTACAATAAATTGCATTAAAAAAACTTAGTAGCTGGAAAAATACATTAATATAAGGCCGGCCTGTACAAGAAATTCCCACCGGACTGCACCCAATCGTTTCCTTCTCCTCCATAAAGAACTTGGCCCAAGATTTTTCCACGATAACTATAAACTCCCCACTATACGAGCCTATAAAATACAGAGGAGCTTGAGGATGATTGGATAAAGGGTAAGGAAAAATAAAAAGAGAATATGGCTTTTGAAAAAAAAATGCATACATTTTAATAGAAACATCCTTAAAATGCACGAAAAATAATAGTTAATAAATATTTTTGCGAAATCCAATGTAAATTTTTTTTTTCAATGGATTGAGCAACATTCTCGATTGACATTTAAAAAAAATATTGATAATTTTATTTGAATATATCTACTTTTATGCGCGTTTTTTTAAAAATAATTTACAAATAATTTGGAAAAACAAGGAACAAATGACATTTCATTCGAATTTTTTGACAGCTATACAGCACCCTGATGATGGAATGGTAATTTCCGAAACATGTTGGTGAAAAAAAAACTCACATAAAAGTAGATATATACAAATAAAATAATCAATTTTTTTTAAATTAAAATTATTCATTTTATTTTACATCTTCAAATACAAGAAATGATTTTTAAATTTTTATCTGATAATTAAAATGTTATCAGTTATATCTACATAACAATTTTCAAGGACGGAAGTCCTAATGTGACCTCTGGGATTATTTATTAATCATGATATTCGGCCCGATTTCATAGTAGTTTTCGCTATTTTATATGTTAATGTTTCAATAAATGTATTTATTGAAATTTTAATAAACAAAAGACTTAACTAACTAACTAACCATCACGCCGTTTCCCCGCAGGGGTAGGCGGAGAGGATTGAACGCCGCACTCTTCTATTCTGGCACACCACTTTTTCTTCGGCCACATTCATACATCTTCTCATACAAGTTCTACGGTTGTTGCGGCTTTTAACAGGGCCATTCTCATATACTTGTAGCACCTGATCGTGCCAGGTCTTATCGTGTCAGGTTTTCCTGTTCATAATATTTATAGAGCAGTGTTGTATATTGGGAGGTACAAGAAAGCGTTTCCTGTCAATCTATTTATAATGATTATAAAATATATAAAGCGTAGTGTTCCATAGGTACTATATTTTCTTTTATGTTGAAAGATTAATTGATTTATTACCAGTTGAACGTAAAATCGAGTGTACAATTATTTTTTTCTTTGTAAGTCGGAATATTTTTTTTGTATACAGATTGTGTATGTGTGTAGTAACAACGAACCACCAAACATATATATTCTCAACTATCTCTCTCTCTCTCTATCTTCATAATATATTGTTGATAGAAAGACGAGGAGCCGTAAGTCACAAAATTCGTAAAATATGTTGGATTTTGTTCTAGCCATAAAGGGTGTGAAAATTGTGAGTAACGTCGATATAAACCTGAAGGGGATGAACATACGGCAAAGGCAAGTAAAATTGGTGGGAAAATGAATACAAGTCAATATTGTTAGTATCAGCAATTCGCGGTAAGCAGTTAAACATGAGAATGATATAACTTACAGGGGCTGATGTCGATGTTTTGATTAAATTGACGATTGATGCTCCAAACCTGCTAGAGAATTATGTCCTGTTTGTACCAAATAATTATTTGTGAAATCGAGGTCACGCGCTATTTCATGTCCCAAAATGCAGAACGGATGTAATGAATAAGCACACCATAACGCCTAGTGTGAAACTTTTAAATGAACTGAGCGATCATGTCGATGTTTTTAATGAAAGCATTGAAAGCAGAGGATAGCCTCCTTATAGGTACAGACTCCAAAGTTGTAACTTGCATTGTAAATGGAGCAATCTGTAAGGCAATTAAAAAAAATTACAGACCACCAAAAATCATCAGCCCACGAAGTGGAACTACGTCGTAAAATCGATCACAATATAAACGTCCCAAAAAGCGTCGAGAACTTGATATATTTTTTTTAAATTTGAGAAGTCTACGCGGGCTTATCCCGAAGTGAATATGAAATCAAAAACAATTTAGTGACGGATCTCACTTTCCACTTTGCCCCGAAGTACTTAGGAACTAGGGTTACGCCAAAGTTTGCCCTGGGCGACGAAGTTCGCAAAAAGCTTTGTGTGCCTTCAAAGATTTGTGTTCGGCTATGCTGATTTTTTCTTTTTCCTATAGAAAGCTTAGTTTTAATCTCTCTTGGGACATTTGACAGAGTGTTGGAGAGGAAGCCCCACTGCGGAATATCCACGAGGAATATCCGAGGAACAAGATTAGAAGCAGTATAAAGAGGATTTTCAGTGAAGAAGTCTTTCCGCGCGGAAAATATTTATTACGGAAAAGTTCCCGCGCACAAACTGTTCATTGTTTATGGTAAAAGACGCGAAACTCGATAAACTTTCTTCGGAAAACGAAACACAATGAAATTTTTAAACACAGTGTAAAATAACTTTTAAACTACAAGTTAACTGCTGGACTTCTACATATATTTTGACGTCGGCCAGTTTCATTACAACAGCCCTCTCTTTGAAAACCATAAAAAATGTTGGGAATATTACACCTCCTATGTCATGTATCGGGTTGTGGAAATGTCAATCGCCGATTTTTCAATCGAGATCGATTTAAAAATTGTCAGGGTCACGAGCAAACGAAGGGATGTTATGTCAAAATTTTACAATAATATTTCTTTTTAGGTTAATTCATGAATTAAGTACATTTTTTTTTACTTTTCTCGCAGAAATGCACAAACACGACATTTTACTATATATAAATGAAAATTGACGTTAAATATTTTTCAATTTATATAAATGAAATACACAATGAAATGAAGTGTTTCGATACTACATTATTTTAATAGAGATGCAAACAAGGAGTACGTGTCGCATCAATATTCTTACTATTTTCAAAATAAGCTAAACGTTTGTGCTCTGAAAATAGGATAATTCATTGCTGGTGCCCTGAACACTGATCGAACCACCGATCACCAGATCACTAGGCGAGCGTCATGACCATTACACTAACAAGCTACCCTGTATAAACATAATTATGTACACTGAAAAAATATTAAATTGTCATATGTAATAATAAGGATATTATTCATTGCCATGCTAAAAAGTTGAATTAAAATTTATTTTTAATTCAACTCTTACTACGAAATTATGCATATCAAATAATCGTATATAATTATCTTATTGCACTCGTAATGAATTTATATCGTATCCTGCAAATACAATTATTTTTTTTAAAATGCTATATTTTTGGCGGTACTCTACGGAATGATTTCATTCCTCGAGCCAAATTACGAATTGGGTGTGCTCTAGTTAGCTTTATTCGTTTGGTTTTTAGTAGTGGAGTTCCACTTTCATAAAACGAGGAAACGGAGATGGAAATACATCCTGAATACTGACCGTAAGTGATACTTACAATCATAGTGAAGCTCACATGTATAATAACTATACCGTAACGTAAGTTATAAATAACATGAAAATACTCTGTATAAGCCACTATTTATTGAATTATCAACATGTTTTGGGGGCAATGATTCCTTCATCAGGATACAACGTAAAACTAACAAAAATTAAAATTCGTATATAGTATATAGTAATAGTATAGACATTAACAAAAACAGAAATTAATAAATGGAAGCTGAATAAATAAATAATAACTGATGTAAAAAAATTAAAAGGCAACTATTTGCAATAAGGACCTGGTTATTTATAATACTATAACGAGATGGTAGAACCTGACAGAATTGTGCACAATCGAAATTTGCTGAACGATCCAGACAAATCTGAAATCGACTGTTTTCGAAAATTCTAGAAATATTAAAAGACTACTAGAAATGTGCAGAACATCCTCGAAGCATCGCAAAATCAACATATTATTAGAAAAAGCCCACGCACGGCAAGCGAGCTATTGTTATGAAGTTTGACAAGTGCGACATATAAAACCAGTGATAATACAGTGTGGCCAACGAGTGCAGGCAACGACACACAGTGGGTCGAAACCGTAATTTGAGGGACTTAGGGACCAACTTTCTTTTTTTACATTTTTCTTAATGCGGATGAATACAGCTCATTAACCTTATCAATAGTTGCCCTATAATACTTTTTCCTAAACTTTATAGTTTGGGCAAAAATAATAAGTTTTGTTTTTCTTGTATGGAGCGGATCAAATAAAATTAAATTTCTGCTAAGTGGTGACTGACTCCGCTTTGAAACCTTTTTTTTCTCATACCTTGTCTAGTCTACCATCGTTTGATGCTATTAACGTGTACATAAACTTGCAACTCTACCAGACAAATGGATCGAAAAAATGAAAATACGTATATATTTTTAATATTACTTTTTATTTTCGTAATTTCTTTTATGTCAAACTAAATATGAAATAGTGAGTAAAAGTATATAATTACTTAACTTTACTTACTTTTGCTCAAACTATTAAGTTTAGGAAAAAGTTTTATAGGACAACTATTGATAAGGTTAATAGTTGTCCTATGCATTCGCATTAAGAAAAAAGTAAAAAAAGAAAGTTAGTCCCTAAGTCCCTCAAATTACGGTTTCGACCCACTGTCCGACAGTAAATTAAGCGGAGTAACTAACAGATGTTTGAAAAATAAGTATATTCTCGGTAGTGAAATAATTTAAAAACAACTATAAAGTGTTTCAAAGTTACTAGTCATAATAAGCGCGAATAACGAAGTTTAGTGTGAACTAAAGAATAGTTCTCCGATTAAATTCCAGTGACTTTGCGTAATAAAAAAAAGTTTAAATAATTTTTAAGTGTTTCATTTGCCTCTCACAGCCATGATCTTGTGACAATATCCATGTCGCTTCGGTTGCGGAACGCCGCTACATTTCTTTCCATACAATATGCGCTTATCAAACACACTAAGCGGATGATCGGTCGGCCCCTTTGCTTGCCGATTTTACGCGACGGAAAAGATGCGGCAGAAGATACCATATAACTAATATATTTTTTTGACCCTTTAATGTGTTTAGAATTCATGCGGTATAATACGAAATTGAAAAATGATCAATGCGTTGGCAGCAGTACTGTATATGACATGTGTCTCTGTATTACTACTTAGTCGAATAAATTAATTTTCTTAAATTCTTTTACTGAAATCCTCAAGAAAAGATTAATAATAAATCATAACACTTTCCATAAAAATATAATACGTTAATATGTAACATTGTAACAAGTGTTCCGAATAAATGGAATGTTATATGGGAGGAACACGGTAGAGAGAAAAACACGATACAGAGGCAGGTATATTAAATAAATACTGAGAAAATAAAATCTGGTATAATCATATCTCATAATAAAAACATTCATCTGAAAATCTATATTACCGTTTCACCCTTACCGTCGGTTAGATTTCAATAATATTTGTAAAAAGGGGGACGGATATTACATTTTTGATGGAAAATTCGCGGCGTATTGGTAAATAAATATTAAAACTTTATATACTCATTCGAGATTTTCATTCCCGTCTATATCCGAATATTATACAGTTCCACAAACTTGCGCTTCTGCAACGCATTGGAATCACACGATGTCTCTGGGTAGTCAGTGTTTGATCAAAATATTTAATTTTTCAAGTACATGTACTCTATCTATATTTAGTAGTATTGATCGTAGCTTGATGGTCTTGTGGTTTGGACTCTCGCCTCGTGATCCAAAGGTCACGGGTTCGAACCTCACTCTAGACTAGCAAATTAGTCCTATTTTCATTGAAAATCGTAAGAATATTGATGTGACACGTATTCCGTGTTCGCTTCTCTTTTTTTTTTAAATAAATATTTTTTTCAATTGTATTTTGAGAGACTCTTAATGGCTTTTATTTGTTGTCCCGTGATTTTCGATAATCAAGTATGTTTTCTCCAGTGAAAAAAATATTATTACAATGTTTATAGCAGGTTCATTCTGAATATTAAAGCCAGCGAAGCTGACCCACTTTTATCAAAAAAATATAAAGTTAAAACTATACATAAAAAGTAAACCAAAAGAAGGTTAAATCCTTTTGGTTTACTTAAATATTCAATTTTCACTTATATTTACAGCGTTTTTAAACTATCAAAAAAATATTTAGTAAATGTTATTTCATTACGTAAGATAAAATGTAGAAGTCTCACAGAAAATATTTATATGAGATACTTGAATCGAAGTCTTTGTAGGGTGACACAGGGTTTTTGACCCGTATGAGCTGGCTAAAGTGATCACTTTACACAATGTCACGTTTGTAAGAACATCAAGATACTTTCAAATATTTTCATTATTTTGTTCTTGTTATTATATACGGATTTATTTGAATTCTACAAGAAAGCTTAAGCAATTAACTAAGGTATTTGTCGCGAAATTATATTATTACAGAAGTCTTCTCGTAGTAAATATAGAAATACGTTAAATAATCTTATTTTTTTATTTATTTATTAGAGACACCAACAGGATAATAGGTACATGATACTCTGATAATAAACATTATAGTGAAGACTATGCCGATTATCCCAATTACAAGTGTCTTCGGCACACTCTATTAACATGTATTTTTGTAATAAATTATATTTTACATGTACATTTATGTGTATTGTATATTTTATGTTTGAATATAGTGCGATTAGTATTTAATGAATGATTGATTTAATGGATCTATACGTTCATGTCATCTTTTAGAAAATGGATGTTGTGTATGAGTGAGTTTTTGAACGAAGATTAGGTATCTGCAAGAATATCAGCATCAATGTTAGGGTCAGCACAATACAAATTATATGGGCGACACAACCTTGTGATGGGAGAAAAGTAACCGACATTATTAGTGTGCTGGCTTATTCTAAGGAACTCCGGGTTTCTTATATTTTCTTATATTTAATAATAATAATATATATTGAATAATCTTAAGTTTAATAATCATCTTGTTTTAACAAATTTATGAAGTAAGCCTTTCTAAATGGTTCATATAAACCTAAATTAATTTTCATTGAATTTTTTTTCGAAAATACCCTATTCTTTGTTAACTCAAAAAAGAATTCATTATTTTTGTTGTGTTTCGCGTACAAAGGTTCGCATGGCGCTCCCTATCCCAGGGAATGACAGCTTGACACGAATTGTGGCGGCATTATCCAACATTATTTTGAATAAGAAAATTGTACTAAAAAGTTTGTATAAGTTGATAATTACATAGATTTGCTTTATGTTATGAACACACATTACACTCACGATCTCACTGAAATTGTTTTCAGCACGAACATTTTAATTAAGAAATAGGATCGTTTTTGGTTGAGAAATATTGAATAAAAAGATTATCTCACAGACAGCGAGAAAGCTGGAAATTTATATTTTAAAACGTAGAATTTTTTTACGAACATTTTCCGATAAAATTTATTACGTAAACCAAATGAACAAAATACTATTGATGTGGAATATTTTTTCCCTTTTTTGCCTTGTGTTTTAAAACCACTCTTATTTCAAAAAAAAATTGGAGGCACTGGAAAATTTATCGTGGTAACTCTCCTGGTACTATTATATTAACTTCGCAACTGGCTTGCAAATTGTCGTACAAGAATATAATGCTGATTTGTGCACCTATGAATTGATTGTTAAATTACTAATTGTAACTAACTAACTAACCATCACGCCGTTTCCCCGCAGGGGTAGGCAAGGAGGATTGGACGCCACACTCTTCTATCCTGGCACTCAACTTTTGCTTTGGCCACATTCGTAGGTACATCTTCTCATACAAGTTCTACGATTGTTGCGGCTTTTAATAGAGCCATCCTCAAATACTTGTAGTATCTGATCGTGCCAGGTCTTTCGTGGACAACACTCGCCTCATATATGTAAGTATAAATAACAGTGATAAGCAAATTCTTTTCTCTTTAAAAATGTTGAATGATGATATCTTAGACACATCTAAACATCTCTTTAAAGATGTTTAGATGTGTCTAAGACATGTTACCCCATTGTTTTAAAAAATTCTAGTGGTAGAAACAAATAATCTCATCAGTCACCCTATATCGGCATCATAAATCTAATTTAATTCACAGCCTATATCAGTATTCTGGAATGAGAGCATCTAATACATATAAATGAGTGTTTTCCTGTACATTTAACTGGTTTTCCGGGTATTTTATTACTACCAACGATTTTATTTATATTCTTCCTGTGACTGCTGGATGTAACAGCGGTGAACTCAATAACTATTTTTTCGGAAGCTACGGAAAAGTAATTTAGGTATCGATACATCCTACCTCCGTATATATATTAGTATATATATATATATGTAGATATATATATATATAATATATATATATATTTTAGAGAAATGTATATCCTTATGACGCACTAGACGAGGGTGAAAACGGTGTAATCCTTATACTTATTACGACTATTAATGCGCCATTCACGTC
Organism: Agrypnia vestita; assembly: GCA_016648135.1. Classification (NCBI taxonomy): domain Eukaryota; kingdom Metazoa; phylum Arthropoda; class Insecta; order Trichoptera; family Phryganeidae; genus Agrypnia; species Agrypnia vestita. The sequence continues at coordinate 8,346 of JADDOH010000383.1, read as the reverse complement.
ATCCCTTGAAAGGTTTATTCTAGCGTGCTATTTTGGCTCATACTTCAAAAGTTTTATAATATTATTGTAGATAACTCGAACAAAGATCCAGCATCTCAGGCTCTTGGAACAAAACAAAAATCTAAGATATAAAAAAAAATACGGCAAACCTGTACCCACTTTGACTAAAATTGATTATATTATAAAAACCCTTCAAAAACTGCATAGATCAAACTAAGTAAGTAGTCATTTGTAAATCTTTATTAATGTACCTACATCAAAAATTAAAATATAGTAGAAAAAATATATTAACGCAATATTACTTTAACATGTGATACAATGTGACACAAGAATTATTTGATTAATGTTGCAGCGTGATATGAATGATTGAAAATAAGGAAACGTCGAATGGGACTGATTTTCTGTTTCTTTATTGCTGTTTTATCGTTTTACTTACATTTTTGATAAAGATTTTATAATTTGATATTAGTTATTTGAAAATTATTTGGTTTTTGGTACATTTAAATTTTGCGAAAATAAAATCAAAGCAAACTTTAAACTTATTTTAGTGCCCACCACCAATCAAATACAGTGCGTGGATAAAATATAAAATGTACTTTATTGTCAAATTATTTGTCTTTTAATCAGAAAAATTGCTATTCTGAGTAGAAGATGCCTTTAATAGAATAGAATAGATTAGAAAATGCCTTCAATTTGAAATCGTTTAAGAGAATTACTTTGTTTATGGAGCGGTCAGTGGGCAATGGAGAAGGATAACACTCTCTTACCTTGTCTTCCTTCCGATCCAGGTAGAAACCGAGAAAGCACTTTGAGTTCTCTATTATCTGAAGGGCGGTAGGTCTCACTTAATTCTTGTGACACTTTGTTTCTTATCAAAAGGTCTTGTTCGTTTCATACGAAAGAGCCCACAGAGGTCAAAAGCAGTCAAAGCAGTATTGTTACAAAGTCAAACTATATTGTGTCAAAGTCATAGATGTAAGATTTTAGTAGAGCGTACACAATGGAAAGGTGTGGGAGAAGGTGGGTGTGTTCAGTTACACCTGGCTCTGTTCATAAAGATCGAACACACTCATTATCAACATGATATTGTTTATTGTTTTGTATATTGTATATTAATGAACATATTTATATTTTATATAATTTTTATCTTTGGTATTCCTATTCCCTCTTCAACACTTTCAGTAGGTGGTTAGGATATGGGGAGAGCGAGTGTTCCAGATTTAAAGAGAAACGATGTGTGTGAAATTTGGTCCAGACAAGGAAAGTGTGAGATGTTTTGGAGGTGAGTTGACTTTATTTTCCACGGCATCTTAAAGTGCTATGGATAGACAGTGGGGTGGGAATATATGTATTTTACTATGTTTTATATACTAATATTACAAAACTTGGTATGATTCTGTCATTGATTATTAATTTTATGTACTTTCATACTTACTGGATGAAAATCCGTCATTAATGGCAAAAATATCATAATTTAAAATTTACACATGGGAAATATATAAGTTACATAAGAAAATATTATGTAATGTTAGTTAAGATGTTAGTTAAGTTATAGTTGAATGTTTGTCAAGTTATTTAATAAATGAAACATCCGGAGGGTAATATATTTTCATGTCCAGTCAAGCGACAAAGTGCCTGATGACTTTGTATTTTTTTTTCGTGTAAGAGTTTTGTGGGGCATGGGGTTTCAGATTCAATTGCAGGGGCAATCAACATCATTCTCAACCTTACAGTGGGAACCGAATCGTCGTAAAGAAAAATTGAATACACACAGAAGAATAAATATCCTAAAAAATTCTCTCCAGAGTGAACACAAGAACATTCTTAAGCGATTATTTTATTCCTAATATGCATACAAAATGCTTTAGTTTGTAATCCATTATTGAAAGTGTAAGTTTCAATAGCGATATTAAAATTTATGTTTGAAGTTATTGATTTTTTTTTAAATATTCCTTACACATCTTTTTAAATATTCCTTTTTAAATATTCCTTAAAATATAATAATAAAATATAAATGTAATCAAAACAAATACAAATCAATTTTTTAAGTCCAATTTGACAAATACTAGTAACCTTTCAATACACCTTCAATAGGTTACGTTAATTTTATTATATTATATAAATATAACATTATATTAATATTACATTATTTAAATAATATTTATTAATTCAATCGTTTAACGATTACAATTGGTAAAAAGATCGTCATGATTTTAAATATCCATTTAAAATAAATTAATATAAAATGTTAATGAAATAAAGATATCTAGGCTTATTATTTTCCTCCACATACTACGAAATTTCAACAATAATGAAAAATGTATCGAGCAATATAATAAATTTTAAAAGAAAATAACCAAGAGAAGCAAAATTATTATCCAAAATAAAGTAAGTCAAAATATTATCGAAAATTAGTCAATAAATCTTTGTGTCGACATATATTGCTTTTTTTTATTTTATTAAGAGTAAGCTTAAATAATAATTTTATATAATTAGTTATAAAACAATTTTTATGATACTTAGAAATCGTAAAAAAATTTGAAATCGAAAAGGAGAGAAAATATGTTTTATTGTATCTACATATTTCTGGAATTCAAGTGTGTTTGTATTATAAATATAAGAAATATTAAATGAATTCCGCTTAAATGTATAGAAAAACTACTTCAAATTAATTTTATTAAGAGGTGACATCAACAAATGTATGTTGTGAAATATTCCTAACAGGTGAGAACTTTTTTGTCGCCGACACGAATGTCACAATTTGAATATTGTTCCCGACGTCTTGTCCCACCGCACGCTTGACTCAGTTTGAGTCGCGAACGTGTCGTCAAGAAAGTAACATATGGATGCTTTCAAGTACGTTGCAAACTACATATATTGTTTTAGTAATGTCGTTTAGTGATGTAGAGTGCGTGTTGCGCTTCTTGTGTTTACCGTTGTCGACATTTTGTGGATCCGCAACTCCATTTGCATTAGACTAACTTCGCAAATGTGAACATGCTGAGATCAAAACATAGGATCTAGGTGTAAAGTGTTGTGCAGTTAAATGGTTGGCTCATCCAGTTACGACCATCCGTGAATAATTTTGATAGTTATAAAATTTGTGCTTGAGTTCAAAGGTTTAGACGCGGGAGGGTCCGCTGCTTTGCGATGAGGCTGCAATTAGGTAAGTCATTTTTATATTCTTCTTCGCTTTGGCTCGGGGACATTGAAGGTAGTGTATATATTTCATCAAAAATAAGTGCCATCAATCTTTATAAGTCGTAAATTGTTTAAAATCTATTAGGTTCACGTTAAGGTTTTATGATAAACCATTTATACATCAACGAGAAAAGCTTAAACTGATTTACCCAGAATGAAACAAATCCAACAAAGGGAATTAATGCAGGTCAAAACCAACGTGTTAAATATTAAATATATATCGCGGGTTCGAATCTCAGCCCACACTAGCAAGTTAGTCCTATTTTCATAGCACAAGCGTTTAGCTTAGTTTGAAAATAGTAAGAATATTGATGTGACACGTATTCCGTGTTCGCATCTCTATTAAAAAAAAAAAAAAAAAAATATTTCTATGTTTGAAATGTCGTTATTTTTAAACGTTTATTTTTTATATACAGTTTGTACCAGAGCTAGCAGCAGAAACTTGACAGGTAGATCCCTGACTATGTTATGAGTCTAAAGTGTTCAAGCAACCATGGCCTAATATAGTTATGAATATAGTTATGAATAGTTATGAAAATATGCAATTTCAAAGTTTGCATTTTTTTTTCAAATTTCCTTACTTATTTTTTGCAAAAAGTTGTAATCAGTAATTATGTTGATTATTAAAAATTTATTCGCTTTATACAAGTCGAATAAAATGATAAAAACCTTGCGAAAATTGCAAAAAGTTATTTTTTACAAGGTTTTTATCATTTTATTTAAGTTGTATTGAAGCAAATGAATTTTTCATAATCGATATAAGTTACTGTAATGATAATTCATTTTTTGGAAAAAAAAAGTCAGAAGTATTTAAAAAAATGCAAGCATAATATGTCATATCTCCATAACTATTGATATTAGGTCATGGTTGCTTGAACATTTTAGACTCATAACATAGTCAGAAATCTACCGGCCGAGTTTCACATCTACCGTATAAATCATTCTACCGAAAAATGCATTTTATAAAAATCTGAGAAGCTACCATACTTGCCAATTTTTATATTTTAGCCCATTTTCTTCTTTTTCTACTACGGATATCCTTTATGTACATTAATTTACTATTTGAAAGTAACCTTAAATTATTATTTTTATTTTATAAATTTGTATACAATATGAATACGACGGGAAACTTATAACAAAGTAAAGTGAAATGAATTCTCAGTCGCTTTCATTATATTTTATTTTAAAAAAAAAATAGAGAACGCCCACACAAGTGAGCCTTTATTAATGTCTGAGCTTTGTTCAAATCCACAGAGCCTTTCCCAAACAAACTCCCGACATTTGTCAGCGGTAAAAAGTTTACAAGAAGAAAAAGACCAATCAGGTACGCGAGCAAGTAACCAAACTTAAACATTTTCTACTGTACCACCGGGCGGAGACACTCTCGCTGGATGACAGATGTCGCCGTGTCAAACGATGTCTACGTCATAAATATATTAAGTCAGGTACGCGAAATTTGAGATATCGTTTAAATATGCGAAGGTATATTTACGTAAAACAAATGAGTGTATTTAGGCATTTGTACTCTTCCATTTTCTCTGAAATGTAAATACGCTGAATGCTGTCATAAAAATGGAAGGCTTTTATTTTTCTAAAATGCTGTTTTATGCTCTGAAATTCAAAATTTTCTGTGTAAAAAATATAATCTTAAAAAGCACTGTATTTGAGTTTGTTTTTTTTTATTCATTTCGTGAATACAATACAAAGAGGAGTAAATATCTTTTCATATTTACCGAATATCAGTGGATCCAAACTTTGTTTAAATGACATGTTCATAAATATATATAATTAATGCAATCATTATATAAATCTAATCTTCTTCTAATAGTACAATCTCCTATCTTAGATCCTGATTTTATTAATTGCCTCACGGGACTGATGATTCTGAGTAAAATACTAAAACTTTGTTTTTTTTTCCAGTATTTTATTTTTAAATATGACACATTTTTCGTTTTTTTTCCTCCGTTTCCTTCTTCAGGTGAGTTAAGACTTCTATTTCAAGGAGGCTTCCGAAACATGTAGTTGTAAGGTACCTACCTGTACACCTAAGCTAAATACCTAACTATAAAGTTTAATAATATAAGTTTTACGAAAAGCCCAAAGCTTGAGACTTTAAGCTACCGAATTGAGCTTTATTACGGCTTTTGGGACTTTTAAGCACACACTTTATGCTTTAAGCTACTAGATGAAAACTTAAGTCGAACTTAGAACTTCGGAAGTATATTTACATGAAAGCTAATATTTTTTTTTTTGTTAAGAATTTATATTTTCAAAATTGGCCAGTCGTGATCTATCTAGTGGTTAGGAAAATTCCCCCTCCGTTGTGTCCGTAGCTATCCAAAATTCTTTTGATATGTGGTGAGATTCGTATTCTTATTAACGCGACTAGACTAATATAGATCGAATTCTTACCTAACTATGGAAATAACAAACGCACGTAACTAATCCGTACTCGTCCTTCTAGAAACCGCTCTAGAACTCTACAGTTTCGCCTATATGAGAGATAGCCGATATCGTCCACGTCCGGAGTTGGCCTAAAAGCCAATTATATGCGGCGTAGCCTAGGAATAAACGCTAGTAGCAAAACTCCCTTACATTGAACCGCCATAACTATAATACCATCGGGGTTAAAATACTGTAATATAAAACAATACAATCGTTGCCAAGTTAACGGCATACGCTAAAGATTCCGCCCGCATTGATTATCAACATCTCATAATAGCAGCTTAGAACAGTGTCAGCACAACCACATGCGGCACCCATTTATGACAGATTTACAAGATATAATAGCATACGTTATATTCAAAACACAAGTAAGAAACCTACCAATAGCGCATCCCACGTTGTCCGATCTGCTCAATCTGTTCATAGTACATAGTAGAGGAAGACAAACATATTTATATTCACAACAACTAGGCGCAACAGAGGCTCAGGGCAAGCTTTGTCTGACATTATCGCAGCCCGAGATTCTAAGGGAATGGAAGATACAGATTTGTAAGTGAAATTTAAGAAGTGTCTAACCACTTCTGTTCAAACGTGGATTCTAGATGCCCCCCCCCCCCTGTAGGGGGGAGGGGGATGCGGCCCCAGAGCATCGCCGCATCCGGTGGTTAACTCCTGTTTAGACATAACCTCCCACACTAAGCTGCAGACCAAGATCAAGCCGAGACTCTATTGCTCCTGCTGGAATCCCCCGAAGTCCTCGCTTCCCGGCGACAAACATATCAGGAAGAAATCCCGCGTCTGATATTAAGGTTTGTATATTATCCCGCGGGGCAGTCAAATTGACTGGTGTATATGATGAGGATCCCACGTTGCGGCTACATGAGCCGGATTATTATGATGTTTACTGCTGATTAAAGGGCTGAATGAACTAACTGGGTGACTGGAAAAGACTCTCCCTTGAGCGCGTCAGTCAGAGCCATGTTAGCATCGCCAAATATAGTTGATGTGATTGATCCCACGGTGTAGTCTTATTGACTAGAGATATTAAATGATGGTAAAACAGCATGATTATTACAGTTGATTGTGTAATTCCTGATATGTTTCTCGCTGGCCGGGAAAGGAGAACCCCGAAGGTCTCTGTATACAGCAAGTTAGAAAAGGTGGTGACTGATGAGAATGATGGTGTTAGTAATGCCATCGCGCGCCTGAATGCGGTCCCGATCATAAAATTGATTGTTAAACTGCTAACAGATCTCGTTCATTAAAGCGGCCCCGAGCATAAGTATTGACTGTCGAACTGCTACCTGCATCTTATAATTTCTCGTTCATGAGGAACGTCCTATCTCGTCCTTGAGTACGGAGTTATTACATTCACATACATTCATAACCAGAGCCCGAGCTCGTCGAGCCAAGGGGAGTGAAAGAACGTAGGGGCTTCTTCCCTCCGGCTGTGTTTGAGGCACGACGCTCTGGTCCGATTCGAAATGCTTCACCTTTGCTTGACTGAACACATTTTAACTGTGTGGAGGCTTTGCGCAATTCTACTTAGACCCACCCAGAGTGTCTCCGCAGTCCCGTTCATCCCCTGAACCGAGAACACGCACCCCGTCATTTGATCCCAGTTACATACAACTACCTGTATCGCGAGTGTATCTCATTCTTCAATCCCCTTCACTATTCCATTTATACAACAATCACGTGACTAACCTCGAGAGTCTAGCACCGGTAATAAGATCTCATTATGCTACGTTGGAAGTTAACATTGCATAACCGGACGGAATACCTATTTTCCGCGATCATATTCAATTTGTAAAACGCAATAATATGTATTTATATATGTTAGTAAAACGTTTGAAATGCAGAATGCACGTATGATGACCTCGCTTCTATCCTAAAGATAATTAAGATATAATCCCGACGTTACGTCCCGACATCAGTACTAATTTGTTTCCGCGTCCGTTACCGTCGAACTCTGAACCCACGTAATGAAATGAATAGTGACCATGAGACAATGACAAATTATATAGCACGAACATTCCATTTGATACACATAAGAAAATAAAGAATAAATAATATTAAAGGTTCTTATCTTATTTCTGTAGTTGGTCTGCTTCTGAGATGGCATCCTGATCCGAAGTAATATAACTCTCCAAAATTGAGCAATTACCAGCGCCTGTGTAGCCATTCATTTCCCTTGTGTATATATTTTAATATCAGCGCCTGTAAAACTGTATTAGATCCTAGAAACAAGAAAACTATTCCCTCTACGCCGAGCACATACAGAACATAAACCCCTTCAATCTAGTTCATCCACGGTTAAGAAAAAAGGCGAAAGAATAGTAATAGTAAAAGGTCCTAACAGAAGTTGAAGTTCTCTGTAAACTGTCCATATCCTCTAGTTGCGCCTGTGTTTTCCAATAACAACCTTCCAGTCATGTATTTAACATAACGTCCTCCGTGTGTGTATGTGTGCTGCAATATCTGTCATCCAGTTAGTGATTCCCAAAATATTGTTTTCCTTGTATATATATATATATCAATATCAGCACCTGTAAAACTGTATTAGATCCTAGAAACAAGAAAACTATTCCCTCTACGCCAAGCACATACAGGACATAAACCCCTTAAAACTAGTTCATCTACGCCGTACAATGATATCACATGCAGACATGACCAATATAATTACAAATATGCTTGCGT
>JADDOH010000382.1:0-65045 GCA_016648135.1 Agrypnia vestita | reverse complement strand
GGTCGATAATAAAAATTAAAAATGTAGAATTAAAAAACAGGTGTTTTATTTCTGTATGTGTAATTATAGAGTTATATAAACTTCATTCCGAAACAATCCCGTCCGTAACTTAGCAATTAATAATTCTCTTTCTCACAATGTCCGTTTATTAGGTAATAGAAGCAAAAAAACATAATTCTCTCTTTAGTAATGTCCTCATATACTAACGTCATCGAGACGCTACGCTACTCTAGATAGCTCTGTTCACACAGCCTTAACTAGCGGTCGAAATATATAAAAAAAGTATAAAGTAATCATTTTTCATTTAAGTATTGAAACGAAAACAGATATTTTATAAGAACCGTAAATTTGTGTAGAGATTAGATTTAAGTACGTCCTTTTGACGGGTTTATTGTTAATCTGAACCTATAAAATTCAATGTCTGTATGTCATCTATGCAAATCTACACTATTTGTCCGATTTAACCCAAATTTTGCATACTTATGTTCTAGGACTCGGCGGAATACATAGGCCACAATTCCCTCCTGAACACTCCATCCATCCCAGCCTAGATAAAATAATTTATTATTAGAGACATTGCAAAACAATGGAACCCTTACGTCCCCGTCCCCCCACAAACTTATTTTTAACTTTATCCTTAACCTGAGAAACGCGGCTTTTCTGGACCTAGTTTTTTTTATAGTATAAAGTACTTAATTCATGTCCGCAATGGTACAAATTTATATGGTAGACGGTGTTTTAATTGATTTTTTGTTTGTGACTGTCATTTTTCCCCTTTTCAGTGTTAATACTGTTTTATTACGATTTATAATGGTCTACAATTATCTACAACCTTCTAGAAACGCCTACAAACGTCTACAAATGACTAGAAGCAATGAGAACCTTCTCTTTAATACTAGAATAATCTATAAAGAACGTAAAACCCAGCATTTAGATATAAATACTGAGACTACACCGCGGCGCGAGAGGCGCTTCGATTATTCCACGAAGGCCAGAGTGGCCAGTCGTGGGATACTCGAAGCGATATAAAAACAAAATAATCGAGTGGAGTACCTAAGTGGCGAAATAAACCAATGCGACTTCTATGTACGAGAATTGAATATTCTGCGAGCGATAAATACGTGTTACCCAGCGATAATAATATATCTATAGACGAAGTGATATATTTCGAAATAGTATAGAATAGCATTAAGTTTAATTCGTATTAAGTTAAGACTTCTTACATTGAATAATTAATTAATCATTAATTAATATATCCCTAATTAATTTCCAGTGTTTTTATTTGTCTCCCGCACCCATGACACGTGTCAATATTTATTTCACATTATTGACGATGTATTAAATGATCCAAACCTTGCTACCTACTATAGTGCACATCTATAGAAAATATTTCAGGTTTGATACTATAACGTAAGTCTGGCGGTCGCTGACTCTTAGTCTAAACGTGAACTCGTAAGTAAACAGAATTTGACAGCTGACTTGTATATCTAGCATCGTTAGTTCCACTTTTATCTATTCTACGGATAATTTTGTAGAGATTTTAATTTTTTGAACACTGACGTTATTTATTGCAAAGAACTCCATTATTTTAAATATAAAAATTCAAAAAAACACAATGTTTTTTATAAGAGTTCAATATTTTATTAGTCTCTTACAGGACGATCGTTTCGGCTGTTTAGGCCATTATCAACTGATCAGTCGGCCTAAACAGCCGAAACGATCGTCCTGTAAGAAACTAATAAAATATTGAACTCTTATAAAAAACATTGTGTTTTTTTGAATTTTTATAATTTTGTAGAGATTTATACAGTTTACTGTATAAAGCTCTACAAAAGTATCTTTTTGACGATTGACTAGGAGTGAATATTTCGCGCAAAACAAAACGCGCTTAAAGAAGTATTCCTTCAAGAATAGATTATGCGGTTGAGAAACATCCTATGAGTAGGTATAACTCAGTAGTTTATCTGAATATCGGCGATAAAAATTGACTTGCAACGTAAACACACGTCGTACGAAAAAAATGTGATAAGTTTCCCCAATATGGCATAAGCACGGCGCGCGGCATCTAGAATTTTCGATCGGTAAGAAAATAAAATAATCTCGAATGTGTATTTAACTGGTCCGAAGTGATAGAACTACAATCAATATTGATATTTCAAGTACCATTGAAACTGTTCATACGAAAATAAGTGAACAGCTGGTAGTTGAGAGTTATTTTTGGTTTTTTAATGGAATGTGTCGCAAATAGAATGTGACTGATTTTAAAACTCGATCCGTGTTATCGCGACATATTTTTAATTTCGTATTTGTGAATCCGCCAACTCATTATAATTACACAATAATATTATTTTAGTAATTATGTGAAATTGTGTTATCAATCATTTATTTAAAATAATTTATGCTGTTTTGTTTTGAGGTATTTACTTAGTTTAAAGTCATAAAATGGCTTCAAAACGGTCATGCAGTGTAAGAAGTTGCACAGAGCAGAAGATTAAGAGATAAGTGAATGGGGAAGAGTATCAAAATGATAGTGAAAAAGAATGTGAAGCATTTAGATTAAGGACTACTTGGAGGTGGAAGAAGACTACGAATTGGACGAAGACCCACCATTAGAAAACAGAGGTGAATCCGAAACTTCTCTTCAACCAACAGCGGATCTATTAGCATTTCTAGCGACTTTAACATCCCGTGAAATTGTTCTTAGTCATCAGGAAGCTCTAGTATAATACCATTCGATCAAACTGTGGTGAAAATTCAAGTAATTATTTTTGGTGTAGATACCAAAAATATTATGTAGAACAATAATTAAGAAATGATCAATATTAATAAAGTTACAAATTAATAAATTTGCAAGAAATTTTTACGTTTTTGATGAAGTTAAAATGCTTTTTACTTCCTTTCTTTTAACTCGTGGCGTCTGCTTGCTTGCCGGCTTGCCGTCGAAAAAACTTTGGATCGATTTTTAACCCTTTTCCCGTGATCCAATTGAGCTGAAACTTAGCAAGTAGACTCGTGGCGACATCAAGAAGATCTATCAAATTTTCGTTAAAAAAAATTAATAATTTTAGCATAATTTCGGATTTTTAGAAATTATATTGGTTTTTTCAAATTGGAATCATTAGAAAAGTTTGATTAACAACGGCGGCCCGATAACGTCGCGGAATATTTTCTAAATTTGAATTACTCCGTCGGTATGCATAATAGGTACTACGAATTTCGAAAATCTAAATTGACTGACAAATGTTTTTAGAATTTAATCTTCAAAGCATGAAGTGTCATATCAAAAATCAAAACATCTGACATTTTAGAGATATATTAAATTACTGTAAGTTTAGTGTTATGTTATATGTTTTAATTCGTCTTTAATTGTTGTTATATTTTACCAAGAAAGGGAGTATAAGAATAACTTCGTTTTTATGGGTAAGTTTTTATTCATGTAAAAAAATGATTTTAAACAATACACTGTATTTACTCCCACACTTTGAGTCTTTAACCACTATTTAAAGATTATTTATTTATTAAAAACACATGCATTACTTTAAAATAAAAATTTCAAAATATGAAATACTTCAACATTTTCTAACGCATGTTCTATTGTTCTTAAAAGTTATTTGTTAGCGATAATTTTTTGTTTTGCCGCTAAGTTAAAACATTGGTAAACATCTTAGGAGTAATTAATATTACCTCGTGTTTGCAAAATGAGAGAAAGCACGTAATTACATTTAGTCTGCGTACACAAATTCGTCGTCCTCGACGTATTTTGCATTTATTTACCGAGGAAAATTATATAAATATTCAAGTTTGTTTTCCGTGATTTTATTTTCGCAGCCATTGTCCGAGAGTTTACGAAAACACAGTGTCATTCACACTTCATTAATGCTTCCTGGTATTTTCTTACGTAGGTACCAAAAAAGAATGACGGTTCAGCGGGGCTATTTGTTTTTTTTTAATAATTCTTTGAAAAAATGTCATCTCTTGCGGAGAGAAAAAGCATAGTGCAACATCCATTTTTAAACGGTTGTTCGCGTAAATTTTAACACAAAAATGTACTATTTTGTTCGCGATGTATTCCGACAGGATTGTTTAGATTCTAATCTTACCTCACCCAACCGAATGATATATTTATTATGTAAAGATACAACAGGGTTTATAGTCTCAAGAGCCACCGCCCGCCAGACAACAGAATTCTGTGCCCACCTTTTATTTGAAAAGTCTGGCAAAAAAATTTCCTCGAAAATTTATTTTTTGCTTTTTAGTCCATTTAAATATAAGCATGGTTTCTACAGTAAAATATATTTGTATTTAATTTTCGTTTTTCATGTGAAATATTGTAATTATGAATCAGAAATTATAAAGCATTAAAAGGTGAAGATTCTCTGTTATTAACATTCAACTTGCTACTCATTTTTACGATTGGTTGTGGCCGGAGAGATTTCTCTTCAGATGCAGACCACAGATTTTAACACCTTCTTTACAATTCGTTCCATTAGGTCATATCATTTTTTTTGCTGTCGATATTGACTTAGTGTACATGTAAAATAATAGTCACTTGCTCCTTTTCTTTATTATTATTTTTTAATTTCCTCTTGTATTTGTTATTCTAGGACTACGTTCTGCTTTCAAAACAAACACACAAAAAAAACTAACCCATAAAAACTAAGTTTTTATTTTACTCCCTTTCTTTGTAAATTAAGTTTACCATCATGTAATTAAATAATTGACTGACTAATATCTATGTCAGAAATCTCTAAATATTAGGTCCTTACATATGAAATTGGCGTTTTGCCGTACTAGCAAATTTGATCTCAAATATTATCTCTTTGGTTAGGAATTCCAAATCCAAATTTATACAGCTATTTACTCACGTATTTGTGTTTTGAAAATTATAATTCATTTGTTTTTTCCTCAATTGTTTTTTTCTTTGCGTCACTCAGTTTACAAAATGAAAAACTTGAAATATCGCGTTATTTACGAGTACGAGTTCCACCGTGGCACCAGTGCTGCAGAAACGGCTCGAAGGATTAATGATGTGTATGGCGACGGTGCCGCAAAAGAAAACACAGTGCGTTTTTGGTTCCAACGTTTTCGTTCTGGAAATTTCGACCTGCAGAACAAACCCCGTGGACGGCCGGAGACCAAAGTTGATAATGAAGAATTGAAGGCTATTGTGGAAGCGGATCCATCGCAAACCAAATCCGAGTTAGCTGCAAGCTGCGGTGTTAGTGATAAAACTGTTTTAATCCACTTGAAGCAAATTGGTAAGGTGAAAAAGCTTGAAAGGTGGGTACCTCACGAATTGAGTGAAGCAAATCAACAAACGCGCATTGACTGCTTCGTTGCATTACTCAACCGGCACGATAATGAAGGAATTTTAAATCGAATCATTACCTGTGATGAAAAGTGGATCTTGTACGATAATGTCTGAACCCTGCTGAACCAGACAAACCATGCCCCAAGCGAAAATTGACTCCAAAAAAGTTACTTGTGAGCGTTTGGTGGACTAGTGCTGGTGTCGTTCACTACAGCTTTCTTAAATCTGGCCAGACGATTACAGCAGATGTCTATTGTCAGCAACTGCAAACCATGATGGAAAAGCTAGCTGCTAAACAACCGAGGCTGGTTAATCGCTCTAGGCCACTGCTGCTTCATGATAACGCTAGACCACACACTGCACAACAGACGGCTACCAATTAGAGGAGCTTCAATTGGAATGTCTAAGACATCCACCGTACTCTCCGGACCTTGCCCCAACAGATTACCATTTTTTTCGAAATTTGGATAACTTCTTGCAAAGGAAAAAATTCAACTCCGATGGGGCAGTCCAAACCACCTTCAAAGATTTTATTGATTCCCGTCCGAATGGTTTTTTTAGTAAAGGTATCGATGAACTACCTATGAGATGGCAAAAGTGCATAGATAGCAATGGTACATACTTTGATTAAATAAATATATTATAATAAAAAAAAATTGGCTTTATGTTCCTCCCAAACTAAACGCCAATTTCATATGTAAGGACCTAATATAAGCCTATTTACCAGCGGCGACATCTACAAACTGTTTCACGTGAATGACAAATTTCAACCGTAGATGTCCTTAGCGTCATTTGTATTGAATAAAGAAAAGCGAGGTACATAAATACCATATATATAACTTTCCAGATTTGGTAGATGTTGTGTTCCACATGAGTGGAAATCGGTGAACGAAAAATTGTGTTAAGTGATCATTTAAGTCAGCCAATGACGGGCCGTAAGACCAGTAAATCCTTCCGAAGAACTTCCATATCTTCTTTCCCAAATAAAATTGCTTCGACTCTGCGAGACATCAATCTTGATATATCCATATTTATTTCGTTTGTTTATGAATTGTAGACTGACTTTGAGTTCGCAATGGCAGTTGTTTGGTGGTTGCACAGTTGTCTAAAAATTCTTGGCACAGCAGCAGTATGCGAATGTGCACTGAATGAATTCAGTAATACAAAAAGGATCGTTGGAAAATTGGTGCTATTCTCGAGGTCCATGGGCAAGTATTCCTCTCTTATTGGATGTAGACATATTCTAACACATTCCTAACACGAAAAAGAAAAAGATATAAAAAATACATTAGAAATACAACTATTTTGTATAAAATTTAATTAATAAAACCAAAATTACATTGATTTCACCACTTCAATAAATAAAATATCAACACGTTTCGAGAACAACGTTCTATAAGTGAGAAAAATTGAAAAAAAGAAGAAATTAACTTTGATATTGCATAATTATTGATAAGTCTTGGCTTCTTGAAGATTTTCCACTCAAAATCAAGGCAGGAATATAGTCCTGCGAGGTTATTAATGTTTTCCAAATTACCCTATATAATTGTTAAAAATGAAGTTTATTTTTATGAATTATTTTACATTTTTTATTTATTTTTTATTTTTTATCAGATGATGACGAAAAACGGAAATTGCAACGGTTCTACAAGTACCTGACCCGCCGCCAGCCTGACGTCACGGCCTGCCGCATGTTCTCCTTCAACTTCGCCTACGTCACCACCGTGGTGGCCGTCGTCACCACCTACTGCATCATTTTTATTAATGAGTAGATCATCTGCTCTGCTGTTTGTCTATTACGTTGCAATCATTTGTACAATAAGCATAAGTTTATTATTTATATGTGAACATTTCTGATTTTTCGCAACTAAAAGTAATTCTTTCTATTGATTTATTTTTGAATTTGAATATACTTTCTATTAGTACGTTGACTATTGATCGCACTACGCATTCTCTTTAATTTCAGTTGTAAAATACTATATATTTTTAATATTGCTGTAAGTTTATCAGATCACCATTCAAGTTTGCTTGAACTCGAAAAAGTTCTTCCAATTTTATTATTAATTTATTATTATCTTTATTCTTTTAGCGGCAATATTTATTACACTTTTACTCTTTAGTCTGTTTTAGGATTAGTAAGATTTTTAAATTTATTAATGCTAAATTATAGAAGTCTCACAGAGATGAAGCTATTTAGATATGAGAAAAGTGGATGGAAGTCTCTTATTCTATGGTTAGGGACTTACAATCTTTATGAGCTGGCTTAAGTGATCACTCTACACAATGCCACTTTCACCGATTCCATCGTAAAAACATCCACATATTATCAAATTTTTGAAAGTTCTGTATTTGTTTCGGATCAATAATATTTGTTATACTGCACTAGTCTCTTCTAGAGACAACTTTTGTGTAAATAGCTTCGTCTCTGTGAGACTTCTATAATTTATCCTAAATTAATTAATCATCCCTCTGGGAACCAAATCCAGTAACTGTTTTCTAAGAACATACTTTCATGTAAAAATATTTTAATTTTTTTTTAAATTTAATTCAATTTAATAATAAATACTACATTGGTTTTTTGTCAAAATGTACTAATTGTGAATAAAAGATTGATAGTTGTCGTTGGTTTATTACAAATTTTATAAAATTCTGTAGGTATATTCGTTATGTTCTTTTGTTTCAATAATTTAAAATTAATGTAGGCCACCCTTTAAATTTTTCTTTTATTAAAATTTCCCTCACCATTTACTTTAACTTGGGTAGTCCCATATTTTCCTTTATTTCTTTATCCTAATATATATAAGTTATTTGACGATAATCAAATAAAAAACAAGGCGCAAAAAATATTCTAAAAATCTAGAAAAATGTGTTCTATTATCAACATTAAAATGGTTTTGTCCACTTGTAAGTAAACATTTAGCAGTGTAAGCATTGCGCGCACATCTTTTCCTTCTTCCTTGCACTGTCCCAACTCATTGACAAGGTAAGCTGTTGGGATCGGCTTTTCTCGTTCTCAGCTGTATCTTCTTCGGTTATGGGTATCGCTTTCACCCTGGCCGTTTCTCTGAAGGCTTTTGTAGTCATGCAGGAGTTCTTTGGTCTTCCTCTGAATGTCTATCGATGATTGTGCGCGCATCTCGATATAATAATTTCGTTTTCTGCCCTAACTTGCTGGAATGATAATTTTAGATAATTAGAGTGTGACACGCAGTCAGCGCGCGGGTCGTTATTAACTATTATTATTTACCATAATTGTTCTATGTATGGCTAGTATTCCGAATAAATCATCCGGTAATTTGTCGCTGGATTAGATATGAAAGAACATTTCTCTCTACAAATTATGTTTTTTAAATAATTCTACTTAGCTTTGCTTATCAGCTTAGGTAGGTTTTAGATATTCTGACTACCTACATTCAAAAATAAGATATTTTTAATATTCATTTTATTTTTTACATATTTATTTATTTATATTGGATTATTGTCTTCAACGATTGTCTTGCATTGTAGCCATTTCTTACTAATCATAATTAAACTTTAAGGTTAAAAATATATTTTTCGACTTTCAACAAGGTTTTCATAATTTCATATAACATGTATTAAAGCGAATAAATTTGAATAATCCACATAAATATGTTACTTTCAAGAGAGTCAAACATTTAATAAAAGATAATTCAAAAATATTGAAAAAATGCAATCTTTGAGGTCGGTAAAGAATATTTTATATTCAAAATTGAATGAAGACGACTTCCCCAAAATTTTTGCTACTAGTTATGAGAAACCCTTTATATTATCTCTATTTGGACTTGAAAAGAGATAACACCAGGACTTGAATTCCGTGAATAAGAGTTTTCTTCGTATTGTGTACCTATATTGCATAATCCAGTCTAGAGTATATAACTCTGATTTTTGATTTCAGTTTATTTCCAATCATTCAAAATTGAATATTGTTATTTCAATGATTCTGGAAAGTGAAGTATTATGTACAGATTTAGCAGTATTTTTTGCTTTTTTGCTCATCATAATTATATTTTAGGGTTCTACGGAAAAAGTGTAAAATTTTTGCCACAGCGAGGGTATAGCATTTTTCAGGTCTCTATAATAAAAAATAGTATTTATTTAGTACGCCTGCTGGTTGGGTAAAATCTAAATATTTGCTGCATTGTCAAGTTAGTATCCACTACACTAAAAGCTAATTTCTGAGAATATTGTATTTCTCAGAAAGAATGGAAACTCTTTCAGTGTTCTTGCAATTGAATAAGTATATTTTATATCTATGTTGATTGTGACTTAATTCAGATCTAATAGGTTTAACTAAAATTACGAATAATTTCTCACTTGATTGCCCCCAGTATTGAACTATCACTTCGCTTAATACTTTTATTGTTTGGTTTTACTTCAGTTTAAGCAACCGGCTCTGTGATGGTGAACGCTAGGCCTTTTCGATTTGTCACGTCTGCTGTTTTACTAAAGATGTAAAATGAAAGAATTCATTTTATTAAATTACAATTAAATTAAAATAAAGTCTGAAAAGATGAAAGTACCTAACGTAAGTTCAATCCGTAAGTTTATAGAAATCCATAACAACACACATAAGAAAATAAAAGCACTTGTTTATTATGTTCTACATTTTTATGTATTTTTATGTAATGAATTGAAAACAGACAATTCTTGTTTTTGTTGAATTATTTCTTAGAATTATGCAGAAATATAAAAAAAAAACTTAATTTATACTGAAAATTATATAGCATCTGTAGAACTTAAAAAAATTGTTTTAATTTCCATATGTGTACAAAACCTGCTTTGGTGGGCAGTTTCAGGAATTTATATTACATGGCCAATGCATTGAAGCTGTTGCTGGATAAAATGACTTTGATGCCCTATATTTCACATTCTTCTGGCACATTCTGTCATTTTTGCGATTCCTTTG
Source organism: Agrypnia vestita (assembly GCA_016648135.1). Classification (NCBI taxonomy): domain Eukaryota; kingdom Metazoa; phylum Arthropoda; class Insecta; order Trichoptera; family Phryganeidae; genus Agrypnia; species Agrypnia vestita. The sequence goes on along the minus strand of JADDOH010000382.1, from coordinate 54,807 downwards.
TTATTTTATTTTCAGAATTCTTAGAAAATATCGCTGTGGTATCTTCTCAGAATCCCGATTTATCTTCTGAACGATATCAGCGTTTTAAAAATGGTATCAGAACAAATACTCTCTGGACATATATCCCCCCAGACAATAATTGTCAGGGAGGTTATTTGTCGGGGGGTTATTTGCGGGAGGAGTTATTTGTACTGGGGGTTAGTGTCCAGGGGGTTTTGAAGGGGGATATATGTCCAGGTGGTTAATTTCCAAGAACTTTTGAAAATATCTCTTTTTGTCCAAAAGCAGAAAGTGTACCGTATTTTTAATAAGTGAGTGTAAGTAAGTGAAAAAAATATTCACAGAACCACAAAGACTCCCTTATTACAATTATGATTAAAGTATTGATTACTTCTTTAAAAATATTTTGGTAGCATTATTTCTATAGCTTACAAGAAAACAATTTATAAAAACCAATAATTCATTGAATTTTATATAATATTCAGGATACAGCAATGGATATTGGCCCCGAAAACTGTATATAATTCAACAGAATATTCAATAGATAATTCAATAGATAATTCAATAGATTATTCAATACATAATTCAAGTGCTTTTTTGTTAATTATATAAAATATTGATTATTCACAACCGAAAGGCTGTCTTTGAAGACTGCATATTGTATTGGTATCCTTGTTCTTATTACAGAAAATGACTTTGAGTGATATGAAAGATAATCCGCTTGATAACATCTCTTTATCTATTAAAAAAACAGAATCGTTGAAATTTTTCCATGCAATTTGTGGCTTACGGAGCTACAAGAGATTCAGAACCTACATTTTGGCAGTAGATTGGAGGACGAGGATTTATTTAATCGTTAGACTTTTTTTTCATAAGCTATCCAGCAGATCTGTGTTAAATAATATGGTCTGCACGCTGTTGTTGATTATAGCTTCATTGGTTCATTCATTATGAGCTGGCTCTTTGAGTCTCTCTGAGTTGCTTCATTCATTATGAGTTGGCTCTCGTCTATGATCTCGAAAAATACTATCAGAGTGTTTAAACTACTTGATTTCATGGAATTTACCTTTCCAGAATTAAATGGATTTCTTCATAACTCTAATATTTTAAATATTTTTGCACACGTATCTTGCATATGTTTTATTTTGATTTAAATTATACTGTTGTATGATTTTGACACTTCATTAGTAATATCTTTATTATGGTCATGTTTTTTCAACATAGTAATGGAATTTTTAACGTTTGGTTTCTTGATTTTAATGAATATAATTAGTTCTTACGCCAACTGCGGATATATATATATCGGAATCTGATCTGAATATTTAATTCGATATTAAAATAAATTTTAATAATTGTTTAATACGTTTTATTATTAGTAACCGTTATCGAGAATTTTTTTAGCAGGTTTATAATACATCTATAAAATAAATATTTTTCAATTGTTGAATTAAATACCACTCGCCATTTATTGTCATTGATTTAATAAATTATATTTTAATTACATCTACCACTACCCTTTATCCTCCACATCATCACCGGATTATCTAGGGTCTCCGTGGTAGGAATTTAATTGAAGAATAGTTGTACTAGCGTAGAAATTATAAGCAATGTCGATGTTTTATCATTGAAAAAGTCTAAATAGTTACTTTAGTAATTTGTTTTTAATTGATTCATTTTTCTGGAAAATTACGTAATAAAATTTTTTGTGAATTATTTTTTATTGCATTATCTACATTAAGCCTTCATCTAATGCTTTACATACCTTTATTAAGCGGTACAGTAAATGTTTCATCATTTTTATTTTACCTCTAAAGGAACTATGATGTAATATATTAATTTTAATAAAGATTTAGAAAGTTAATTATATTTTCATGTGTAAGCTCTGAAAACATAATTACTGGGTTAGTCCACGGCGGGATAAATATTTAATTAAGATGAAATAAAGAAGTCTTTAAAAATATAGAAGTATCATTACTAATTGCAAAATCTATGTTCATGAGAAAAAACTACAGATGTCTCAAGTGGAGTCTAATCAAATATACGAAAGGTTCCCAGATTTAGAACATAGAACTTTAAAAAAAATCATTATGTGTGGTTGTTTTTACGATAGAATACGTGAACTTTGCACTGTGTACAGTGATCACGTAAGCCAGCTCGCACAGGCTGTAAACCCTGGGCTATCATATAAGAGAATTCCATGCACATTTATTATATAAATAGCTCAGTTAATTAAGACTACAGTTACATGATGCTGCCAAAAGCTTTGAAAATCAAAAAGATTTTCAGAGCACCGTGTTTATTTATTCTTGTTTCATTATTTTTTTTTTGATCATGCAGAATCAATTGATATACGTAGAGGGAGTTCTTTGGTGGTTGTACAGTTTTCTGAAGATTCTTGGACGGCAGCGGTCTGTGAATGCGCGCTAGATGAATTCAGAAACACTAAAAGCATTGTTGGGAAATTGGTTCTGTTCCCGAGGTCCGCGGGTAAGTACCTCACTCATGTTGGATGTTGACATATAATGAAGAAGAAAAGGATACCACGACCCATAGAAATAACAGCTATTCTATACGGGATCCAATAATAATTTCGGTGTCTTTACGTTTATATTTATGTTAATTTATATAGCACCTTTTTTGCGCAAGAGACGCTTCAAGAGTACTTTACAGGTGCAACATTCCGAAAAAATGAGTTTTTAGGCTCTTCTTGAAGTGTTTCTGGTTCTCCATAGGCAGCTGGCAGAAGCAGCTGATTCCACATAGCTGGGCCCGCAAAGTTGAAAGCACGTTCCGTAAATTTTGAGGCTCTATTAATAATCAAGTCATTTACGCTATATTAATAAATCCACTACACATGCCACTATTTATGAATTTAACCTGATATCTTATCGTTTTACTTAGACATTTTTTGTAGCTATATTATCTGCCGAAATTCCCCGAACTTAAATGTCATAATCTAAACCTTCTTTCCTTTTTATCATAGTGTACATCTACAGAAAATATTTCAGGTTTGATACTGTAAAGTAACACTGCCGGTAGCTTTCTTATACTCTATATCCTCTGATTTCATTTTGCAGGTTGCATTCTCTCAGGATTAACAATAATATAGTATAGTAGCTGCAATCCATCAACAATAGGGAACATTAATTCGCGTCTTTGCTCAGCCCCAGTATATATTTCTAGTATATTTTTGGTGATCGACGGAGAAGCGACCGTAGCAACATGCGTTGAGCGGCCGGTTCCTGTTTGCTGGCCCCAGGTTTACGTCCCATCTCCGGCCGTTTAATTTAATTCTTTTAGCCGTGAATTCGAACGAAATCACGGAAGTTAACGAAGTTTCAGACAAACAGACAAATGGACGGATAGACAGACGGATAGAAAGCAAAAATTATTATTAGATACCGTATTGAATAGCTGTTATTTCTATGGGTTATGGTATCCTTTCCTTCTTCATTTCAGAGATGCGTTAAAATATGTCCAATAAGAGAAAGGTACTTCCCCGCGGACCCCGGGAACAGCACCACTTTTCCGAGAATCCTTTTAGTGTTTCTGAATTCATCCAGTGCACATTTACAGACCTCTGCTGTTCCAAGAATTTTCAGAAAATTGTGCAACCACCGAAGAACTTCCACTACGTACCCCACTTAATTAAAAAAGGTTCGCTAAGGTGGTTTGGGCATGTTGAACGAATGAAAGAGAAAAGAATGGTAAGAGAGATATATAACGCAAATATTGACGGTATTAGAAAGAAAGGGCGATCGCGGAAGATGTGGCACGACCAGATTAAGTAGAAACTGGAAAATGGTCCCATTCTAGGTTATCTCAACAACAGTCGAGCTTGCATGCGAAGCTGTATGAATATGGATGAGGTACGAGTTGTGTCAGGTCAGAATAATTTGGCGCTCTATGCTCTCTGTTTACCCCCACGAGAAAACGGCGTGATGGTTAGTAAATAAGTAAGTATATGCAATCTATATCTGTGCTAAGAAATATGACATATTTACGAAAGCTGATTGGGTGAAACCTAAGTATTCTGCTGCCAATTACAATGGCAAGATAGCATCTACTATTTTCTCGGAACATTTTTAGTCTTAAAAAGTTTTGAAATTTTTTTGGAGTCTTACAATTAATAAAGCTATATCCATATCGATCGTGGCTTAATTAAGATATAAATAATTAAATACACTTATTGAATATTTAATAATTTTTTTGGGTTCACTTAAGCTACCGGCACTGGTGATGGTAAATGCTAGGCCATTCGGATTTTTCGAGCCAATTGTTTTATTCCTATAAATGTAAAGTTATAATGGGTTGGAAATTTTACTACATTTGTCCTCGTTGAATCCAGCTAAAACTAAATATTTATTTACTTATTTAAATATTGCATACTTATGTAATAAAACTTTTTTCTTCTTGTCTGTTGAAACCATAAAATACATGAATTATATAACTGTACCTTTCCAAAAAGAATGTCTTGTGCTTGGAGAAGGAAGAAATCTTGTCTAAAATTCTGATCTTTCGCACACAAAAAGGAAAGTTTCTTATTAGGGTGGAGTAATGTACACTAAAACAAGAAAAATCCGTCGGAAAAAAGTCGAGGCATCTGAGATGTGGCTCTATAGACGCATACTGAAGATTTCCTGGGTGTGTAGCGTTACTAATGTTGAAGTTCCTTAGCGCATAAGTCAAAAAGTGCTACGGACCATCAATGCTTGAGTGTTTGGACATATTAGGAGAGGACCGAAGTACAGTCCAAATAAACTCATCATCCAAGGGAAAATATGTGATGCCCTCTTAGAGCCATTATGTGTCTTCTGTACAGGGACCACGTTTTGAAAGTACACATTAATGTTCAAAATAAACCTCAGTTTCCTTCTTCAGGTCATAGTTATTGAAGATTATCGTTCTGAGACGCCCAAAAGCAGGACGGTGAATCTCTTCATTTAGAGGTAAAAATATATTCCCATAGCCAAACACACTCCTTTATTAGTATAACAGTAAAAGTATTGATTTTTTAAAACCGAAGAGCATTCGTGTTAATACTAATTTGAAGACTGGATGGTGCGTTGGTGTTATACATCCTTACTACAGAAAATGAAAAGGAATGATACGGTTGACGATCCTTTTGGACACAAAATTGATAACGTGTCATTATTTATTAAAAAGACAGAACCGTTGAAGTTTTTTCATTTTATATGTGGGCTACGGAGCTATAGGAGAGTCAGAACGGACATTACATCAGTAAATTGGTGGACGAGAATTAATGTGATATTTTTCTCCGTTTTAGCAATAGTTTACTTTTGTTATATGTCAGGCAGACTAGGCAGACCAGATATGCAAGACAGATCAAAAATAAATAGAATTGTCTTCATGCTGATGAATATGACAATTACCACACATTTAATTGTGACTTGGTTCTCGACCATGATCTCGAATAATACTATCAAAGTGTTTAAATTACTTGACTTCATAGAATTTACTTTGCCAAAATTAAATGGATTTCTTCGTAACTATAATAGTGTAAATACTTTTGTTCACGTCTTTTTCGTATGTTTTGCTGCCGTTGAAGTACTTATTTATGCAGTGTCGTCTGATTATAACATTTTTTCAACATTAATTGTTATATGGATATTTTTTCACAACGTAGTATTGGAATTTTCAACATACAGTTTCATAATTTTAATGAATGTCATTAATTCTTACGCAAACGTTTTAAATTTTTCTATATGCCAGCTGTATAATAATTCCGAAGAACATTTTGCCTTGAGGGACCCGTTCATGTTTCTGCTGAAAAATAAGATTTTACAATACGCTGTTGTGGATAATTCGGAACAATTCCAATTCAGACATCTAAATATCGAAACGCTGAACAGAGTGCACGATAAAATATTGGATTGCATGAATTTGGTGAAAAGTAAATACAATATTGTTGTAAGTCTTTTTTATTTATTATTAACGTTTGTAAAGAAATAGGATTAAAATACTATTATATGTAATTTAATTATATTTTAATCCTGTTCAAAATTATTTTCTTTGGTACTCGTCAAAGTACATGATAAATGACCAAAGGAAAAAATATATTAATCGACTTAATAATAATTTTTACGGTAGTCTAACATTGAACAAAATGTAACCCAGAAAATTGAAAAAATGCAAACTTTGTTGTAGGTAAAGAATATTTTCTATTCAAAATTGAATAAAGACGATTGCCCCAGAGTTTTTTCAACTAGCTTTGTGAAACCCTTTATATTATTTTTACTCGGATCTGGACTTTAATTCCGCGAATAAGAGTTTTCTTCATATTTTTTATATAACATAATTCAGTCATGAATATATAAACACTAATTTATGATTTTAGTTAATTCCAATCATTTAAAATTGAATATTGTTATTTCAATGATACTGGATAGTAAAGTATTTAATATATATTTAATAACGATTTAAAAGTATTCATTTGTAAGGTTATGAGTAATGTGCTAATTATTTTAATATTTAGGAATCTTTTTAGGTTTTCGCGATCGTTCATAATCTTGTGGTTTATGTTTTTTTGGGTATTATGCGTGTTTTTACGAAGTTTCTGTCTGACGCGACGTTCCGGCTTCCATTGCACTACTGCAATGGGGACCAACAAATTAACCAAAAAGCTCGTTAAAACACGACATAGGTAACTTACAAAATACAAAGCAGAATATTAATATTTTTCCTTAATTAAATGAAATGCCACCAGCCACCAGCCACCGCACCATTATAATTTTTATTTTCATCACACTTAATTTACAGCTGCTTTTAGCACCAGTACCTTTTATCCTCCACATCATCACCGGATTATCTGGGGGCTGGGCAGCCGTAAGTATAACAGTTGTACAAATCTTGAAATTTAAAAAATGTTTACCCCCATTTAAACACAGAATGAGTTTAATCAGTAGATCAAAGCTCATTTCTAAACTATAGTAGGTAGTGACAAAATAACTCAACGTGTAAATAGTTCAAAGTTAAGTTTAGTGTACCTATATTTTTTTAATAATCACGGTGCACAAAATAGTCACAGCAATATATTTTGATATTTGCCATGTTTAAGTGTAATAACATGGAATATCCAATCTCTAAGCTGCAGTCCAAATATAGAAGCATTTTCACCAGCGGCGACATCTATAAACTGTTTAATGTGAATGAGAAACTTCAACCGTAGATGGCCTTAGTGTAATTCGTATTGAATAAAGGGAAGCGAGATATATAAATACCGTATATACAACCTTCCTGGTTGAGTAAATGTTGTGGTCATCATCGTGGGTGGAATCGGTGAATGTTAAATTATGTTAAATGATCACTTAAGTCAGCCAATGACAGGCCGTAGATCCAGTAAATACCCGAAGAGCTTCCATACCTTCATTCTGATTTAAATTTGCTTCGATTCTGTGAGAAAATTATCTTGGAATATCCATATTTTTTCTTATTTTGTTTTGTTTTATGAATTGTAGACTGACTTTGACTTCGCAGTAACAGTTGTTTGGTGGTTGATAAGTTGTCTAAAAATTCTTGGTACAGCAGCAGTATTCGAATGTGCGCTGGATGAATTCAGTAATACTAAAAGGATCATTGGAAAATTGGTGCTATTCACGACGACCATGGGCAAGTATCTCGCCCTTATCGAATTAGACAAATTTTAACACATCTCTTACACGAAGAAGAAAAGGATACATAAAATAAATTAGAAATACAACTATTTATATGGCGTAAATAACTGTGTACATTTAATAGCTTTTATAAGATTAATAATATCTAATAAAACCAAAATTACATTGATTTCACGACATTAATGGATAAAATAACAACATGTTTCGAAAACAATGTTCTCAACTTCTGGGTAACTAGTATTCAATAGATAAAATTAAATATACATTGTGAAAGGCTCAAAGAAAAATGTTCGAAGGGGAGTTGGAAGTTAATTAGGGAATTACAGAGTCATTAGAAGGGGAATAATGGTTTAGTGGAAAAATACTCAATAGAGTTTACAATTTTTTCTGGTTTTCAATTATATTTGACTTAATATTAACATTTTTTCTTATTTAAAGAATTTCTAAATTGTTAATGTTAGGATCTTTACAACCTGATTGATACAACAATATTTTTAACCCTGTGTTAGACTCAAATTTATGATCAGAATCTAATAAATCATTTGCAAGTTTATTGCTATTTAAGGCTGACAATTTTTCTTCGAAATATTAGAAATAATAAGGTACATGGAAAATTATTTTTTATTTAATTTATTTTATAAAATTCTATCCAGATACAAGTATATGTATGTAATGTAATAGTATGTAAAATAAGTGGTTGTTGGTGTTTATGTTCTTAGTCCTCCTCACTAGGGGTTCTTGTGCTGGGGCGGACCAGATTTGCTTATTTTTTTATGTTTTTAAATCACTATTTCGTTTTTAATACACTTTTTAATATATCTGCATCAAATTCATTTAGCCGTCCTTTTATCTTTTTTTTTATTTTCGTCAATGGTCAATTTTTCTTAACAAGTCTGCTGGTATTTCAATCATTCCTCGCAGAGGACTCCAATTTTTCCTTTTCCGTATTCTCCTGGTTCATCTTCCCTCTGACTTTGGCCAGTCTTTCGTTACTAAATTTTGTGGCTGTGAAGTTTTATATTCACGTCTTGCTTCATACGTTTATGTCTATTTTGCAAATAAAATTACTGAATCCTTAGGGATGGATGTATCAACTTGGAATATAGAAGTCGGGTTGGGAGATTGATGGAAAATGCACTAATCGATGGTTAGACGAAAGATTACTATAAATCAAATTGATACAACCGGCTCTTAGTGTGTTAAACATTTTCATTTGTTGTAATTTTTTAATTTATTTTATCATTACAAAAACCACTTCATTTGATTAAAACTATGAACAAAGTTGAACTTGAACAAAATTTAAGCATAAACGCCTAACTAAATACCGGAACTTGAATCTGTTAGATGACTAATTGCATAAAAAATAGATTAAACAGTAAGAGCAATAGGTGGCGCGGCCCAGAGCTAGCGATGTGACTGAGTAAAAAATATATTTGTACATGTTAATATAATATACTTTCCGGTACAGAAACCAGCACCGATGGACAAATCCCAGGTGTAGCTCCGCGCTCGGTCGTTTTTTGAAAGTGACATCAATGAAGAGTTTATTGAGTTTTTTCAGTTTATTTGATTTGTGTATAGGTATTTTGACTTTTGCTAGGTACAAGTTTATCGGTGAAAGTACATTGATAGTTCAACGTTTTGTAAAAAAAGTCAGAAAAATTGAAAAAAATGCAAACATTGATATTGCATAACTATTGATATTAAGTCATGGCTGCTTGAAGATTTTCCACTCATAATCACGGCAGAAATTTAGTCCTGCGAGGTTATTAATGTTTTCCTAATAACCCTGTATAAGTGGTGAAAATTAAGTATTTTTTATGAATTATATTATATTTCTTAAAGTTCATTTTATATTTTATCAGATGATGATGAAAAGCGGAAACTGAAACGTTTCTACTCCTACCTGACTCGGCGCCAGCCTGACGTCACGGTCTGCCGCATGTTCTCCTTCAACTTCGCTTACATGTGCACCGTGGTGGCCGTCGTCACTAGCTACTGCATCATTTTTATTAACGAGTAGACCATCTGCTGCACTCGTCATGATCGTAGAACAATAACAGATGTGCAATAAACTACATATTGCTCTGTTCCAGGTTTTGACGGTCTTACTGTCAAAACACTGAAAATTATAAAAAACATATTTGTATACCAATCTCACATATTATAAATATAAGCTTCAAGACTGGAGTATTCCCGAATACGTACAAAAAGGCCATAATTAGTCCAATATTCAAATCGGGTAGCCCGGAAGACGTCTCTAACTATAGGCCCATCTTACTAATATCTAATATATCAAAAAATCTCGAAAAAATTGTAAAGAAAAGATTAACTTCATTTAGAAAAAGAAATTCTACAATAAATAAGAATTAATTTGGATTCACAGAGGAAATTAGTACACATGATGCTATCGCAACAATTATACAGAGTAATCTGGATAAATCAAACAAATGCATAGGAATTTTTATTGACCTAAAGAAAGCATTTGATAGCATTTCTCACGAAAAACTTGTGGTAAAACTAAAAAAAAGGGATAGTACTCTTAGCTATTAATTGGATTAAAAGCTACCTAACAGATAGACCTCAAATAATAAAATTAAATGATACCTTAAGCACGTCACTAACAAGTTATTTCGGAATCCCCCAAGGCACGGTCCTCGGGCCATTACTATTTATTTTATATGTAAATTACATCTTTCAACAAAATATTAATGGTCAACTAATATCTTACGCAGACGATACTGTACTGATAACAAACGGCCCAACATGGGAACTAGCTCACAAATTAGCAAATAAAGACATCAATACTCTAAAATCATGGTTTGACAGCAACCTACTGACACTCAATGCCAAAAAAACTACATAGGTATATACTTTTTTCTAATGCCTATACTTATACTCAAATAGATATACTTTACAACAAAATTATAATCCATGAGCAAAAATATAATACGAACTGTTAACTACCTAACAATAATTGTACATTAATCAACTCCACCTCCGAAACAAAATACCTTGGTGTGATCATTGATCAACACCTGAAGTAAAATAGACACATCATTGAACTAGTAAAACGAATCAGGAAAAATATCCACATATTCGTTTGATTAATAAATATTTTCAGTACAAAAATTATTAAAAATGTTTATTACGCCATTGTTCACTCTCTACTCATATACGGTGTTATCGGATGGGGAGGTTGTTATGAGAAAAACATAAACTCAGTAAAAATATCACAAAGGATCATCATTAAAGTAATACTGAAAAAAAAATCTACATTTCCAACAAAAGATCTCTTTAAATTGTTTCCAGTACCAAACATAGATGATATTTTCAAGCAAGTTTCCATATTAAAAATATGTAAAGAAAAAAACCTTACAAAAAACCAGGAATATTTCAAACTTATAAGAAATGGAAACCAATTCATAATGCCTTAATGTAAAACAACCCAAATGCAGCATCACTATATTTATAAAGCCATTAATTACTATAATAACTTACCTATCAAGATTTGATGCATCAGTAACCTCTCAGAGCAAATCAAAAAAATTTAAATTTTCCTAAAATCAAACTTTAATTCATAAATCATTTATACCTATAGCTTTTTTCAAAATAACTCCTATACTTTCATTATCAATTTTCCTTTTAACTGTATTAATAAATAACTTTTATACACTATGTACCTATATATTATAACAAGGAATAAGAACTGTGGCTCCCTCATCAGACTCAAGAGCTTCTCTTCACTGATGACTACCAAGTATTTAAAAAAATGTTTAATCTGATGTTATATATAAGAACTGTATTTGTACCATAAATAAAATAAATAAAAAAATAAAATAAAATCCATTAGTCTTATCACTATCGTAATTATTTTACTTATAACTGAATGATATTTATTTTTCTAAATATATGTATAATATATTTGAAAAAAAAAAATTTGCAATGTGACATTTGTGACGAAACGACTACTTTTCCGCCAGACGCTTTGAAGCTCTATAAATAATCACGCCATTTACGCTATAGTCATAAATCTGAATTGTATTATATTCATGCCGCTATTTAACAATTTAATCTGATATCTTATATATAATATATTGTTTTCCCATAACATTTTTTGTACTACCTTGTATTACCACTTATCTGCCACAACCTCCTGAACCGAAACGTAATAATATCTATATATTCTAGATATAGTGTACATCTACAGAAAATATGTCAGGTTTGATACTATAACGTAAGTATACTGTAATGTAAGTCTGCTTGTAGTTGGCTCCTACATCCTATACCCTCTGATTCCATTTTGCAGTTAGCATTCTCTCAGGATTAACAATAATAAAGTATACTAGCTGCAATCCGTCAACAATGACGGAACATTGGTTTGCGTCTTTGCTACGCCCTAGTATATATTTAAAGTATCTTTTTGGTGATCGACGAAGAAGCGGCCGTAGCAAAGTGCTTTGAGCGGCCGGTTCCTATTTGCTGACCCGAGGATCAAGCCACATCTTCGGCCGTTTAATCTCGTTTTTTATCCGTGTACTCGAACGAAATCACGGACGTTACACGAAGTTACAGACAGACAAACGAATGGATGGACAGAAGGATAGACAGCAAAATTATTATTAGATACGGTATAGAATTGCTGTTATTTCAATAGGTTTTAGGTCTTAATCAATTAGGTGTCATTTCCTTCTTTTTTTCAGATATTGAACATACTTGTATTTAAAATATAATGTTTAATAAAAGTGAGGTACTCTCCCGCGGACCCTGGGAACATCACCAATTTTCCGACAGTCATTTTAGTGAATTCTGAACTCATCCAGCGCACATTCACAGACCGCTGCTGTCCAAGAATTTTCACAAAACTGAACAACCACTAAAGAACTCCCACTACGTACACCACTTAATTAAAAAGGGTCGCTGAGGTGGTTTGGGCATGATGAATGAATGAATGAAAAAATAATGGTCAGAAAGATATATAACGCAAGTATTAACGGTGCCAGAAAGAATGGACGACCGCGGAAGACGTGGCATGACCAGATTAAACAGATACTGGAAGATGGTCCCGTTGGAAGACTCGACAATAGTCGAGCTTGCGTGCGAAGCTGTATAAATGTGGATGAGGTAAGAGTTGTGTCAGGACAGAAGAATGTGGCGCTCTATCCTCTCTGCTTTCCCCCAAGAGGAAACGACGTCATGGTAAGTCAGTAAGTATATGCAATCTAGATTTGTGGTAGGAAATATGACAAATTTACGAAAGCTGGTTGGGTGAACCTAAGTACTCTGCTGCCAATAGCAAGATAGCATCTACTCAGCTATTTTCTCGGAACATTTGTAGTCCTAGAAAGTATCTTAATTGTTTTAGATTCTAACAAATAAATGAGCCATATCCATATCGATCGTGGTTAAATTTAGAAATAAATTATTAAATACACTTGTTGAATATTTTATAATTTTTGCTGTGTCCACATAAGTTAAGCTACCGGCACTGGTGATGGTAAATGCTAGGCCATTCGGATTTTTCGTGGCAATTGTTTTATTTTTATAGACGTAAAGTTTTAATGCATTGTAAATTTTACTCCATTTTGTCCGCGTTGGCTTCTGCTTAAACTAAATATATATATTTTTTTTGTATTTCTTGGGCACTTACAATGTAACAATTTCTTTCAGACATTATTAAAGAGTTTAAACATACAATGTAAAATTTGTTACTTATTAAAGAATTTACGCTACCGGTTTTGACACGTTCGTGTCATTAACGAGCGTTATTTAAACTAATCTAAAATGTGAAAGTACTGTATTAGGTGTTTTTAGGAGGGGGTGGTTTGTGGAATGGGAAGGGCGAGGGAGGAACATGGTTAATAATGGTGACTTACACGGGGCTATTATTTTGTTAACGATGTTAATATTTGAATTTAATTTTTTGTTTATTTCTAAAGTTTCTAGGGCGGAAAATTTTAAAAATTTGTTGATATGGTGTATTTAAATTTAGATCTATCTTTATTAAAAGTGTGGCCAGTTTCCAACAAGTGGTTAGAAAATTCCGAACAATTATTATTTCTTAAACACAATTCATGTTCTCTTATCCTAGTATTAAAATTTCTAGTAGTCATTCCTACATATTGTGCATCACAATCATTACATTCTAAAGTATAGATACCGCACTTTTCCATTTATTTGAGAGGTTTTTGTTGTTAAATAAATTTTTAATTTTAGAAGTGGTGTAAAAAGCTGGAGAAATTGAATTTGGTAAAATGTTAGATATTTTTAAAGATAACTCACCGGTATATAGAAGTTTTTTAATAAATTAAGTTTTTATTACATTGGTTAAAGTAATCACCACTGTAAATGTATTTATTAGTGTAAGTTGTTTTTTTTTATCTAAATTTAAATACACTAATATCAAAAAAAAATTCAAATTGTCCGCCCTAGAAACTTTAGAAATAAAAAAAAAATCTAATTCAAATATAAACATCGTTAACAAAATAATAGCCCCGTGTAAGTCACCATTATTAACCATGTTCCCTCCCTCGCTCCTTCCACTCCACAAATCACCCCCTCCTCCTAAAAACACCTAATACAGTACTTTCACATTTAAGATAAGTTTAAATAACGCTCGTTTGATGATGGTGTGTCGAATGACACGGACGTGTCGAAACTGGTAGCATAAATTCTTTAATAAGTAACAAATTGTACATTGTAAATTTATTTTTTAAATATTGCATACATATGTAATAAAACTTTTTTTCTTCTCGCCTATTAAAACAATAAAATATATAAATTATATAACTATACCTCTCCAAAAAGAAACTAACTTTTGTGATGGGTGAAATAAAAAGGTCCTTGTCTAAAATTCTGATCTTTCCCACAAAAAAATTATAATATTCTGTTTTGGGAGGTATGGACACTAAAACAAGGACAATCCGACAAAGTCGAGGATTTTGAGATGTATCTCTATAAACGCATCCTGAAGGTTTCCTGGGTATGTAGCTTTACTAATGTTGAAGTAAGCGCATGGCAAAGTCCAAAAAGTTCTACGGACCATCAAGACAAGAAAGCCTGAATGTCTTGGACATATTATGAGAAGACTGAAGTCTTGTCTAAATTAACTCATCATTCAGGGGAAAATAAGTGGAAAAATAACACACTTTGTCATTTGTGCGATTACCTTACTATTCAATTTTAAAGATTTGTCAAAAAAATCATAGGTGGTACCTTCCCAGAGCCTTAATGTGTCCCCTGTACGGAGTCCACATTATGAAAGCACACTCTGGTGTGAATAATGTGAAAATTAATCTCAGTTTCCTTCTTCAGATATTAGACGTTCGTATTAGACTGAGACGTTCAAAAGCAGGACAACGAATCTCTTCATTTAGAGGTAAACTTATATTCCCACAGTCAAACTCACTCTTTTATTAGTATTACAATGAAAATATTGATTTTTTACAACGGAAAAGCATTCGTGTAATAACTAATTGAAGACTACATGCTGCGTTGGTGTCATACATCATTACTACAGAAAATGAATAGGAATGATACGATTGACGATCGTTTTGGACACAAAATTGATAACGTGTCCTTATTTATTAAAAAGACAGAACCGTTGAAGTTTTTCCATTTGATTTGTGGGCTACGGAGTTACAGGAGAGTCAGGACGCACATTACGTCAGTAAATTGGTGGACGAGAATTAATGTGATACTTCTCTCCGTTTTAGCAATAGTTTTCTTTTGTTTATTATCAGACCGACTAAAAATGCTTGATAAATCTAAAATAAGTAAAATTGTCTTCATGCTGATAAATATAATTGTGACCACACATTTAATTGTGAATTGGTTCTCGACCATGATCTCGAATAATACTATCAAAGTGTTTAAATTACTTGACTTCATAGAATTTACTTTGCCAAAATTAAATGGATTTCTTCGTAACTATAATGGTGTAAATACTTTTATTCACGTCTTTTTCGTATGCTTTTCTGCCGTAGATGTAATTACTTTTGCAGTGTCGTCTGATAATAATACTTTTTTAATATTTTTTGTTATATGGACATTTTTTTACAACGTAGTATTTGAATTTTCAACATATAGTTTCATAATCTTAATGAATATCATTAATTCTTACGCAAACGTTTTAAATTTTTCCATATGCCAACTGTATAATAGATCCGAAGACCATTTTGCGTTTAGGGACCCGTTCATGTTTCTGATGAAAAATAAGATTTTACAATACGCTGTTGTGGATAATTCGGAACAATTCCAATTCAGACATCTAAATATCGAAACGCTGAACAGGGTGTACGGTAAAATATTGGATAGCATGGATTTGGTGAACAGTAAATACAATATTGTTGTAAGTTTTATTTTATTTATTATTATCGTTTATAAAATAATAGGATTTAAATACAATTATATGTAATATAATAATATTTTAATCCTATTTAAAATTATTTAATTTGATACCAATTATATGATTAAAACCATATCATTCAATTTGACTTGTCAAATCAAATGGTAAATGATCGAAGGAAAAATATATTGATCGACGTTTTGCAAGGTTTTAATAATTTTATATAACTTGTATCGAAGCGAATAAATATTTAATATTCCACATTAATAAATTTCACGGAAGTCTAACATTTAACAAAAGATTGAAAAAAATTAAAATTTTGTTGTCGTTAAAGAATGGAGACGATTCCCCAAAGATTTTTCTACTAGCTACGAGACATCTTTTATATTATCTTTACTCGGAACAGGACTTGAATTCCCTGAATAATAGTTTTCTTCGTATTTTGTGTATTACATAATCCAGTCTAGAATATATTAACATTCATTTTTGATTTCAGTTTATTTTCAACCATTCGATATTGAATATTGTTATTTCAATGATACTGGATAGTTCGGTATTTAATATAGATTTAGAAGTTTTCATTTATTAGGTTAGATATAATATGCCAATAATCTTAATATTGAGAAACTTCTTAGGTTTTCGCGGCCGTTCATAATCCTGGTTTGTGTTTTTTGGGGTATTATGTGTGTTTTACGACGTTTCTCGCTGACGTTTCTATTGCAGTACTGCTATGGGATAACAAAAAATGGCTTGAAAACTCGTATAAACACGGCATAATATCTCAGAAATATAAACCAGAATATTTATATTTTTCCTTTATTAAATGAGGAGCCACCAGCGCCATTACCATACAATTGCTATTTTTTATTTCCATCACTCAATTTGCAGCTGCTTTTGGGACCACTACCCTTTATCCTCCACATCATCACTGGATTATCTGGGGGCTGGACAAAAGTTAGTTAAAACAGTTACAGCTGTACAAATCTTGAAATTTTAAAAAATCTTTACTTACATTTTAACATTGAATGAGTTTTATCAGTAGATGGCAGCTCATCTCGAAACTATAATAGTGACAAAATAACTCCAAGTGTGAAAATTACTAAGCTTAGTTTAGTATACATTAAAATAATCACGGTGCATAACAAAGTCTCTGCCATTTATTGATATTTGCTATATTTTATCTTTAATAATATGAAAATTTCAGTCTCTAAGTTGCTCAAAATATAGATGCTTATTTACCAGTGGCGACATCTATAAACTGTTTCATGTGGATGACAAATTTCAAACGTAGATGTCCTTAGCGTCATTTGTATCGAATAAAGGAAAGCGAGTACATATACAGGGTGTCCCATATCTCGACGTCAAGCCGAAATCGGGTGATAGGCCAAATCATTATAATTAACAAAAAAATATTTTTTAAAAATAAAAAAAAACAGTTAGTTAAAACTGGGCAAAGTACTGATTTTGAATACTTGGGTTGGTCAAAAAGTGACATTATTTTCCAAGCTGAAGCAGTTGACTTCGAATTTTGGACAAAAGTTTACAGGAGCATTATTCAGGATTACATAATAATAAAAAAAATGAAGAAAAATGAAAATTTGTAGCAACAGGAGTGAAAAGACCGTCACAGGGTGTAGATTTTTTTGATTTTTTTAAAATGCTTATAATTTTTAAAACACATGACTTTTTTTAAATATTTTTCTGATAACTTTTATGACTTTGAGTATCACTCGATTTCGTCGGATGACGTCGAGATACGGGACACCCTGTATACAACTTTCCAGATTTGGTAGATGTTGTGTTCCATCATGAGTGGAAATCGGAGAATGAAAAATTGTGTTAAGTGATTACTTAAGTCAGCCAATTATAGGCCGTAGAACCAGTAAATCCATCCATATCTTCTTTCCCATATAAAATTGCTTCAATCCATACTTATTCTTATTTTGTTTGTTTATGAATTGTAGACTGACTTTGGGTTCGCATTAGGAGTTGTTTGGTGGTTTGACAGTTGTCTAAAAATTCTTAGCACAGCAGCAGTATGCGAATGTGCACTGGATGAATTCAGTAATACAAAAAGGATCGTTGGAAAATTGGTGCTATTCTCGAGGTCCATGGGCAAGTATTCCACTCTTATTGGATGTCGACATACTTTTACACATCTCTAACACGAAAAAGAAAAATATATAAAAAATACATTAGAAATACATTGGATATACAACTATTTTATATGGCGTAAATCACTGTGCATAATTAATTAGCTTTTATAAGATTAATAATTGTTTGAACACGGAATGTGAGAATGGATAAATTTAGATGGGAAAGACGGGTTCTGGAAGAAAATAAAAATCAGAAGGAAAGCAAGTCCTTTTGGTCCAGGTCGAAGGAACAACGCTGGTTTTCTCCCTTATCAGAAAGGCAGTAGCTGGAAATCTTGTGGCACCTTGATCCTTATCCGAAGGCTTTACGATCACGTAAAATTGGGCACACAAAACTCAGAACAAAACACGTCAGGACAACAAGACAGTTCAAAGTTGAATATTAATGTCTTAGATAAAAGGTTTTATTAGAGCGTGCACTGTGAAAAGGTGTGAGTGAAAAGGTGTGGTTGTGTTCAGTGACATTTGGTCCTGTTCATAAAGATCGAACATACCCCCGCCCAAGAGAGCCCTGGCTCTCTTACCAACGTCAATAGTCACTGCAATCTACTCTCGAATTGGTAACAAGACTCAATCAAATCTAAGTCCAAAAACAAACGACATTAAATAGAAGAACACTTATGTTAAGGAGATCACACCTTATAACTTAAACGATATAATAAAGAAACAATAAATTAATTAAATTATCCACGCGCACATCTGAAGCAATGTAAACAGTAACAAATAAAAAAAATATAAAAAATTCAGGAAGGGAACCCAGCCTGCAAGGAGCACATGGCGAACGCAAAACAGTCTCTTGACTTAATCATGTAGCGCAAAATAAATAAAGCGACACACGAACGTACGTATCAAAGAAAGAATAATAACATAGAATAAACAAGAAAATCAGGCGTGGACGCGCAACCAAAGATTTTTTGCTTTTGTGAATTTTCCGGGAACATTTAAAACAGATCAACTTCATTTCGAAAACTATCGACGAATCAGTAATTTTAGCCTGCAAATGTGAATTAAAATCATTGTGGTTTTTTACTTTGTCGGGGCTAATAATTTTAGTTTGGATCCGGGAAAAGATTTGGTAGTCGGATAGACATTGATCATTCTTTTTTCGAACCTGGAAGATACATTGATAGCGCCGTATAATAAGAACAGTAATACGTCTTCATACAAACTGGCCGCTACCCATTAGAATGTGTGCGTGCGTGCTCGGCGCCGTGTACGCACGCACTGTGACGCACACATTGACATAGAATATGGGGGCACGAGGCGGCGGCAGTAAGGGCCGTGCCTTCGGTGCCATTCGCGCTCGCAGCCGCCGCTTTAGAAAAAAAATGCGCTTCCTGAAAAAAATTCCTTTTTTTATGTTTGTGGTGCTTTACTAAAAAGGTGTGTTGATTATCGCAAAGACTATGAGTTTTTAAAAGTCTACGTTGATGTTAATCAGCGTTCTTGCAATTTAAGTGCAGAAACTAGGTATACTAATTACAAAAAATTTCGGGTTTCGTGTCTACCTTATGCGTCGGAGTCTCAGGCGCTACGAGTTAAAAGAAAGGGAGTAAAAATAAAGTGACAACCCTAGCGTCAATACAAGAGTAGGCTAATAACTCGCCGACAGGCCGGAGATAAACTACTGTTCTGGGTATACTTAATGATAATAGTTTAATGTTTTGTAAAAATAAGTGTGAAAAATTGAAAAAAAATGTAAACTTTGATATTGCATAACGATTGATATAAGTCATGGTTGCCTGAAGATTTTCTACTCGTAATCAAGGCAGGAATATAGTACTGCGAGGTCGTTAATGTATTCCAAATAACCCTGTATAATGGGTGAAAATAAAGTATATTTTTATGAATTATATCATATTCTTTTAAACTTTATATTGTTTTTTATCAGATGATGATGAAAAACGGAAACTGAAACGTTTCTACTCGTACCTGACCCGCCGCCAGCCTGACGTCACGGCCTGCCGCATGTTCTCCTTCAACTTCGCTTACATCTGCACCGTGGTGGCCGTCATCACTACCTACTGCATCATTTTTATTAACGAGTAGACCATCTGCTCCACTGTTTTTCTATTACGATTTCAATCATTGGCATAATTACATTATTTATTAGTGAATATTTCTGATTTTTCCTAATTAACTCCTTTTCCTACTCTTGATTTATTTTTAAATTTGAAAGATAATATTTTTGAATATACTTTTGAATATGCAGTACGTTTACCGTTGATCGCAATATGTATTCTCTTTAATTTCAGTAGTAAAATACAATATTATATTTTTAATATTGCTGCTAATATATCAGATCACCATCCAACTTTGCTTGAACTCGGATAAGTTCTTCCAATTTTATTACTAAATTTTATTATTTTTATTCTTTGATAGCAATATTTATTAAACATTTAGTCTTTAGTCTGTTTTAGAATTAGTAAGATATTAAATTAATTAAGGATAAATTATAGAAGCCTCACAGAGACAAAGCTATTTGTATATAAAAAAGTGGATGGAAGTCACATATACTATGGCTCGGGGCTTACAACCCGTATGAGCTGGCTTAAGTGATCACTCTATACAATGCAACTTTCACCAATTCAATTGTAAGAACATCCACACATTATCAAATTTTTGAAAGTTCTGTATGTTTCGGATCAACAACATTTCAAATATTGCATTGGTCTCTTCTTGAGACATCTATTGTTAATTAACAAATTAATATACACAGATTTCGCAACTGGTAATGATACTTCATATTTTATTTTTCAAAGTTGAGTTATTTAAGCCTCGTCTCTGTGAAACTTCTATAATTTATCCTTAATTAATTAATCATCCCTCTCTGGGGACCAAACCCAGTAACTCTATATTGGTAAAGTTATTAAAATTTTATTTAATTGAGACTCTTACAGAAAACAAGCTACAAAATGTAAAAAAAGTGTAAAAAAAATGCTTAACCTAATGCATATTCAATCTAATATCCCATTTAGTGTTTTCGGCGTACTCCAGAAAATGGAAATATTCGATGTATCAATCAATTAACAAGTAATCGAATTTACATGTCCTGCACAGAGATAGGCCTATACAGTGCGCGTGGTGAACAAGCAAACAAAATATAAGTGGCAACAGTAATTGATAAAGAGTAACATGAACATCCCAAATTAATGGACGAGTGTTGCGGTTGTTGTGCATAAGATCTACGTTTGATGATTTACATTTAATACAAATATGTCTGTGTGTGTGTGTGTGTATGCGAAGGTATGTTGTATGTGTGTGTGCATGCCGCGCGCATGCACACACACATGTGAGGGGAAATGTGTCACCTCGCAAGTTTACTCCAAACAGAGTTAGTAAACTGCTCGAAGCCTAAGCAAAACATCTCGAGATCTGCAAATTTGACTTAATTTTTTTCAAATATTATTTATAGAATATTTTAAAGTAATATTAAATTAATTAAATTAAATTTTTTAAATTATAGAATCAATAAAATGTTAATCGTATTGGGCGTGTTACGCTTGTATATTGTTGTGACTTCATAATGTATTTGTTTTTGGTCAAAATGTACTAATTGTAAATAAAGCCTTGATAGTTGTCGTTAGTTTATTACAAATTTTTTTGAATTCTGTACATTAGTACCTACTGTTCTTTTGTTTCAATAATATAACATGTAAGCTACCTTTTCAATATTATTTTATTAAAATTTCCCTCGCCATTTACTTTACCATGAGCAGTCCCATATTTTCCTTTATTCTTATATCCCAATACATATAAGTTATTTGACTACAATCAAATAAAAAACCAAGCGCAAAAAATATTCTGAAAATCTAAAAAAATATGATCTATTGTCAACGTTAAAATGATTTTGTCCACCTGTAAGTAAACCACGCTTTTAGCAGTGTAAGCATTGTGCGCGCATCTTCCTCTTCTTCTTCCTTGCACTGTTCCAACTCATTGCCAAGGTAGGCTGTTGGGTTCGGCTCATCTCATTCTCAGGCTGTATCTTCTTCGATTCTGGGTACCGCTTCCATCTAGACCGTTTCTCTGTAGTATTTTGGAGCATTGAGTCATCCAGGAGTCTTCTTCTGAATGACTGTCGATGATGGGCGTCCATCTAAATATAATAATTTCGTTGTTTTTCTGTAACTTGCTGGATAACCTAACCTTAGATAATTAGAGTATGACACGCAATTAGCATTATTATTATTTCCCGTAATTTGTTTCCCCTGTATGGCTTCTAGTCCGAATAAATCATTCGGTGATTTGTCGCTGGATTAGATATGAAAGAACATTTCTCTCTACGAATTAAGTTTTTTGATTTGATTATTTTCCAAAACTTCCAAAGAGCTTTCTTTATCTAGCCTAGGTGGGTTCTAGGTAGCCTATGAACTATTCTGAGCAAATTTTAAAATGATTTTTTCCCTATTTTTTAAATATATATTTATTTATATTTAATTACTTTCTTCAATGATAAATTTTATGCAATTTTTACTCATCATAATTATATTTTATGCTTGAAAATATATTTATCGACTTTCAGTAAGGTTTTGATAATTTTATATAACTTATTTCAAAGCAAATAAATAATTAATATTCCACATAAATATGTAACATTAACTAAAAACAATCCAGATATTTTGAAAAAATGCTGTGAATGGTGTTGGTAAAGTATATTTTCTATTCGAAATTGAATGAAGACGATTTCCACAAAGTTTTTGCTACTAGCTATGATATACACTTTATACTATCTTTACTTGGATCAGGACTTGAATTCCGTGAATGAGAGTTTTCATCGTATTTTGTATATTACATTATCCTGTCTTGAATATGATAATACTCATTTTTGATTTTATTTTATTTCCAATCATTCAAAATTGAATAGGCAATGATCCGGGATAGTTAAGTATTTAATATAGATTTAGTAGATGTTTTATAATTTTACGGTAATAGGCTTGATGCCAGTATTAAAGAATTAAAGAATAAGTGATTTTAGAGAAGAAAATATTTTGAAAGCATTCTAAAAAATGATATATTTAATATACACATTGAGATTAATAAGATTTTCAATAAAATAAAAGTAAAAAATTGTGCAATCCGCCATTTTAACTGAAACACCGATCAAAGCGAATGTCGTCACGCCTCAGTACCTACCACCGTACACACAATGCAATGTTTACTGAGGCTTAACATCATGTAGACGAAATGACAGCTGCGGGCGTTTTTGCGCGAAATTAAAACTATGTAGATCAAAATGCAATTATTTGCGTAAAAACTTAGTTTATTACTGAGATAATATTATTTTCGGTAAAAGTAGACGTGTAGGTACCTACAAAATAGAATGTTATTTCAAAATCTGTCATCATGCCTATTATATTTTAAGCTTTAACAGAAAAAATGTAAAATTTTTGCCACAGCGAGGGCATAGCATATGTATAGTAAATATATAAATTAAATTTAGGTGTCTTTGATAAAAAATGGTATTTATTTACCGCAGCTGGTTGTGTAAAATCTAAATTTTTACAGGGTCACGTTAGTATCCACTCATCTACTTTTTCACAACATTTAATTTCTCAGAAGTACCGAATATCTTTCAATGTTCTTATATTTTAATAAGTATATTTCATATCTATGTTTGTTGTGACTTGATTCAGATATAATTCATTAAAATAAAATTACGAATAATTTCTTATTTGATAGCCCCTAGTATAGAACTATCACTTCGTTTAATACTTTCATTGTTTGGTTTGGTTATTTCAGTTAAACAACAACCGGCTCTGGTAGACGCTAGGCCTTTTCGATTTGTCACGTCCGCTGTTTTCCTAAAGATGAAAATGAAAGATATATCATTACTCTTTCATCAACATTGAAACACATACCCACTCTCTCGCTGATTCTCTGACTCCTAAACTCTCTTTCTGCACAAAAAGAAAAAGGGTTGATCGTAAATGCATTACATGAACCATGTAATTATAATTAAAATAAAATAGTCTGACAAGATAAACGTACATAACCCGCTTCGGAGGGCAGTTTCAGGAATTTTAAACTCAAAGCATTGAAGCTGTTGCTGATTATTCTTCCCAGAACCCCAATTCGTTTTCTAAAAGATGTCAGCGTTTTGAAAATACTCACGTTATCTTTTTGTTCAAAAACAATAGGTGTACCTCTTTGTTAACAAGTTAAAAATATATTCACACAAACATACCCACTCCCTTATTACAATTATGATTAAAATATTGACTTCTTCAAAAAAAATATGGTAGCATTATTTATTTACCCTAAACAAAACACTTTTTATAACCACTAATTCATTGAATTGTCAGCATGTTTCACACAACAATAGAAATTGGCCCCGAACCCCGTAGATAGATAATTCAATAGATTTGTAGTATTTATGCAAAGTGCTTTCTTATTAATCATATAAAGTATTGATTATTCAGAACCGAAGGGCTGTCGTGTTAATACGAGTTTGAAGACTGCATATTGTATTGGTATCCTTTGTTCTTACTACAGAAAATAACTTCGAGTAATATGATGGATCACGTATCCTTATTTATTAAAAAAACAGAGCCGTTGAGATTCTTCCATGCAATTTGTGGCTTACGGAGCTACAAGAGATTTAGAACCTACATTACGACAGCAGATTGGAGGACGAGGATTTATTTGATATTGCTTTGCATTTTAGAAAACATTAAATTTTTTGTATCGATCATTCATAATCCCGGCAGATCTATGATAAGTAAAATGGTCTATACGCTGTTGTCGATTACATCTTCATTAGTAGTTGTTATGAGTTGGCTCTCGTCTATGATCTCGAAAAATACTATCAGAGTGTTTAAACTACTTGATTTCATGGAATTTACCTTTCCAGAATTAAATGGATTCCTTCATAACTCGAATAGTATAAATATTTTTGCACACGTATCTTACATATGTTTTATTATCATTCAAATGATACCGTATGTAGTGAGTGGTCTTTACATTCCATTCGTATTATTGTGGTCTTGTTTTTTCAACATTGTAATGGAATTTTCAACGTTTAGTTTCTTGATTTCAATGAATATGATAAGTTCTTACGCCAACGTTTTAAATTTTTATTTGTGCCAGTTGTATGTAAGACCCGAAGATCATTTCAAGTTTAGGGACCCGTTCATGTTTCTGCTGAAAAATAAAATTTTACAGTACGCTGTTGTAAATAATCCTGATCATTACCGATTCAAACATCTGAATATTGAAACTTTGAACAGAGTATACGATAAAATATTGGATTGCGTAGAGTTGGTGAACAGTAAATACAACATTATTGTAAGTTTTTGTTTATAATAAAATAAAGACAAATGGATATTTCTAAAATAAACCATTTGAAATTTTTATATATAATATTTTAAACAACTTTAGAAAAATATAAGAAAATATATAAAAAAATGGGAATGATTATGATAAATAAATAATGATTATATTTTATTACTTATTCGATAAGTGAATTGCGTAGTGAAATTGTTTGCGGATATATATATATATATAATATATATATATAATATATCTATATATATACATATAATGCAATGATGTTCATCAAAATGACCAAAGCACTTTGGAATTTTGGTTCAATGGAATTCAAAGATTTAAAAAAATTATTTCAATAAATTTACATGATTATCAATATTTAAATAAATGTTGAAATGGATTTTTTTTCATCGGATGAGCATCGAATCCTCAATCCTTAAGGTATAATTTAGTGTCCCTGATATGAACATTTATATAAATACTCTTTATTGGGACCAGGATGTGAATTCCACGAAGAAGATACCAATTAAGGCTTATTTATTTTGTCAGTCTACGAACTCGAAATATTTTTATGTGTATGTTTGAGAACACAATTATTTTGATCTTGTCAAAAGAGGGATATGAGTCTTTCAGTATTTTTTTTCATAAGCCGTGGGCCATCTTTTAAAACCTTTCTTATTATCTTCCCATTTAAATAGCTTCGTCTCTGTGGCACTTTCAATAGTTTTTATTTTATTTTTTATTTAAGTTTTACCCAGTTTATCAGCCTATGTATCTAAGTATGTATGTATGTTTGTTCCTTTGTGGCGCTCTAGAGATCAAACGCTTGGGCCTGTTTTGATGATTCTTACGTCAAACGATTTGTCTTACTGTTGCAAATGTGAAGATTTGAGCCGGTCTAGATTTTAAACGGATCCCGACTATTAAAGTCGCTGTTTCGTATTAGAATTTCTTATTTTATTATGTGTATATCGATCATGAAACTATTTCAACGGTGTAGTTATTCAATATTACTTTACATAATTCTAGACAACTTTTATTTTATTTTTATTTATTTATTATAAATCATCATGGTACAATATTTCATGAATATTCATACAATAATATCGTATTACTCTCCATAAACACGCTGACGCTCGTGGTTATAGGAGGAGTAAATTACATCTTATTATTTTATGAATATTACAATTTTATAACAAAAGTATTAAGAAAAAATAGACTTGTTTTTTCTTTTCAGTTTTTATTTAAAGTTCACTTTTTACGAAGTCGGGTTCCTTGATTTCTTAAATTTTCAAGTATTATTATGTGTATGCTCTGAGTACACATTTATTTGAATTGTGTCCACAGAGAGATAAAAGTTTTAAAGTCTTTTTTTCATAAGCCCTGGGCCATCCAATAAAGACTTTCCTGTACGTTTCCTATTTAAATAGATCCGTTTCTGTGGACTTCAACATATAACTTATATCTTATTTCAGTTTTATCCAGTCATTATTAATCCTTTTCGAGTATTTTTTTAGTAGATTGAGAATAATAAGTTTGTAAAATAAATATTTTTCATTTGTTGAATTAAATACCACGCGCCATTAATTGTTTGACTTAATTAATTTTCATTTAATTTCTATCTCCATTCAATTCGCAGCTGCTTTTGGGGCCACTACCTTTTATCTTCCACATCATCACTGGATTATCTGGGGGCTTTGCCGTGGTAAGAAAAACAGTTTTACTAGTCTTGAAATTATAAGCAATGTCGACGCTTTATCATTGAAAAAGTCTAATTAGTTACCTTAGTAATTTGTCTCTGGAAAACCACGTTAGAAAATTTTTGTGAAATTTTTTCTATTGCATTATCTACATTTAGCCTTAATTTTGTGCATTATATACCTTTATTAATCTATATAAAATAATAATTATTATTATAATAAATTATGTAATATATATATTAATTAAAATAAGACAACAGTTAATTATATTTTCAAATGTAAGTTCTGAGAACACAATTACTGAATTTGTCCACTGCGGGATTAATATTTAATTAAGATGAATTAAAGAAGTCTTTAAAAGTAAAGAGGTATCATAACTTGTTGCAAAATCTATGTTCATGAGAAAAGACTACAGATGTCTCTAGTGTAGTCTAATCAAATATACGAAAGGTTCCCAGATTTAGAACATATATAGAACATTAAAAAAATTGATTTTGTGTAGATGTTCTTACGATGGAATAGGTGAAATTTGCACTTAAGCCAGCTCACACAGGCTGTAAACCGTGGACAATCATATAAGAGACTTCCATGCACATTTATCATATAGATAGCTCAGTTCATTAAGATTATAGTTAAATTATTAAAAAGTAAAAAAGACGCTGCAAAAACTTTGAAAATCAAAAAGATTTTCGAAGCATCGAGTTTATTTGTTCTTGTTTCGTTATTTTGTTTTTTGGTCATGTAGAATCAAGTGGGGTACGTAATGGGAGTTCTTTGGTGGCTGTACAGCTTTCTGAAGATTCTTGGCACAGCAGCGGTCTGTGAATGTGCGCTGGATGAATTCAGAAACACTAAAAGGATTGTTGGGAAATTGGTGCTGTTCCCGAGGTCCGCGGGTAAGTACCTCACTCTTATTGGACATATTTTAACGCATCTCTGAAACGAAGAAGGAAAAGACACCACAACCCATTTAAATAAAAGCGATTCTATACGGTGTCCCAATTGTAATTATTTCTTTGTCTATCCGCCGGTCCGTCCGTCAGTCGTATCCTCGTGTAACAGCCGTAACATCTTTATAGTAATTTTTTCCTTTTTTCTTCTTTTTTATTTTTTTTTTATATAAATAAATAAATACTTATTCCTAAGGAACCGACAAGAAAATTCCCGAAAGTTCTATAAGGTTCTAAACTGAGTGGCGGAATGTGTCGGTGTGTCTAGAAGGTTCCTGTACATTCGATAAATTTCTTGAAGGAAAATTTTCTAGAAGGTTCGCGAAAGTTCTATGACGATCCAAACAGTGTACTGAAAAATTACGCGTGCAAAGCCGCGCGGGCACAACTGGTGTTCTAATATTTTGATAAAAGTAGTTTTTACTATTTCATGGGTATCGGCTATAAACAAGTTAATACTTATTCTTTAGGAACTGGCATGTGAAAGTACCGTCATTTTGAGGGGCTACAGCTAGTATAATTAATAAAATTGTACTTTAACTATATTTGTTTTATCTTTTCAAAAGCCCTGTGATTAAAATTATCAATCTCAAAAAAATATTTGATTACTGAAAAATAAGAATTTGAATTTGAATATTTTAAATATCTTAAGCTTAGGCAACAATACTACTAGCCTTTCTCCCTAACTACCCCCACTATTTGTATTTTGTTTATTTATTTATATGTAGTATTGATTATCGTATATACCCTGAAAAGGTTAGTTCGGATTGTAGCGAGGCCCGGTCAGTACCAATACGAAAATAAAGTGAAGTTAAAAAAGATTATTATTAATTTTAATTAATTAAAAACTTTGTATAAACCACTTGGAGTAACTTAACGTCTACTGGTTTCGATATTACTATATCTTCGTCAAGACGGACGCATACTAACTATCCATTAGGTACTTATTTTAGTAAACAAATTAACGTTTGAACGAGGGCGTGGCTACAGTTATGATGGGGGTATTTGACAAGTATATCGTCGCTATATATAATATAATTAATCCAATGAACCGTTTTAGTACATTCTGAGATAAACGAAGGAAACTGTTTTAAAAAATTACTGCAGAGACTAGATTTATTAAAAATATTTTAAATATTTACTAGGCAGACTTTACAGATGAACGGCAATATTTTTTTAGTATATCTCCATTATTTATATAAAAATTGACAAATGGATTCGTTCATCTCATAATGTACTAAACCTCACATTCGCTTTATTATTTATTTATTTATCGTAATTATTTAGTTCCACACATAATGTTGTGTGGGCTAATATATGATTTCACTTAGACATATTGGATTCCATCTAATCATTTAAAAGTGTTTATAATAAAATTTTTGCACTCCACTTATTTTTTAATATACATCGACGATATACCGAAGATACCGGTATCGAAACCGGTACAAGTAAAGTTATTCCAAGTAGTTAATACAAAGTTCTTAATTAGTTGAAATTAATATTTACGTCCAACTACAAAAGTAACGCCATAATCATAAAAAATTAAGATTATTATATTGTCCATTTAAAAAAATGTATTTTATGCATACTTTGTATATTTTCGACATTATTTTCAGATTATGACGAAATACGGAAACTGAAACGTTTCTACTCGTACTTAAACCGTCGCCAGCCTGACGTCACGGCCTGCCGCATGTTCTCCATCAACTTCGCTTACATCTGCACCGTGGTGGCCGTCGTCACTAACTACTGTATCATTTTACTAAACGAGTAGGTTTCTATAATTTGTATCATTATCATAATTATATTTTTTATTATGAATATTATTGGTTTTACTAAATGAAGGTATATAATAATTATTTTATATTTGTAATGGGACATTTATGACTTAACAAATACTTTTCCACAGTTATTTTTTTATTAACTAAGAGCCAGTGACCGCAAGATTTAAGTTATAGTATTAAACCTGAAATATTTTCTGTAGATGTACCTTATAGTTGGTAAGAAGATTTGAATATTATGACATTTTACTTTGTGGAGGTGGATTTTGGCAGATGATAGATAATACAGGTACAAAAAAATAATACGTAAAAATAACAAACCTGATTTTTTAATATGTTTAACTAGACACTCGCCCCTAACAAATGTGTTAAAAGAGTAAATAGCATCAAAAAGATCACTTCCAATGCCAAAAATAATTGTACAATTAACCAAGAACAAATCCGCAAAGTCGAGGCTTTTGAGATGTGGATGTAGAAACACGTATTGAAAATTCCTGGGTGGCTATACTATATACTCTACAGTAGAGGTGGTGAAGTCCTCCGGCGTATGGAAAAAAAGAGAAGTGCTGCGAACTATCAAGATAAGAAAGCTGGAGTGTCTCGGACATATAGTCTATAAAGTCTAAAGTGACTATCAACCAAAAGAAGCGTAGGAGGATACCGCATTTAATACGTAACTTGAGGGACTGGTATAAGCGTAACTCGACTGAGTTGTTCCGTGCGGCGGTAAATAGAGTCGTCATCTCCAGAATGATCACCGACCTCCGATAGAAGATGGCACCATAAGTAGAAGAGACAGTACTATTAGTGATGGGTCCGCTCTGTACTCACTACTACAATACTACTGCATTACATTGAAGTGCACACTTCGCACGTTTTGAAGTGTAGTGCACACTACAAACACCAAAGTTATTGAAAGTATAAACTTCAAATAGTACACTTCATTTCAAAGCGAACACTACACTATTTTTGGGAATTTGATGTAGCTAAACGAAGAAATCTCTGGAAACTGTAACAACCCCCCCCCCCCCATGGTTTAGAAAAATTTTGGGACCGAATGAAGAAATTTCTGGGAAGTTGATATAGCCAAATGAAGAAATCTCTGGAAACTGTAACAATCCCCCCCCTATGGTTTGAAAATTTTTTGGAATCGAAAATCTGGCGGGCGACCTTTTTTTTTTTTAGGTCGCCGAATATTACTTTGGAGAAAATATCGTCCTTTATCTTAAATATTTATCTCGTTGACCTTTTTGTTGAAATTTTTACTTCACTAGTACTACAATTTTGTAGTACAATTACTTCATTTCATTATTTCACTTCATTAATATTACAATTACTTCATTACTTCACTTCATTTACTTCACTTCATTTCGTAGTACTACAATTACTTCACTTCAAGTAGTTTTTACTACAATTGTAGTGTACACTTTGTAGTCTTCAATCTGGTGAACGTGTGTGTGTTGTAGTCTTCATTTTGAAATGTAGTTTTTCCCTTCGCTAAGTACTACACATTCATATTTATCGTTACCAGATACTTTTCACGGGTCATTTCTTCCGCCAGACGCTTTAAAGCTCTTTAAATTATCTTGTCTTACGCTATAGTAATAAATCTGAATTTTATTTTATTCATGCCATTATTTAACAATTTTGCCGGATATATTTTTATCGTTTTACCTAACCTAACCTAACCCCTTATCTGCCAAAATCTCTCGAACTGAATTGTCATAATATCCAAATCTTCTTACCTACTCCAGTGTACATTTAGAGAAAATATTTTGCGTTTGATACTATAACGTAAGTTTGCAGGACGCTGATTCCTACTCTATATCCGGTGATTTCATTTTGCAGTTTGCATTCTCTTAGCATTAACAATAAATCGTTGCATCCATTTTGATTGATGATGTAATTTGAATACGTACTATCAATTTTGTGATTTTTTTTATTTATATGTAATGGCAATATTATTGTATTTTTAGTTTATAGTCTGTTATGCTGAATTCCATCGGAAGGTCTTTTTATTTTGTCATATTGTATTAGATTTAAGTTGAAATATTTAGTGTTCGTGCAAATATTTCAAATGTTGGATATAAAAATACAGGCAGCAATATTAAAAAAAATATAAAAAAGTTTTGAATGCAATAACTGAGGATTAATATTTTAAAATAAAATGAATTCTAGATTTCATTAAATTTAAAGACCACGTTTCCTATAAAATCTCGAACTCAGTACATTATAAATTAGTAATCCTCGATGACTGTATTCATTTTTTTGATATATGGTTTTTATACTCCAAAAATATAGATGTAAAGATAAATATAATTTATATTGAACCTTACACGTTTGTCTAATATTCGTTTATGTAAGTCGTTTGTTAACTTCATATTATATTTGTTTTCCAAAAAATAAAAATAAATGGATTGCCTTTCAGCGATTTTTAATTTAAATCCCACTTAAGTTTTCCAAAATTACTCTAAATATTAATTATTAAGATAAATAAAATTAAAAACTATTAATATAAATATGAAAAAAATTTAAATAATTTTTTTAAGTCTCACAAAGACGAAGGTATGGATATTAGAGACGTATGTGGAAGTCTTTTTATACGATGGCCCGGGGATCGCAACGTGTATGAGCTGGCTTAAGTCATCACACTACACAATGCACCAATTCCATCGTCCACGAACATCCACACATTATAAAATTTTGATAGTTCTATGTATCGACGGCTCCTACGTATAATATCGTAACCCACAAATCGACGATTTTTAGTTTTTTGTGTATTTCATATGTATTTAATTATATCTTTATTTCCAAGAAAGAAAAAAAAATATTTTGCAATAAATAACGTTTTTTTCGGACGTATTTTATCGTATCTCAAACAATCACATATTTTTACAAAGTATACTGTCGTATGCAACACTTACGATAATTTTCGTTGGAAAATAACATAAGATAATTTTATCTTTAATTTTATACGTATGTAACACTTACGATAACATACGTTGGAAAATAACATAAGATAATTATCGTATGTAACACTTACAGTAATATGCGTGAGAAAATAACATAAGAAAATTATCGTATGTAACACTTACGTTATTTTACGTCGCGTCTTTTCCGAAGTAAAATATTTCAAGTCATTTATACGATATTTTACGTCGCGTCTATTCCGAAGTATGATATCGTATGGGCATTTCTACAAAAACCTTTAATAATTTCGACTTTTTTGTGATTATTTATGAAACTACAGTATAAAATAAAATATTGAAACGAAATTTCAAAAAAATTGGGCAATATTTAGATTTATACCGGACGAAAATATGTTCAAATCCTTCTCCTGTAAAATTGAATTTTGTGGGTTACGATATTATACGTAGGAGCCGTCGATATGTAAAACACGTGCACACTTATATTTAAACTGTTAGAGTTATGAATAAATCCATTTAGTTTTGGTATTGCGCGCTCTACGAAATCAAGCATTTTAAACATTTTGATTATGTTACTGGAGGTTATAGTCGTGATCCAATTCACGATTAAATTTGTGGCGACTATAATACTCATCAACATCACGGCTACATTGCTTATTAAATGGTTGTCGAGTTTTTTTGTTGGGATATGTAAGTATATTGCCAGAGCGGAGAGGAATATCAAATAAATTTTCGTCCTCCGATCTACTGGCGTAATGTGCGTTTTGACTCTTTTGTTGCTGTGCAACCCACAAATTAAATGCAGGAATTTCAACGGCTGTCTTGCTAAGAAATAAGGAATCGTTATATATTTTAGATCCAAAATTATCATCCATGATACACAGGACCAACATAATACGTAATTTCCTTGGTAGTCAGTTTTTTACTCACAAGAAAGCGATTAAACTCGTATTTCGGTCCTATTATCAAATCATAAATTTTATCTTATTGTAATCTTCAATCTATTCAATACATTGTCACATTATAATTAAATTTGATTGTATGTTTGGGCGTGTTTTTTACAGAGTATTTCGTGGCTAGCTGAAATACCGTCGAGGGAATCTTTTTCATTAAATTTTGCACAGAAAAAAAAAGTATGAAAGTAGTATACAATACCTACCCATTAATTCCGTCGATCAACGGGACGTTCGACATTCAAAATTATCGCAAAACGAAAATTAGCATAAAGGACGCGTACACAGCCTAGAGTGAGACTTACGTTGTCTCGACCTGCTCTCGGCTAGGGCATTAGTAGGGACGGAACTCTCGGTGAAAAAACTCTAGACGGGTTTTGAAATACTTGTGACAGAACGCAAAATGAGTACCAAAGGGAACGTGAAAAAAAATTAAAATCTTGGACCATCGAGGAAGACAGACGGTTTTTTTAAATAATAATATATTTATGATTTTTTTTAGTATAATATTAATAATTTTAATATTGTGGTATTCTTTTTTATTTTAGCCGTTCCTGCGACCTTTTTTTTTGGTCGCCAAAAACTTTTTTCACTTCTGAACTTACGATGAGCTGATAAAAATCTGGTTCACTGAGCAGGTACCCGGCGTTGCACTGGTTATGGTTGTGGTTGCGATTGGATTGTGAAGGGGAAACAAAGATTCCGTTGAATGAGAAAGGGAGTATTGTAAAAACTTGGTTTTTATAGGTTACTTTTTGCGTCTGCTGTTTTTTGTCTGCCGGAAAAACTTTGGATTGATTTTAAAGCCTTTTCCCGTGATCTAATCGAGCAGAAACTTTACAGGCAGATTCGTGACAGTTTTAAAAATGATCTAACAAATTTTCGTTTAAAAAAAATTAATAATTATAGTATAATTTTGGATTTTCGAAATTTTAATAGTTTTTTCAAATTGGAATCAATACAAATGAGTAATAATGACCCCGAAGCGTGCAGTAGCACGAAACCTGATTCAATGAGAAAGGGAGTATAATAAAAACTTGGTTTTTGTGGGTTGGTTTTTTTTTCCAAAAAATTTGTGCGAAATCGAATGGAACGTTGTGTTATGCCAAAATTTCTTTTCAACCAATAGTCGAAGAACTTTAGGAGATTTACGGTTTTGGACAATCGAACATTTCCATTTTTATTTATGTTAATAAATAATAGGTATATAAAAACAAAGTAGGTATACATAAACATCCTCGTATTTAAATGCAACGTTGCACTAAAATTAAAATGAATCGGTGAAGAACTTTTACTTTTACTTTTACTTTACGGTGAAGAACTTGCACAACTTTGTTTCATAAGTGTAAGTGAGCAGTATTTTTAATACCGCCATCTGTGGGTGAAATCTGCCATCGCCATAAACCTGCATAGATAGATATCACTGTTGTTTATATATTAATTATTTTTTATTAGAAGTTGAAAAGCAATATTCTTTTTATATTATGCATACGACACTCTTCCGAAGTATTAACATGTAATAATTAACTTAATTTATAGAAGTCTCACAGAGATGAAGCTATTTATATGGGAAACGTATATGGATCTTTATATAGGTGTACGGTTGTATATATAGAAGAAGGGTGTACCAGGGCTTATGTCCTTTATGAGCCGGCTTAAGTGATTTCTCTCAAAAATTTGATAATATGTGGATGTTCTTACCGTGGAATTGGTGAATGATTACTTAAGCCAGCTCATACAAGTCATATCTCCAGGCCACCACATAAAAACTTCCATACACGTTTCTCATATACATAGAGCTTCATCACTGTGAGACTTCTATAATTTATCTTAATTAATAATTATCACTCCGGACAAAATCCTGTAATTGTATTCTCGGAACATACACATGAAAATATTTATTAACATTTGTACTAGAATACGCCTGAAAATCATTTATTTTCTAATTCTTTTTTTAAATTTATGACCAGTTTCTATGCAGTTGTAGAACATGCCGACTTTCTCTCAATGTTGAAAGGTGATACGACGATGTTGGATCTCTTCATTAATATTTGAACATACAAAAAACTCACATGCACACACCCAAACAAACTACATTATTGTTATAATAAGACAGTGATTGATTGAAACGAAACACTGTTATTACGCATGACTGGATGCATTTGAACTGTCGTAGTGCATTGGATACGATGGATCGTACTTTTGGATTTGAAATTGATAACATCTCTCTATTTATTATAAAAACTGAACCCTTAAAATTAATCCATTTAATTTGTGGGTTACGGAGCTACAGGAGGGTTAAAGCCCGGTTGTTTCAAGTTGGATTAAAGTAAGCGTTCGTTAAAAGCATAGATTTTTGCGTTCTCCACAAATCAGACGATCCGTTTTCGTAAATATCTGTGCTTTAGATGAATGCTTACTTTAATCACATTACGTCAGTAGATTGGAGGATGAGAATTTATTTAATATTTCTCTCGATTTTTTCAATATATACAATATTCCATACAAGAATTCCAGGCCAGTCCGTAATAGTTCATAAACCTCTACGCTGATGAGTTTTATCTTTTCCACGCATTTACTTGTAAATTGGCTTTCGACTTTAATCTCGCACAACACTATCCTAGTGTTTAAAATAATAGATTTCATAGAATTTATTTACCTTGCCAGAATTAAATGGATTTCTTCGTAACTTAATAGTGTTGCTATTTTTCTGCACGTGATTTACATATGTGTTATAAGCACTCAAATTTTGCCTTCTGTCGTATTGACCGGTGGTTCAATTTAAGAAAAAATTATTTTATCAACAGCACTGTTTTACAACATTGTGATGGAATTTTCAAAACTTTGTTTAAATACTTTGATAAATATAATCAATTCTTACGTAAATATTTTGAATTACTCCATATGCCAGCTGTACGAAAAGCCAGAAGGTCATTTCAGGTTCAGAGTCCCGTTCATGTATGTGCTGAAAACCAAGGTTTTACTGTACGCCATTGTGGATAATTTTGAACAATTCCAATTCAACCACCTAAATATTCAAATCTTGATCAGGATGTACGATAAATTATTATTGGATTGTTTAGAGTTGGTAAACAGTAATTACAACATTTTTGTAAGTTAAATGATTTTTTGTGTTTATGTTTCAATCATACCGATTTGAATGCTATACATAGCTATAATTAATCGTTCAAACTCATAACTTAGATTAAACTATGCGGTATAATTATTTAATAACTAGCTGTAACCCATCATAAATGATGGAATGTTGGTTCGCGTCTTCACTAAGCCCTAGTATATATTTATATCATCTTAATGGCGCTCCATATGCGTGAAACGGCCGGTTTGGGTTTGGTGGTCCGGGGTTCAAGCCTTATTTTTAGCCGTAAAATTGAGAAAAATTACGGAAGTTACACGAAGTTACGGGGACGGACAGACGGACGGACGGACAGACAACGAAATTATTATGTTTGATCATGTGATTATGTCATTGATCGTATTTTTAATTATTTGTTTTAAGAGCAACAAGAAGGTTTTAAACGTTTTATATAAACTATAATGTTACTAACATAAATCTGTGATAAAAGGAACAACCGAATAAGTAAAAAAATGCGGGTTTTCAGGAGAGTCAAAACAACATTTGGGAATTTCGTTTATTTGCGAAATATCTCTTAAAGCCTATGTTATTTTTATCTAATTTTTGCATCACTAGTTTTATTTTTTGCACAATAACGTTGAACCAAGTTGACTAATGTCGTTGTTTCTTGCTAATTTTTTCTAATAATTAATCGTCATTTGATCTTTAAAAAATTAATAAAAAGTTTTTTTTATTTATTTTTTTATTTTACTGTTTGACTCATCTAAGTTCTTCTTGCTAGACATGTATCTAAATAACAATTCCACATATTTAACATAAAACTCGACTTTATTGAATCATTCGCCCATAGAAATATCAAAAATATTCAGTTTATTAAGCAATTCAAAGCATAGGTATATGACACTTGAATGTTTACATTAAAAATAATTTTACATATTTTTATTAAATTTAAAACTGTAAAATAAAAAATTGCAGAGATCTTGGAAGAACAATGAACCCTCGATTTCTTGAGACCTTTTATCACTGGCGGATAGTGCATTTTCTACCGCATCTTCAAAGAAATAATATCCAAGATGTCTTTCCAGATTCACACCAAACCAAACCATTACTTTTACGGGTTTACAGAGTACGTTGGTATTTTGTGTATTTAGAAATAAAAAAAAATAGAAATGAAAAAAAAAGAGAAAAAAAAGAAAGAAAAAAAAAGAAAAAAATTAGATGGAAGTGG
Organism: Agrypnia vestita; assembly: GCA_016648135.1. Lineage (NCBI taxonomy): Eukaryota > Metazoa > Arthropoda > Insecta > Trichoptera > Phryganeidae > Agrypnia > Agrypnia vestita. Next base: position 16,768 of record JADDOH010000382.1, on the reverse strand, counting down.
GCCTCGTCGCTCGTAATAAGGTTGTGAATGATATCAGTTTCAGCCCTACCAACTCCTAGAACTGAAATTTATTTTTCTGGTCGTGCTACTTTCGAAGAATATGCTTCATTTATTTGAAATAAAATATTAATTAATTAATTGTAGAAAGTTATTCGAATTTTGTATGACCTAGTGACTTTTGGGCACTGTGAACGTTTATTTATTATAGGTATATTATATTATATATATTATATATATATGAACGTATATTATATATATATGATAAAAATATTAATGTTTCGTCTTATAAAAACAAACCGTTATTCGTATTGAGTCACCTTCTAACATATGACAGTACATTTAATCGATGACACAGACGGCTGTCAACTTGACACACGTCATGGAAAAAAATCTTCCCCATGACCTACGACCTTTGTACTCTCTCCTTCCGTCACTAATCATCGCCATGTTACTCCCATTACTTTTAATTATCTAATATACCATTTGAATTTTTGGTCGTCTAATATTTTTTTATTGTATTTTATTTAGAATACATATGTATGAGTAAAGCAAAGGAATAATAATAAATAAATAATTAAGATCTGGATCACAATGGACAAGCGACTCATTGTAAGTAAAAGGTTCATAAATATTAATTATAAAAAATACAGAAGAATCGAAAACGTACAAAAAAATAAGAAACAAAAATGTTTCGTTAAAAATAATTAAAACGAGACGACACTATCTCGCTTTAAATCTCTTAAATGCAAATATTGAGTAAAGAGGATTCATTAAAATTAATTATGGAATGAGAAAAAAAATATATAAAGAATAAAAACGAAAGAGAAAAGTTTAAAAAAACTTCAAAAAATTATTTGTATATTTACAGGACAATATTTTACGTAAAATTTGAGGTGGAGCTTTTGCATGATACAAACAAATCAATTGTGGGGTATAGAAGCAAATATAGCGATATTCAAAAAGAAATAATGCAGTCATTGGGGATTACTGAATTTGAGATTTTATATGAAACATAGCTTATAAATTTATCGGAAACATGATTTTGCAAGAGATAAATACATCAAAACTAGAATTCTAAACATTTTTTATAATTTTTTGGATATTGCTGCCTTTGCTTTTACCCCACGATTTTAATATTGTAGGGTGTAAAAGCAAAAAGTGTTTTTTTTTTGTCTTATAACACTGGCTTCTCATATCGGAGGCTCCTGGTTCGATATCTAGTGAGGTCACATACCCTCTATGCCATTAATAGGGCCTTGTGGCCTGTTGTAGTGTTATAAATTAATTTTTTAAAATGTATTTTTTAAAAACCTTTTTTTATTTATTAATCTTTTAAAATGACCAATTTACAACTAATTTAATTTTCTGAAAGTTTTTGTTCAGCTTATTTTAAATGTACCTATATTTTAAAAACAATATTTATTCGTAATCCAATTACTTAACTGTGGCAGCATTACTAATACATAATAGCAATAATTGGTAAACAGAATTAACAGACAGGTGAAAAATCGATAAAAAAAACATTGGAAATCGTACACCTATTTTATGTTCGTATTATTTTTATTTGGGGATATCAAAAGAGAACGTGTCTTGTGCTGATGGATTCCACCCTTAAAAAGGAAATGCAGAAGAACCGTAAAAACAGTTTACCCCATAAAATTCCTCATGGTCTACTGTTCATCAGGAAGCTAGAACCCTTGAAATTTTTTCATTCAATTTTGGGGTTGAGAATTTATAAAAGAGTTGGATCACGTTTTACCTCGGTAGATCTGTGGATGAAAATCTATCGAATATTTTTGTCGGTAGTGACCATTGTGGCCGTTTATTTATTCCAGACCTTTTCTTGGTACGCTCCCATGTCTAATATTCAAGAAATAGCAACAATTTTATCCCTGATTTCAACCGCAACGTACGCCACCTCTTGCTGGCTTTACGACATGAACTCCAACAATCCCGTAAAACTATTAAAAAATTTAAATTTTATTGAAAGATCGCTTCCAAATGCAAATGGCTTTGTGTATGGTTCTAATCGTTTGAACGTTATTGTCCACGTTTTGGACTTACTATTTGGGATTATTCAAATTTTTATGTTTTGTTTTGCCGGTGCTTTCAGAATACAATTCACAATAATTCGTGTTTGGTTAATGGTGCACTACACAGCGTTGCATTTTTCCAGTTATCAGTTTTGCAACATGATAAACATGGTTACTTCTTACGCAAGTATCCTAAATATTGTTTTATGTAAAATGTTCAAACAGCCTAATGTTGAACGCAAGGATTCGTTAAAGTTTTTAATGAAAAGGAAGATATTTCAAGTTACAGCTGTTCACCCTTCAGGAGGCTTTCAATTAGTTCGACTTAAATATCTTGATGTATTCAGGATATACTATAAATTAACCGAAAATTTAGAAATAATTTACCAAACATGCAATCATATTGTGAGTATAATATTTTATTTTATTTGACTAATATTCTAAAAATATTTAAAAAATACCTTAAATTATTTAAAACCCAAAAAGGTGCCAAATAAAATGTGAACAATTATGTTTACACATGTATAGCTCATTTGTGGGAAAGTTATGCGGTTTATCGATCCATATAGCAAAAATGCGTTATTTGAATGAACTCAATTTACAGATTATATGACAATTTACAGGTTTTATGAAATTGGGATTTGCAAGGAATGTAACATTATGACGCTAACAAATTTTATATTCAGTGGAAGAAGATTTTAATCCGTTTCCGTTAATACCAACTTTTAATGGTACTTGCATGTGTTATACAAGTGTCAAAAGTTTATCTTACATATTCATAGTCGCTTGGAGAATAAAAGTGTAAAGTTAAATTGAAAAACCGAAGTCCTGGACTATCGATGTTTTTCTGGGGAAGACCAATTTTGTTGACGCATGTCTTCTAAGTAATTTTGAAACTTTTACGTCATCCGTTTTCGTTTTCATGCAATTTTTTTTTGTAACATATTCAAAATATTTTTTTGTCGTATATTTTTTCAATTTTTTACGTCAATTCGATTACAGAAGTGTAATAATTTTTTCCTTGGAGACTCTTCTTCACAAATTTGCAACTTACCCGGGGGCGTACTTCTTCTGGTAGAGTGATAAAGTAGAAGTAATGCGTGGTTCTTCCATCGATATTTGTTCATGAGATCTTTTGCGTGAAATGAATAGGTGCGAATATGTTGGTTTGGCTGAAAATTCACCAGTCTCCGATGCCTTGAAGTGAAGGAGCGCTTACAAATTACAAAAAAAGTACTTTTATTATTCTGTGGGTGAGACCTTGGATGTTAATTTTCACTAATCTTGCTTCCATTCCAACAAAATAAAATATTTTTATATTTTTTACGTGGAAATTCTTAATACCACCGAGGGTTGTAGTGCCAAGAGTGGTGATGATGATGATTGAAATTTTCAATGTAAATAATAGAGGCCTTAGATTGGATAACTTAGAAATATTATAAATCAAGAAATGTCTGAACGCTAAAGCCTATATAATTGATAACTATTTGAATATTATGAATAACCATTATTTGATATATTCCCCAACTTTATTATTTTATTTTTAATTACCCTCACCATAACTGTAGCCACGCCGCCGTTCAAAAATTTATTTGTTAATGGATAGTTATGCTAAGTGTACGAAGATACAATGATATCGAAACCGGTAGACATCAAGTTACTCTAAGTGGTTTATACAAAATATTTTTATTGTATATATTTTATCATTAATCATTGTTTTATTTTAAGATAAAATTTGGACCTGTGGTAGTCATGCTTCATTTAATCACTGGAATTTCAAAAATAGGCCAAATGGTAAGACTTTAGATGATAATTGTGTTATGAGGTGTATTGTGTTATAATGTGTGTAATGTTTGTGTTGTGTGCTAAGGTCTATGTAGTAGACAAAATATAATAAAATAATCAAAACTGTGGCAATCAAAAGTTTAGTCAGCCCAGCTTTTAGGAGGATTTCAATCAGTCATTATCCATCCTCTATGAGAAACCGAGTGGAGTAACTTTAATTTGCGGCTATCGAAGGAATGATTAGTATTATTAATGTTATTGGCAAATTTGGAGATGTTCTTTAAAAAGTTAAAATAAAACAAATTAAATTAAAATTGTTGCACCATGAAGTAACAACCAAACTTGTCAATGATATTAAAGCTAACTGAGGTTTTACCTTGGTTACAGAAGACCTTGGCAGCAGTTTTTTTTTCACAACACAAGCGCTTTGTTTAATATGCTAAGTAATAAAAATATGTAGTTATTATCACAGTATTTTGATTTGATTATTATTACATTGAAATGAAAACTTGTGTGGTAGTCTTTTTATATAATAACTTACAGCTAGGCCTTATAAGCTAGGCATATAAGCTGGCTTAAGTGATCACTTTATAAATCATAAATTTTGAAAGTTCTATATATATTCAAATCAAGCATCTTGTAGTCTTTGGGCTTCCAACCCTACTTGGACAAGGAAATGAAGATGATGATAATATTAGCGATATGAAATATACGGCATTGTTCGTTTTTTTCGTAGAATCATAAATTCGTTATACTGGTATCTGCTACTTGGCTGCTCAGTATGCTTCAGCTTCTCGCTGGAGCAGCGGTATGTGAATGCGTCACGGATGAACTCAGAAATACGAAAATAATCGTCGGAAAAGCGTTGGTTCTTTCCACGTCTTTGGGTAAGTAGAACAGAAGTGTATCGAAATTTCTCTGATCATATCTCTTGACCATGTGTAAACCATTCCAAGCAAAAAATTTAATTACTTATGCAACTGTCAAGCAGGCTGTTCTGGCCTGAATTAGAATACCTGAGAATCCTCACGGATTTCGCTCTGAAGGGTACATGTACATACTCGGGTTTGGATCACAGAATTTTACCTGCGTCGCTTCATCTTTCTGGTTAAAAGTAAATATATATATATAGATATATATAATATATATATATATAATATATATATATGTATTAAATCGAAGGCTTTCACGGGTACAATATGTGTTAGTTCTAACTACTTTGGGGGTAACCCGCGTCAAATTCTGGTCGTCAGGACCAGTCGTCTGCCGACGTTTCGAACAGATCCCACTGTTCATCTTCAGGGCGCCTTGTCGATGAGCTGTTTCTCCAAAAAGCGTACAACCGTTTGGGTCCGGAGCTCACCGTCAAGTGAAAGTTTGAAAAATTCTGCGTCAGGTGTTTGTGGAGGAGTGGGTTTCTCCAGCGACGCCGCTAATGAGTTTTGCTCGGCTTACATTTAATAGTGTTAAGTGCCTAAGTACATTCGTTTGTCCCCGTAAATCCCGTATTAAATTCCAGCGATTCATTAATTGCTCTTGCAGCCACTACACGTGACAATATAATCGTCATCAGCTATTGTAAATCCACTTCTACATCAAATACCTCCCCACGACCCATGACTTTGGTACTCTACGGCTATATCGTAACCATCTTGCTCTCAGAACTCTAATTCTTTTTCATAGTCTTTTCGACTTCTGGCGTCCCATGCGTATGCTCGTATATCGTATACGTGTGTATTTATAAGATTAGACTTTATTCAAATTAGTAAATTTATACATTGTTTAGATTTAAAAAATCATATTTTCATTCAATACTATTTTGATTTCAGATGATGAAGAGAAAAAGAAACTGAATCGATTATACACCTTCTTAGACAGCCGTCAGCCCAGCATTAACACTTTAAACACATTAAACTTCGCAACTATTTATACAATACTGGGGATCACGACAAATTATATTTTGATTTTAATATTTAACGGTTAGGTATTTGGTTTCGGTGTAAATGTAATGGACTGGCACATGAATGTACATACAATATATATTCTTGTGCCAATTCAATCTCGAAAGACCATCTCGAACGATATTTTAATACACGTTTTATGCTTAACAAATTTGGGGTGTAATAGCAACTATTACTAATTTAGAATCCACTGAGTTATAGATTTTATGCATTTATCCCTTCCAAAATCATTGTATCTATAAATTTATAGGGTATATTTCATATAAAATTTAAAATTTAGGACATTTTAAATTAATAAACCTCGATGACTGCATTCAAATTTCTGCATACAATTTGCAAATCACCTTTTATCCGATGGGTAAGGGTTATTGCACCAACACTGTTTATGAAATTTTTATTAAAATTAATTTGTATTTTGAAACAATTTTCTGTAATTTTAAGTCATTTAAGTACTACATTTTAATTCTAGGACTATACCTACGGCATAAGACGCATTGAGATAAATAACTTAGATTTACTTGAGATAATCAATGAGATAAAGAGATAGTATCAGCTTGGGATTTGTAGAAAGAGTCAAAAATTCAAGCTCGCGTTTTTTATCATTTTATTTGAGGATAAGACTTGACTTAAAGGATCAATGGTTCATTTTTACTCATACCACTCACAGTGCCTTATGTAAAACTGGAAATAACTTGTAAAATATAAGGAATCGGACCATTATATAGAATTTTGCGCCAGAGTGTATTATCAGTGGTGTTATCAATGTTTTGGCCTGATTATAAATAAATACATATATATTTTATTTTATATAATTTATATTACAGGTACACACTCGTACAATAATTTTATAAAATAAATTACACTTATTCTTCTTCTTATTTATTAACATATTTTCAATATGTTTTATCATACTCACCATAATACCTGAAATTTACGGGAGGAGTATTTACACGTGTTAAATGCATATTGGTATACTATATAATACATAATAAATATACAAAATGTAAAATAATGAGTTTATAAAATAGTACATAGGTATACTTATATATACTTTAATACATCACCTTTGTACATGTTTTTCATTTCTTATTTCATCTTGTGATATAAGCCAAATTGGAAGTAGAAGTTTTTATTAAACATTAACTATTTTAAATATGTAGTTAATGTTGCAATACATCGCTGTCCAATTTCAAGGGTTTGTTTTTTTTTTAATTGCTCGTATTTTGAATACTTTCTTTTTTGAAATTTGTGATAATATATTGTACCATTTAACTTCCAAGTATGTATAATAATGATGTGCCATGGTGGTTCTTAAAGTTGGTATTATTATTGGTCCCTTTGTTTTAAATCTATTACTTAAAAGGCTTATGGAGTGGGATTTATTTACGATATTACCTTTTTTAGGTTGTCATGGGGCTTTATATCTGCAGTAGGAAAGTCATAAGATTTTTTATGAATGGTTTAAAACCATATAGGGATATCACAATAAAAAAACATGCCGCTTACTCTACCTTAAGGTGGTGTGGAAATTATTTTTTTTGTCCAAAACGCGTGTTGAACATCACATTGCGGCGCTCGTACGCCAAAACTATTGAAAAGTTCATAAATAATAAATTTCATACGCCCAAATTGTATGAAATTTTCTCTAGTTTTTTTTCATTTTGTTTTTCATTTTCATTTTGTGTGCAATTCTTTTATCGTAAAATGAGTCGGAAAGAAGATATTGTCAAAAAATTGCTTTTAGGCGACATTTTTCCAAAATTATGGCGCAAGCGGCGAAAATACGAGGTGGCAAAGTTGAAATTCGGAAAGAGCACATCGAAATCTATAAAATTTGAAATCATTTTCAAAACTTCCGGAAAACTTTCCAGGTAAAAATATACAACTGACTGTACTATTATTAAATGTATAAGTTTTGAGATGTAGACATCTTTGAGCTTTGCAGCTAACATCTATCGTTTCCAACTATGCCAATGTCGTTCAACTTATCAATTAATTTTGAGTGCGATAAATAAGAAATACTCCCGAATGGACGTTTAGTGCATTGAATTTAGGCGGGGTTTAGTTTTTGAGGACGTTTGCATAAAAAAATCAAATCGAATATGATGATGATGACTATATTTTAAATATTATTATAATTTATTATAAATAATAAACAAGAAAGTTTTCGTTATTATAAATAACGAAAATTTTCGAATTAATTAATTCAGTGCATCTAAATCATGCGGCTTTTTTTTCGCGAGGATGATTGAAAATTGACCTTGATGATACTTATAATTAAAATAAGATGATATTATACTCGCCGAATTTTTACCTATTAGCTAAAGAAGAGGCATTCGACGCTGCCGTATATAGTGACGCCCAAATTCCAAAAAATAACATTCGATACTTATGTCTCTTTAAACTAGTTTAATTAATTAATTATATATAACAAAATGAAATATTCTCTTCACTTCTCTCCATATAAAATTTAAAACATATGCATGTTGCGTCTAATTCCAAAATTTTCTTATAATTTCAGTTAATGCCTTATGCAATATGCAGTTTTGTAAATTTTTTGTCAAGTACCTACATGTACAACATTTTTTCTTGCAAAAATCACTTAATGGGGGGGGTAAGGTTAATTCGTACAAAAAAAGGCATGTTTTTGTGAATGTTTTGTGACGACACAGTTAAAATCTCTTTATTAAAACTAATAGTACATTAAAGTATGATATTTGAAAAATATTGTGTAAAATTTTCAAGACGAAATATTAAGAAATACGGCAATGGCAGCAATTATTCGGACGTGTCTCGGAAAAAAGTAGAATTGCGGTGTCCATCATAACTTGGTGCTAAATCATCTGAAATCAAAAAATCAAAGTTCATTCGTTAGATAATAGATTTTCCCAGATAACGCTGGAAGGGTTTTTTGAAATTTCAATTTTTCAATTTTTTGGAACACTTTGAAGGGAAAAACGCGATTTCTTGCGAAAAATATCGACTAATTTGTTATTAAAAAATAAAAATTAATATCAAATTTGAAAAAAAGTCTCAAGCGTTACCTCGTAAATTATGTACAGAAATAGTGTTAAAAATTTCAAAAGGATCGGTGCAGTTGTTTGGAAGTTATGATGGACACCGACCTTGAAAACGTGAGATGTGGGGAAAACGCTTTAAAGTTTTGCACACTATAAAATTCAAAATAAAACTCAACACTTATTTTATACTTACACATAATCGTCGATGCCATGTTCACACGGCAAAGAGCTTTCATCATCAGCATCTGTTTGTCCTTGTCTACGCAAAACTCTTCCAATGCAAATAGCACGTCCGGTAGTCCTCAGGTGAGCGCGTCTCTTAGCTGCCCGAGCAGGTATAGAAAATCAGTCTGAATATCGCTCAAATGTTCATAATTTCGTCAATTTTGCTCCGATTGACTTGAAATTTTGACACAATATTCTTACGATGTTATACATTCATTTAAAAAATTAAAAATAAAATGCAAAAAAAAAAGTTAAAAACCTTACCCCCCCTTAAAGGCTTTGACATCGCATGTTAAAAACCAGATTTTCTTCCAAAATACGGTAAAAAAACTATATCTAAATGTACATTTATATCCATAAACAAAACTAAAATCCAAAAATACATAAAATCCTTTGAGTGGGTTTTAAAATTTTAGCCTCATAAATATAACCAGCGGATTAAGTTATGTCACATGACATATTCGACTACACGACTATGGTTTTGAATTTTGTCTATAGATTTTCATATACTTTCTTAACCTATCCGTGGGATGGGGTAAATACTGTGACGGTGCTTATTACATTGATTGTGAGACGCATAAAGTGTATTCGTCGAGTAGCGCTGTCAAAACTAATCAGTCGATAAATAATCAGAGTGAACAAAAAGATTTCTAAGAATATTGATTAACGTTGAAGTCAAAATTAATAATAAATAAAAGTTAAATGTGAGACGAGAAATCAATTGAATGTGACAATAGCACTGCATCCGATACCGCGACATGTCAACAGATATAAGGTAGGAAACTTAAACGTTTTCTAGACTTACAACTTACATATTTTTTGAACTATATTATTAAATACTTAGTATTTTTGAATATTGATATAGGCATCGAAACAACACTATTACATCGCTAACTCCACAGAGCTGTTGCGCACGTTCCAAATATATTGCGAAATTTAATTATGCTTAACTTGCTTTAAAATGTGCGTCATTTATAATTTTAATTATTATTTCGAGAAAACTTTACTGAAATCCGTGGATTCATAAATATGTCATTTTATTTGAAAAGAGCTCGGTTTCAGTGATAACACGATATTTAATTTAATAGATATTTAAAAAAAAAAGCACATTACAGAACCTTTACGTAAAATGCATACCTGTCATACATGTTTTAATAATATATATATACTTTTATTAATTTGTGAGTTTAATTGCAAAAGATAGGTACCAGATAGATAAAAAAAAGTCTATTATAAGAAGTAAGTCTAGCATAGACTCTGTGAAGGTCAGGCTCAATAATGTCCTATTTACTGTCTGTTTGTGAAAAATAAAAATATCAAAATTAAAATGAAAATAAAAAAATGTTGGTTTAGGCTAAATAACTAACTCTAATGTATCGGCATGAAGCACGGCAAAAAATAATGAAAGTAGATAAAATAGACTCTATAAAATAAAGTTTGACATGGCACATCTTTATGTTAAATAAATATTAAATTTTAAACAGGTCTTGGGCCTCTCAGATTTGTAGAAAAAATCTATTGTTTATTATTTGTTAAAATTTTATTAAATGTCATTAGTTGTACCAATATTATTTGTATTAATTATAAAACATAAAACTGAAAATTTATATTTTTTTCAATTCCAAAGACATGGAACAAATCAAGGAAAAATAACCTAAAAATAACACTTAATCTGAGATTCGAATGGTGCGTGTCTATAGATGAAATTTAGCTCATACGCGTCGCTACCTCTTTTCCTTTTTAAAATAACATTGAATTAAATATAAATATAAATACTAAATTAGCGCCAGCTAGCGAAATGTGACCAGTGTTATATTATTGTTTGATCTGGCAGTTAATCTATGATGCAACATGATATATTATATCAAATTAAACAATTTAATAAACAAAAGTTATTTTTGTCACTACTTTGGTGTCGAGAGGAGTAGTCCCTCTCATCATCAAGTGAATAAATTAATGAATTTACTAACCCAAATACTAAATTTCGTCAACCATTAGTAAATATAATAACAGTCATATAGTATATATGTATAACGAAAATAGTCAACAATTTGTAAATATAGAATATGTTGCCGTAATGTTATAAATTACCATTCGGTTCAGGTTTGTGTTTTATGGGGTATTGTTCCGTGTTTTAACGACCTTTTGGTCGATGTTTTGGCTCCCATTGCAGAGTATATCATCAGGGCAGATGTGTTGTTATGGGTGTTGATTTTGTGGTTAAGTAAGAGTAACATGTTGGTGTAGTAGTCATAAAGTCCGCCTAGTTATCTGGTGATCGGTGATAAGTATTTGGTTATCAGTGTTTCTTCAAAGTTCTGACCGACGATTCCGGCCAAAAGCAAGGTATCTCTGTGTTTATTTGTAATGTTGCAATATCGAGTCGAAAATATTTAGTCTTGTCAGGACTGAAGTGTTGTTATGAGTTGTGGTTTATTTAGTATTGACTTGCAATACCATCTCAATAGCGAGAAAGGTCTCGAAACATACCCCAGAGAATACAAACCATAAGATTCTGAACGGCCATGAAAACCTAAGAAAAATTTGATATTGTTGATATAATTAATGAAATTCCTTAATTTAATTTACTTTTTGCTTATTATATAAGATAATGTAGTAGTTAGTGACGACGCCCACCACGGTGGTGACGTAAGCGAAGTTGAAGGAGAACGTGCGACAGGGCGTGACGTCAGGCTTGCGTTGCACGGCTAACGCATAGAAGCATCGCAATTGCTGTTTTTCGTCGATACCTGCATTAAAATGGTAAATAGTTATTAACAAATATAATCAATTAATTTCACGGACCATGATCTATATCATCGTGAAATCACTGGAAAATCACCCAGACATCATGTCAGATATGAAAATAAATAAATAAATAATGTAAAAAAAATTATATAAATCTCACAAAGACGAAGCTATTTCAAACATTATGTAATCACTTTGTGGCACCATTTTTATATTAGTTTTAGTATATAACGTATCCCGAGGAAGGGAACTTGGCTCCTGAAACATATAGATATAATAAAAATTATCTGTGGTAAAAACAAAGTTTTAATTTTTTATTTATGTACGAAGCTATTTATATGCGAAACGTGTATAGAACCCTTTATACGATGCCCCAGGGATTACAACCTGCATGAGATGTATCGTATAAAAAAATTCAGTACACTTTCTCATATAAATACCTTAGTCTATGTGAAATATCCATAATAATTTTGTTTTCAGAACATACGTACAAGTATTAAAATATTGTTAAAAATAAATAATGATTTGCAATACCCTAAAACCCAAAGATATTTAAATATGTTCAGATTAAAAGCTGGATATCGGTTTATTCATGATCATCCTTCTTCTGGGCTTCTAACGTGAAAATTTCTTGTTCAATGAGACTCAGACGTTCATACAACGAAATCCTCCTGATACTAGGGCGGTATAACGTTCCCACACCTATCATAATTTTTCTGTACAGGTGTATGTCACAGAACTCCTAAGCGGCTGGGCCGATTTAAATGCAATTTTTTGTGTGCATTTGGTGGGTCCCTGGATGATTTAGATTTATACTGCACCTGGTAGATAGCACTGCAGTCGGGATCTAGGATTCATGCCCCAGAAACGCAAAGCCAACGTTCGGGCATGACAACGTCTGCCGGGTCCCCTAGTAGGTATGTTATACATTTTTAAGGAGCAAAATTAACTCTCTCTAAACACTCTCAAATACTAAAATAATGATCAACTACTTTATCAAGTGGATAGTTCATGTTAATAACATAAATATCATATGAGAATAATTGCCACAGAACAGGTTTTTACATAGTGTGGCAGTTATTAGTAACTTGTATTAACAAATGTAAATAAACAATAAAAATAAACAAAAAAAAAAAAATGGAACCCGGTAAATGAATAATTATGTCTACCTAAGAGAGCACGTTTTTCTTAAAATAATAAATAAGAATAGTATCTTCTTACTTTAGTTTCATACGCTCTAACGCTTTGACGTTATGATTACGTTACAACCATTTGAAATATTAAATGATCCTTATTTTATTACCATTTTATGTATGTCTCTTGATGTTCTCAATTTGAAATGAATATATATAGTGTTATTGACAGTGAGATTTATAATTTGGTAATATTTATAATTCATCAGAACATATTTGACAGAATGTTTGAAAACCATATCATGACTATAAATGTAATCAAAATCTCTGCAACTTGGCAACTGACATTGTAATATCAATTATACATATTCGTAAATATAGAACCCAATGAAATCCGTACCTGAACAATACTTTATCAATATACTATCCTTGCTTAGATCAATATTAGTGAAGGAGCTCTTTCAGACTATGTTTTGAAAGATATTATTTCCAAACGTAAATGTATTCAAATGTTTACGTTATTTAAACACTTTTTAATTTTTTTTTTATGAAATATATTTTACACACATTTTACATTTTACGTTAATGTTACAAATTAAGAACACATTTCTTTAATATTTTAATCTTTAAAAAATATATATTTTAAAAATGAAAAAAACCTAAGTTTAATTGCTTTAATGGCTACCATTTACACCTCAAAAATGTCTGCTTAGTTAAGTTAAATTAGATATTTATTACTATTATTATAACAGCCGCCATTTTGAAGGAACGTGGCTTATTAACGATCGGGCCTATTTCTGATACGCGTTTTCTATGATATTTTGCCGTATTGCGACTTTTCTTGCCGACGTTTCGGAATCCACTACTGGGCAAAATGGGTGTTGAGGATGCAGTGGTTAATTACAACACTGCTTCGAAAGCAAGATACGTCTGTGTTTATATATTCCGTGGTGATATCGTTTCGGAGACATCTTTTGTCATGTCGTCACGAGATGTCTTATGTGTTTGTATCACCTATTGTCGGTTCACTATCTTTACGGAATTCGCAACGAGATTGATTTTCTCTCTATTGTCTATCTTCGACTGTCACACTACAGGGATGTTGTCTATGTTGAGACAGGCAAAGTTTTCAAAGAAGGTATCAAGTAGATATATGCAAGCAAGAATGCTCAACCCGAAACATTCATCCAATTTACACTTAACACATAATGTCATACACATTCGTCCACTTTACAATTTGTTATAGTAATGTACTCAGCCTAGGTTCAGTTAAGGACTAATTTGGGCGAGTGCACCAATCCTTAGTCTACTTATCTGTCCAATCCAAGATTAATCGAAGAAAACATGATTTTAAATTTTAGCTGTGCTGTTCAACGTTTTGTTCTAAAGTTAACCACAAAAGTATTTTTAAGATCCTTTACGATAAGAAGTGTGTGATTTTTGGATAAGGAGAAATTTTTTGTTTTTGCTTGTAGCAGCATTGCTTTGGTTTTTATGAAAAACGTATCCTTGTGATTGTGAAAGAAAGGTATGATAGTCCTCGCATATATTTGTTTAACCTCAAAGATACACAATTCATTAAATATCTATTTCGTCCATCCTTGTAGTAATTGGGATTACTTAGGATCACTTTAAAGATAGTTTTTTGAGCTATCAATAAATTGATTGGAGTGGTAGCCTCTCCTAATGCAATTATTCCACGTTCAATGAGAGATTGTTAGATTATTAGAAAGATTTATTGATATTAATACACAAATAGCGTAGTTAGTCATTTTCAAATTATAGAAATTAAGATCTACGATTCGCGTCATATTATTAGAAAGATGAAGTACTACTTTAGCACAGGCGGGGACCTAGGAATGTCAGGACACCTATTTCATCCCTCCATGCAAAAATATATTTGGAAAATTTGAACACCAATTTAGTTTTAATATTTTAATTTATCATTTAAATTATTATGTTTAAACAATTTATAAATCTGTCAACATCTTAACGTATGATTAAAATAAATTGAGTAATTAGGTAATAATGATAATGTAAATATTGAATACAAAGTGCAGAAACCTTATACTTATCTTTATCAATATTGTGGAGTAATTTTAGTCTTCCGTGAAAAATTATCATATCTCAACAAAACGACATTCATATGTGAGTAAACCGTGGTTCATAATAAATGTATTTTTTATTTTTTTGTTAAGAAATATTTAGAGATATAAAAAAGTGATATGTATGAGATTGTAAATAGACAGTAATAAACTTACTAACTTATATCCTAGAAAATTTCACATAATATTAATTTTGTTAATAAAACATAATAATATTATAAGTAAATTAAAATAAAAACATAAGTAGTAACAATATTGAATAAAAAATAGATAATTAATTAAATAACTATATTAAATATATCATATTAAGGTAAGTATAACTTTATTCATATCTTGTATGGCAGCATTGAATCAATATTCAATTATTCATCAAGTATTAATTCATTTGTGATATTAGATGGTATTGAGAAACATTATAGATGTCAATGTCGGTGAACAAATCATTCTAGGCTCGGCATATAATAATTATCCGTAATCCGGGGTTGGTACGAGCAACAGGAATGTGGAAGAGACATTGTGTTCTAGTATCTCTTGCTGGGACGTGGATATTTATAACTGATAAGTGATAATATTATAAATAATATAATTATTTCCATACTTTGTAATTTTTTCTTCAGTAATACACTGAAGAAAAAAATACAAAGTGTTGAGGACTAGCTCCGTTACACCTGCAATATTAGCCACGATGCGACATTGGAATTAACAGGTCCGCCACGAGAATTCCGGACCGCAATAATGAAATTCCGCAAAATAACAATAAATTTACGTTGCATTCAAAAAAATCCGAAAGGTGTCAACTTGGGTCATGATAACATTTGCACTCTTCTCTGGAGTATGCTGATCTATGGCAGCAAAACATGGACTATCGGCCAGAGCATGTCCGGGAGGCTAGCGGCCTTTGAGATGTGGTGCTACAGGCGCATGGCGAGGATCCATTGGTCAGAACATATCCGAAACGACGAGTCGTTGAGCAGGGTGGGCGAAAAGAGGCGGCTCCTCTTCAGAATCGCCCAACAGCGAACAATTTGAATAGGCCATAATATAAGGCATCCGGGCCTGCTTTTAACCATCGTCGAAGGAAATGTTGAGGGCAGCAACAGTAGAGGCTGCCAGAGATTCAGCTACGTAGACCAGATTATCGGAGATGTGCGCTGTAGCACCTACCAAGAAATGAAGAGGCTGGCAGGTGACAGAGAGGAGTGGAGAAAGCGAGTGCTTGTTGCAGACCAATCCTAGGATTGCGACCCAAAAAAAATTAAGGACAAGATCGAGGGCGTCGGCAGAGAGCAGATCTCCTGACTCCGCTATATCCGAGATTGGACAGGAATACGGACGGTGGAAGAGCTGTTCCGAGCAGCTAGACATAGGGAGATGTATTCTCAAGTGGTAGTCAACGTTGGGGGACCTGACACGAATCTAGGAGGAGGAGAAGATTACAAAAGGAAACCAAAAAATAAAATAAATCATTCATTTTGATATTTGGACATTTATAAAACACCCTGACGATGAAAAAGTTTTCCGAAATATGTAGGGTTAATTAATAAAATATAAGTAGATACATACAAATAAAAAAATCATTTTTTTAAGGACAATATCGATAAAAAACGGGATATCGTTAGGAAGCAGATCTTCTGACTCCGTAATACCCAAGATTGGACAGGATTAAGGACGGTGGAAGAGGAATTCCTAGCCGCTAGACATAGGGAGATGTATTCTCAAGTGGTAGTCAACGTTGGGGGACCTACCAGGACACTAGGA
>JADDOH010000381.1:0-134022 GCA_016648135.1 Agrypnia vestita | reverse complement strand
TTATCAGAGGGTTCTCCGCATATTAAGGCTAATGAGGTATGTCTTGATCTAGTGTCTTCAGTGAAAAATAACTGGACACAAGACAAAAGCAGAAATGCTTTTACTTTTTGACATAGATTCCATTTATCAGAGGGTTCTCCGCATATTAAGGCTGATGAGGTATGTCTAGATGTAGTGTCTTTATTGAAAAATAACTGGACACAAAACAAAATGCTTCTACTTTTTGACATAGATTCCATTTATCAGAGGGTTCTCCACATATTAAGGCTAATGAGGTATGTTTAGATCTAGTGTCTTCAATGAAAAATAACTGGACATAAGACAAAAGCAGAAATGCTTCTACCTGTTGACATAGATTATATTTATCGGAGGGTTCTCCAGTAAAATTAACCGCGTTTAAAATGCATACGTAATTTATTTACTTATTTAAATATACGTATATAAAAGTCTCTAAAGCCTTTTACTTTATAATTTGTACAAAGTAGATAAACAATTGAATTTATGTACAAAATAAAAAATACAAAAGTGAATTTAAATTATTTAAATACATAATCTAGAAAAATTTAAATGAAGAACTATAGAAATGGAGACAATAAAACAATAACAGTAATTCGATGAAATTAGAAATATAAATAATAATTTTACACAATATATAATAATGAAATTAAATTTTAAAATAGTAATTTTATTTAATGTCTTAATTTTTATACCTTAATCTAATGTTTCTTTGTCTATATCTTACTTATTTAATCTAATGTCTTACACTAACGATTTCATTAATAATAGATATTTACATATATGACAATGCCCCCACATTTAAACACGACAGTAAATTCTCATTTAAAAGTGGGTAAGCGTGTAATATAAATGTGTATTAATTATATTATATTGAATAAATACACTCTTAAGTTTGTACATTTACCAAATAAATTTAACTTAAAAAAAAATAAAATAATAGGCGATTCAATAGGCAATATAATAAATTATAGAAGAATAAATAAAACAATAAATATTAATTCAATGAGAACAATATAGAGTAAAAATAGATTATAGAAATAATAATTATATTAAAAGGCGAGTTAGTAAAAAAATATATATTTATGCGCGTGTGTGTTATATTTCAGCATTAACCCTGCTATTAATAAAAATGCTAGTTAGAACCTTCTTGTAACTGTGCAAGGTAGAATTCCAAATATCAATTTCAGGCAATGGGGCATTTGAAAAATATTTAATGGGATTAAAATTTTCAGAATACAGTACTGGATTTTGTCCCGGGGAAATGGGTCGTAATACTTAAATATATACACAACCTCCAAAAATTTTATAACGGTGGAATGGGTGAACGTTACATTGTATAAAATGATCACTTAAGCCAGCCTTACGATAGGTCGTAAGCCCTATGAACACCCAAAGTCTTCCATACCTATTTTCCCATAAAAATATAATTTCGTTTCTATGCAACATGTATAATATATATTGATTGAAAGGGATATTTTGTTCTGTATAAAAGGCGGTAATATAGGAAAAGAAATGATAAAAATCATCTATATATTTTATTTCCGAGGAAATTGATATTTCAGATTTGCAATAATTAGCGGAAAAAATAGCACAACCCTAGCGACGGCATCAGTAAACTAATAATATTAGAGTTCTCGTTGTGGAGTATATTATATGTATGCAAATTGACCATTTGTAGGAATGAGTTAGAGCAACATGCAGAAAATAAGTGAAAGCTAGACTTTTGCGAATTCGCATTACCCGGCTATAAATGCAATCGGCTTCTGGTAACAAACTGTTTTATTAGGAAATCATTATCTTTTCTGCGTAAAATATTCTTATCACGAAACAATTTCCCGAAATCAATACACGCTTTCCAAATCAATGAAGATATCGCCAAGTATACGAATTACCCATACGCTAACATAGCCGCCTGTTTATCAATAATAAAATGGC
This sequence comes from Agrypnia vestita, assembly GCA_016648135.1. Taxonomy (NCBI): domain Eukaryota; kingdom Metazoa; phylum Arthropoda; class Insecta; order Trichoptera; family Phryganeidae; genus Agrypnia; species Agrypnia vestita. The sequence goes on along the minus strand of JADDOH010000381.1, from coordinate 132,069 downwards.
TCTACTCATGGCGAGACCAAAGATATAAAAAATATGTGGGAGTAAGAAAATATCAGGTGAAAAAAAATTGTCAGAATAGGAATAATGCAGATTTTATTTTTTTATTTTAAGACATGGAACTCAAAGTCCAAAGTTTTCACTTAATTTGAATGGCTTACTATTTATTTTCGATTGACTGCAGGATGTTTGCATAGGATAACGTGTTAATGATGGATTAACATTGTTAGGATCTAACTTAAACAGTACAAATAATGGAAGAAATTAACATCGTGCTTCCGATTGAAAACAGTGCATTGAAGAGCTTGAAATTTAAATTAAGCATGAAACAATCGAAGATTCTGAATATCTCAAAGAGTGCAACGTATTGAAAGTATTGTAGACGACCGAACAACAAAGATCATGACAATATGAGAAACACCGGGAGAATCAATTAAGAGGCAGACCAAGACATAGATCTGAGTATGAGACTAGTGGAAGAGGACTGGAATACGATGGTCTGAGATCTATAGAAGAACAACCGAGGATAGCAGTCGATGAAGAGAGGTTGTTGAAGAAGATGTTGAACCAAATAATTGTTATCCACTTTTTGAATTTCTCGAGTCGAACTCCATCTAATGATCCTTAACAAAACAAGATGTCTAGCTGCTACATAAATCATCAAACCGAATAATCGGTCATTAACTTAATTCTAGTTTGAATGTATTATGATTTTTTGAAGTATAATTTTTTTTTAAAATTGAAAGCCGAAGATGATTAAATTGAAGGATTTGGATAATCGACCAATATTGACTATTTTGATTGAAAAATAATTTGAAATTTCACTTTATTATTGTTTTGCATTATACACGATTCTACGAACATTTTATAAAGATCAAATACGCAAATTCATATGAATTTAAGTGAAAACAAGTGATTACCTATTTGTTATTTTAAAATTAATTGAATAATACATTGCAACGAAGCAAATGGAATAGAACCACTCACTAAAATAGTTACGTTAATATAAAAAAATTGACAAACTTGTCAATTTTAAAAAGAACCGGTTGGTTTTGGTCCTCGTGTTAATTATTATATTTGAAACCTTGGATATGAACAAGGTCGATACTGGTTCAACCTTCATTCACCCGTAAAAATGATAAAACAATATATCTGTTTTTTTCCTGCAACTGGGAAATTTTACGCTGTATTTTAATTTTAACTTTTTTTATATGTAACTTTCTTAAGCAACTTTTTATATAATGTGTCGGTATATGTTTATATATATGTTAATGTGTTTTTTTGTCTTTTTTATGTGTTAATGTGCATTTCTGTATGTGTAAATATGTTAATGTTTTAATAAAAGATATTTTACCTGTTTATCAAAACAATATGTTTTTACTGATAAAACCGTATAGTTTAGTACCTGCATTATAATTATCATTTAACTGAAACGACGTACGAAAGAGAAAGAAGAAATTTTAATAATGAATAATCGCATTGTTTGAAGTTGATCATCAACATCACATCAAACAAACCGTTTTCGATTTATAAGAAGTCTTTACATTATAATTACTCTGACACTTTGTCTACTTTATTTAAACGGAAAAAAATATAACAGTGGCGTGCACTAGACTAGTTAGGTTATGCTATCGGGGTCACGAACCTCATCAGCAAGGAAACCAACTAGAGAAATGGACATGCTGTTACCAACGATACTATACTATGTACTTATACGCCATATATAGGCTCCTGTATGAACTTTCATTTAACCGACGTCTTACAGAAAATGAAAACGTTATTTATATGACCCTATTATTAAATTATAAGTAATTTTTTATTTTTATTTACAGATCGTTATGTTAAATATTAACTAATTTATTTACATATATATCTATATTTTTTAAATACGGTGTTACAAATAATATACTGACCGTTCCCCGTGAAAAATCACGGGACATAATTAAATTAATACAAATGTCAAGACCGTGTAGTTTGGTGGCGCGACCCTTGCGTGTAGTCTGAGCCGCGCATACTCAATTGCCCGCGCCTCATTAGCGGCTACGCGGCTATTCAGTGTTGTTGTTGTAATTCCAGAAAGTTACGGACGGATATTCGAAATTAGGTTAGTTGATTAAATATTAAAATTTTTTCTTCTTCAAATGTAGCAAATTTATTTTGTGGTAACATAATTATAATTAATATAAATTAACTTTGTTTAAACCACTTATTTATTGAAAAAATTGACATGTTTCGAAGCCAATGGCTTCTTCATAAGAAGAAGAAGCCATTGGCTTCGAAACATGTTGATTTTTTCAATAAATAAGTGGTTTAAACAAAGTTAATTTAAATTAATTATAATTATGTTACCACAAAATAAATTTGCTACATTTGAAGAAGAAAAAATTTTAATATTTAATCAACTAACCTAATTTCGAATATCCGTCCGTAACTTTCTGGAATTACAACAACAACACTGAATAGCCGCGTAGCCGCTAATGAGGCGCGGGCAATTGAGTATGCGCGGCTCAGACTACACGCAAGGGTCGCGCCACCAAACTACACGGTCTTGACATTTGTATTAATTTAATTATGTCCCGTGATTTTTCACGGGGAACGGTCAGTATATTATTTGTAACACCGTATTTAAAAAATATAGATATATATGTAAATAAATTAGTTAATATTTAACATAACGATCTGTAAATAAAAATAAAAAATTACTTATAATTTAATAATAGGGTCATATAAATAACGTTTTCATTTTCTGTAAGACGTCGGTTAAATGAAAGTTCATACAGGAGCCTATATATGGCGTATAAGTACATAGTATAGTATCGTTGGTAACAGCATGTCCATTTCTCTAGTTGGTTTCCTTGCTGATGAGGTTCGTGACCCCGATAGCATAACCTAACTAGTCTAGTGCACGCCACTGTTATATTTTTTTCCGTTTAAATAAAGTAGACAAAGTGTCAGAGTAATTATAATGTAAAGACTTCTTATAAATCGAAAACGGTTTGTTTGATGTGATGTTGATGATCAACTTCAAACAATGCGATTATTCATTATTAAAATTTCTTCTTTCTCTTTCGTACGTCGTTTCAGTTAAATGATAATTATAATGCAGGTACTAAACTATACGGTTTTATCAGTAAAAACATATTGTTTTGATAAACAGGTAAAATATCTTTTATTAAAACATTAACATATTTACACATACAGAAATGCACATTAACACATAAAAAAGACAAAAAAACACATTAACATATATATAAACATATACCGACACATTATATAAAAAGTTGCTTAAGAAAGTTACATATAAAAAAAGTTAAAATTAAAATACAGCGTAAAATTTCCCAGTTGCAGGAAAAAAACAGATATATTGTTTTATCATTTTTACGGGTGAATGAAGGTTGAACCAGTATCGACCTTGTTCATATCCAAGGTTTCAAATATAATAATTAACACGAGGACCAAAACCAACCGGTTCTTTTTAAAATTGACAAGTTTGTCAATTTTTTTATATTAACGTAACTATTTTAGTGAGTGGTTCTATTCCATTTGCTTCGTTGCAATGTATTATTCAATTAATTTTAAAATAACAAATAGGTAATCACTTGTTTTCACTTAAATTCATATGAATTTGCGTATTTGATCTTTATAAAATGTTCGTAGAATCGTGTATAATGCAAAACAATAATAAAGTGAAATTTCAAATTATTTTTCAATCAAAATAGTCAATATTGGTCGATTATCCAAATCCTTCAATTTAATCATCTTCGGCTTTCAATTTTAAAAAAAAATTATACTTCAAAAAATCATAATACATTCAAACTAGAATTAAGTTAATGACCGATTATTCGGTTTGATGATTTATGTAGCAGCTAGACATCTTGTTTTGTTAAGGATCATTAGATGGAGTTCGACTCGAGAAATTCAAAAAGTGGATAACAATTATTTGGTTCAACATCTTCTTCAACAACCTCTCTTCATCGACTGCTATCCTCGGTTGTTCTTCTATAGATCTCAGACCATCGTATTCCAGTCCTCTTCCACTAGTCTCATACTCAGATCTATGTCTTGGTCTGCCTCTTAATTGATTCTCCCGGTGTTTCTCATATTGTCATGATCTTTGTTGTTCGGTCGTCTACAATACTTTCAATACGTTGCACTCTTTGAGATATTCAGAATCTTCGATTGTTTCATGCTTAATTTAAATTTCAAGCTCTTCAATGCACTGTTTTCAATCGGAAGCACGATGTTAATTTCTTCCATTATTTGTACTGTTTAAGTTAGATCCTAACAATGTTAATCCATCATTAACACGTTATCCTATGCAAACATCCTGCAGTCAATCGAAAATAAATAGTAAGCCATTCAAATTAAGTGAAAACTTTGGACTTTGAGTTCCATGTCTTAAAATAAAAAAATAAAATCTGCATTATTCCTATTCTGACAATTTTTTTTCACCTGATATTTTCTTACTCCCACATATTTTTTATATCTTTGGTCTCGCCATGAGTAGAGCCATTTTATTATTGATAAACAGGCGGCTATGTTAGCGTATGGGTAATTCGTATACTTGGCGATATCTTCATTGATTTGGAAAGCGTGTATTGATTTCGGGAAATTGTTTCGTGATAAGAATATTTTACGCAGAAAAGATAATGATTTCCTAATAAAACAGTTTGTTACCAGAAGCCGATTGCATTTATAGCCGGGTAATGCGAATTCGCAAAAGTCTAGCTTTCACTTATTTTCTGCATGTTGCTCTAACTCATTCCTACAAATGGTCAATTTGCATACATATAATATACTCCACAACGAGAACTCTAATATTATTAGTTTACTGATGCCGTCGCTAGGGTTGTGCTATTTTTTCCGCTAATTATTGCAAATCTGAAATATCAATTTCCTCGGAAATAAAATATATAGATGATTTTTATCATTTCTTTTCCTATATTACCGCCTTTTATACAGAACAAAATATCCCTTTCAATCAATATATATTATACATGTTGCATAGAAACGAAATTATATTTTTATGGGAAAATAGGTATGGAAGACTTTGGGTGTTCATAGGGCTTACGACCTATCGTAAGGCTGGCTTAAGTGATCATTTTATACAATGTAACGTTCACCCATTCCACCGTTATAAAATTTTTGGAGGTTGTGTATATATTTAAGTATTACGACCCATTTCCCCGGGACAAAATCCAGTACTGTATTCTGAAAATTTTAATCCCATTAAATATTTTTCAAATGCCCCATTGCCTGAAATTGATATTTGGAATTCTACCTTGCACAGTTACAAGAAGGTTCTAACTAGCATTTTTATTAATAGCAGGGTTAATGCTGAAATATAACACACACGCGCATAAATATATATTTTTTTACTAACTCGCCTTTTAATATAATTATTATTTCTATAATCTATTTTTACTCTATATTGTTCTCATTGAATTAATATTTATTGTTTTATTTATTCTTCTATAATTTATTATATTGCCTATTGAATCGCCTATTATTTTATTTTTTTTAAGTTAAATTTATTTGGTAAATGTACAAACTTAAGAGTGTATTTATTCAATATAATATAATTAATACACATTTATATTACACGCTTACCCACTTTTAAATGAGAATTTACTGTCGTGTTTAAATGTGGGGGCATTGTCATATATGTAAATATCTATTATTAATGAAATCGTTAGTGTAAGACATTAGATTAAATAAGTAAGATATAGACAAAGAAACATTAGATTAAGGTATAAAAATTAAGACATTAAATAAAATTACTATTTTAAAATTTAATTTCATTATTATATATTGTGTAAAATTATTATTTATATTTCTAATTTCATCGAATTACTGTTATTGTTTTATTGTCTCCATTTCTATAGTTCTTCATTTATATTTTTCTAGATTATGTATTTAAATAATTTAAATTCACTTTTGTATTTTTTATTTTGTACATAAATTCAATTGTTTATCTACTTTGTACAAATTATAAAGTAAAAGGCTTTAGAGACTTTTATATACGTATATTTAAATAAGTAAATAAATTACGTATGCATTTTAAACGCGGTTAATTTTACTGGAGAACCCTCCGATAAATATAATCTATGTCAACAGGTAGAAGCATTTCTGCTTTTGTCTTATGTCCAGTTATTTTTCATTGAAGACACTAGATCTAAACATACCTCATTAGCCTTAATATGTGGAGAACCCTCTGATAAATGGAATCTATGTCAAAAAGTAGAAGCATTTTGTTTTGTGTCCAGTTATTTTTCAATAAAGACACTACATCTAGACATACCTCATCAGCCTTAATATGCGGAGAACCCTCTGATAAATGGAATCTATGTCAAAAAGTAAAAGCATTTCTGCTTTTGTCTTGTGTCCAGTTATTTTTCACTGAAGACACTAGATCAAGACATACCTCATTAGCCTTAATATGCGGAGAACCCTCTGATAAATGAATGGAATCTATGTCAAAAAGTAAAAGCATTTCTGCTTTTGTCTTGTGTCCAGTTATTTTTCACTGAAGACACTAGATCAAGACATACCTCATTAGCCTTAATATGCGGAGAACCCTCTGATAAATGGAATCTATGTCAAAAAGTAGAAGCATTTCTGCTTTTGTCTTGTGTCCAGTTATTTTCCACTGAAGACACTAGATCAAGACATACCTCATTAGCCTTAATATGCGGAGAACCCTCTGATAAATGAATGGAATCTATGTCAAAAAGTAAAAGCATTTCTGCTTTTGTCTTGTGTCCAGTTATTTTTCACTGAAGACACTAGATCAAGACATACCTCATTAGCCTTAATATGCGGAGAACCCTCTGATAAATGGAATCTATGTCAAAAAGTAGAAGCATTTCTGCTTTTGTCTTGTGTCCAGTTATTTTTCACTGAAGACACTAGATGTAGACAAACCTCATTAGCCTTAATATGCGGATGCGTGCAGGAAGTGAAAAAACACTCTAGAAATCGGACATTTTTCCGGCTTCTTCAGTTGCACCAGAGCGGTACTGACCGCGCACATTCCGCGTTTCGTGGAGATATCGCGTGCCGGCACTATTGCGCTACGAATAGTCCATTAATTCATCGCGTTAATCCGTTGGGATTGTTAAAGAGCGGGCAACTTCCCGATGTCCAATTAGAAGAATTGCAGCGGAATTTCTCCTAAAATATTCATCTTGCACGAGCGGTCTCCGAACCCGATACTATCGCGTGCTGCGCCATTACGCTCACCACTATTTGTACCGAGAACATATTTAGTAATTAAATGCAATCTATATATATTATATATACTGCCCCAACGAACGAGGCAGTAACTCAAATAAATCGATTTTTCAGGGGGACACTTCTAAGTTTCGAACCGGATTTCTAATTCTTTTTTTAATCTTCTCACCTTTTTTTGTGTGTGTAGGTAATATTTAAGATGATCTTACTAGTAATTGAGATGTTTTATTATAATTTACATTCCTACCTACTTCGATATTATATGGAAAAAATGGTTAACTGATTTACTAGTTTTGTAAAATTCATATTTTTATCTGTTAAATATTGCAGTTGAGATACTGCTGTCTTTGCTGTAGATAGGCAATCATGGCCTAAACCTAAAAATGGTACTAACTCAAATACCTAAAATATTGAGTTACTGCCTCGTTCGTTGGGGCATTCTATATATCTATATATATATATATATATATATATATATATTATATATATATATATATATATATATATATATATATATCTACAGCTGGCGCATGCAGTGGGAACATTGAAGCATGACTTTTTTGTAAATGTACCTATATTTCGGATAAAAATAGAAATTAAATATTTATGCGACAGATTATTATGATATATCAAAATATGAATACTATGGTAATAATTTTAATAGAAATATTACGAAATATATGTTGTATTCCGATTTTTTTCCAAATAATTGGTTACGTAAAAGTCATGCTGCGATGTTCCCACTGCACGCCCCTGATCTACAGATTGTCCCACGTAGCCGGGTAAACAAAGTGAAGCAATAAATAAAACAATATTTTGCTTATATTTTGTATAGTAAATAGGTCCAAACTTTGAGCAAAATGAATAGGTTTTTTCCGATTTTTCAGCCATTATGGAAAATATAGTATTTATCTTATTTTCTACTTTTTTCTACGATTTGAATAAAAACCATTTCTTAATATTTATTAATTTTACATATATTTCGTTAATATTAATAAAATTTAAACACATAATAAAAATCAAACATTTAACTACAATTCATTTGTAGTCTTATTCGCCTTAGGCTTGCCATCTATTGGTGATGTAAATATTAAACAAAAAATCAAAGAAAACTATTCTTATAGGTCTACCTTAAACCTCGGTGGATTTTTCTTAACGATTTAATAACAAAGCATTGCTTAAGAATTATAGTGAAAATTATTTAATTTTTTTTTTGTTTAATTTAAATTAAAAACATCAAAGCCTAAAAAATTTAAAAAATTTAAAGCGATGAATTAGGAATACAAGGGAAGAATATCCCCTAGCAAATATTTAAGACACATTTAAAAAGCAGTTAATTTTTTTTCTTGCATAACTTAATCTCCCAGTCAACAAAACATTTACACATTTTACAAAAGAAGTTGTATATTTTAATTTTATTAGAATTTCAATCCATGTCGAGTCTCTTCAAATCAAAAAATATTTCTATAATACAACGTGATTTTTTTTAAAGATATTATACTTTTTGAGAGCATTTATTTCGACCGTTAAATTATTTTTTCAGAATTTACAATCTCGTATCATTTTTTTAAACGTATCGAAACCAGACCGTTACCAAGAAATTTTCTTTAGTTCATGTCTATAGATCTTGGTCTATAGATTTGTGCCTTTGTGAAATGATCTTTTAACCGAAAACTTACTTTCATAGAAGAATCATGCTTGCCAGCTGTTATGACGTCGTCGATTTTTTAGTATAGAAAAGTTGGTACTTAGATTGATAGTACACGTCATGTAAAATTATCAATCGGAAGTCAGTTGGTAATTCTAAAATTGAATGGTAGGCACATGGACTAATCATATTCACAAAAGTGAAGTGAGGTTTTAATAAGCCATCGATAACGATAAGATATTCGATTAAAATGTGGATTAAAAATGTCGTGCTAAAGTGACCTTCCAATCTTATCGCTAACGTGATAGAAAAACATTTTTTGTTTGCCTTTCATCACTATTTTCATTCATATAATTTTATCCTTATAAATTATCTTATATTTAAACAAATAAACGTATATGAATCGATAAGAAAGGTGCAAAAATAATTTTTTCGATAAAATGATTTCACCACCAATATTCAAACTCATTGTATTTCATTAACAAGGACACAAGGTATACAGATTTTTTTTTAGATTTTGAAAAATATATTTGAATATTTTTATACATTTTAGCGTATCATTCAAAAGAATATCACTTGCCTAAAATTAAGCTGTATTAAAAAATAGTAGAAGTGTCAGAATATTATGAGGTTGCTCAAAATTTTCAGAGCACAGTACTGGATTTTGTCCCAGGGATGTGATTTATCAAGATAAATATAAAAAAATTAAATAATATTTCAGGCGTATGCTAATAATTTGGAAGAATCTCATTACGCATATACGCTTTTAAAAAAAAAACAATCAAAAATAGATATATCATTAGTGACATCTGTGTTTAATTAAGGGGAATGAAAAAACTTCGAATGCCGGTCGCGCTAATGATAATTACAACATACACATGAAACGGGTTGTAAAATTTAAATATATTATAATATATACAACCTCCAAAAATTTCATAGATGTGATATTCTGTCATGAGTGAGAATGGCGGGCGCGTGCAGTGACCGAATATGAGATACACCTCGTAATATTACGATGACAATAATAACCATATTATTCAGATTTTAATATTTCATGATATTCTGCCAGATAAATATTTAATTTCGATTTTTTTCCCTAATATGTATTTAAATAAAAGTCTTTAAATTTTGTTCAAATGTTTAATGCTTCTTGTTCTCACTGGACGCCCCTGGAAAATGGTGAATGTTACTCTGTGTAAAGTGATCACTTAAGCCTGCCGTACGATAGGTCGTAAGCCCCATAAACAGCCAAAAAGTTACCGTACCTACTTTCCCATAAAAAGTTTAATTTCGTCTCTGTGAGACATCCATAATATATCTTGATGGTAGAAGTGTATTTTTTTCATTAATTTTATTTTTGTTTTACACACATCTTAAGTCCTATAAACAATCAATAATATAATTTTTAGAGATACAATCCCTTCATTATTAGGTAAATCATGGTGTTATCTATCTTTTCAGCGTAAACAATAATGGTGAAAAGTAGAACAAAATGATGTTATTAAGCAGTGTTTTCAAGAATTAAATTTTTTTTTTCCATATATTTTCTACCTACCCTACTCTTCTCCATTATTGTTTGTATCCCCGTTAATGACCAATAAACTTTCTTCTCTCTCCATTCCTCCATGCTTCATCTTCTTCAATACGATGTAATAAGATTAGTTATTATGTTTACCTGATGATGAGAGGGACTGTACTCTTCTCGAAACTAAAGTATCGATTGTTTATATAGCCCAACCTGTGTTTAATACAATATTAAAATTATTTTTAAATCATCATTTTGCACCTCAAAGTGACCGTCATGTCAATAAATTATATTAATATCTTACTGTTTAACCATTGATTTAAATTAATAAAAAATCTGTATAGAATTTAATGACACTTAAATCTGTAAAAAAATAATCAAAATTTTGCAAAAAGCACTAATTACACCATCGTGTATTTTCGCTTTGACGTCAAAACTTATTAATATCACATTTCGGAACTCAGCTTACAAACAGGATAGTGATTACAGTAGCTAGGTACTTATATAAATATTTTGTGCCAGTGCCAAATTTATTCAAAGATCACGTAATATTTTATTTGTAATAAGGCATAAACGACATAAGTCATTTTTAAAAGTATTGTGTAATTTTATCGTAATGCTAATGGTGTAAAAATAGTAGGAGACAAAAAATTTTTAGGTTTCAAAACTGAGGACGATTTAATTATATTTTTCATTTTCTCACGCACGAGGTAACCGCAGAAAATAATGAAAATTAGATCAGCTAGGAGAATTCTAGACTAAAAATTGTAAAATAAAATGGAGGAAGGTCGGATAGCTCCAGATACATAAACAAGATAAAAAAAATACAACCAACAAAATTTTCATTTAAGATGAAGTCTCAAAGATGAAGCTACTTATATGAGGAAGCATGTAGAGAAATCTTTATTCGGCATCCACCTTTCTTTAGGTTATTAGTAAGTAAAGAAAAAAAAGTATAATCACTTTATTCAACATTTTTTAGATATTTACTCTTAAAAAAGTAAAAGAACGATAAAATTTGTTAAAAAATTCTCCTACCACGGTAGCCTCAAATTACTGTAACTCAGCCAATTTTTGAAGTTTTTGAATAAATGATGATGCCTCAAATTATTTTTAGAACTTCAATCAAAAAGATAAATTAAAAAAATAATGATTTTTTGAAAATATCAAGCTGGTGTGACCCCTTAATTTCCCGTGTCAGCATTTTTTCTGCCATTCAAAAGGTTGAGGATATCAAAACCTGTCTGCAGTTTCCTCAAGGTCTCCTTCCCAAATAAAAGAAACATTGATCTTATGCGTCAGGGGTCAATATCGCCCGGCAGGTTGGATAAGCTTCAACCGAACTCCTCTGATAAATTTGGGCAATGGATCTTTCGCAACCTCGCCGGTTGTTTACAATAAAACGTGTTTTACTTCTTGTGCACTTGTTTGGAGACCAGGACGATCTGACCAGCGCCATCCTGGTGTGAGATAAAACAAGCATTTCACCACATTCTTGCATCTGTGGAATGTTTCGTCACAGAATAAATGACCAACACCGTGTGCCATATACCACTAGCTCATGTAGCTATGGCGTATTATCGCGAATCTAAAAAATTTTAACAGTAAGTATACAGGTGTCTCATAGCTTGAAGCAAATTTTTACAGGTGAATTTCTGCCTTATAGTGAGTCGAAAATGTTCAAACAAATATGACCTAATATCAACGGGTAGTTATGGAAATGATTTTTTTTAAATATTTCTGTTTTATTTTATACCAAAAGTTGAAGTATGATTACAGTCAATTATATAAATTATGAAAAGCTCATTCGTTTTAATACAAATCAAAAAAAATGATAAAAATCATCCATAAATTGAGGGAATTTTGAAAGGATTTTATCGTTTTATTAGATTTTTTTATAATCGATATAAGTAACTATAGTGATAGTTCAACTTTTCGCAAGAATAAGTTGGAAATATTGAAATAAAGTGCCATCTTTGATATTTCATAACTCTATTACTATTGATATTAGGTCAAGGTTGCTTAAAGATCTTCGATTCATTATCAAAGCAGAAATACACCTGCTTTGCTACTAGCTATGAGATGCCCTGTATAAATTATATCGCAATTATTTATTACAAAAATTTTTACAAAGTAAAAAAAAATTAATCACTGGTTTAGAGTAAAAAAATGAAGATTCAGTTTGCGTTTTGATAATTGATAAAAATTTTGATTTTTGATAATTGGTTAAAAAAAAGTCAAATCAACAATGCATAAAATAACTAAGTACAATCCGACACATGCCAACGGGGCTAGTGGAGTAGTAATATACCCCATATGCCAAAAAGTTGTTAATGATTATGCATATTAAAGTTAATTATATATATATATATTGGCAAATGAAAAAAAATAATTAATGTGAATATGGAAAACATGGATTTCTTAAATAAAATAAGTTTTTTTCACAACAGTTCATTGATTAGCCCGTTAGATAGTTCTAATGACACATCAACATACAATTTCAAAATATTTTACGACAGTTAGGGTTATAACGTGTTATAGAATACACCTGTTCTGTGGTTGGTTGAGAAATTAGGAACACTGTAGAAAATAAAATTAAATGTATATGTTATACATTTACATATGAGCTATGTTAGGATATAAGTTAATATGTTAATTACTAACTATTTACACTCTCATATATCTATATATAACATTTTCTTATAACTGTTAATATTTCCAAATAAACAAATTGAAAGGATAGAGATATAAAATAACGCTATAAGTACAATGTGTGTGGATTTCAAAATCAACAAAGTCATGTGACACAGTTTGTTTGAATTATATTTAGCATGTAATACACTCAAGAAACGAGAGCACATAATTGTGGGTCCAAACGTTCTGAATGATTTTAGAATGTTTTATAAATAAATATTTCTGTAAGCCGGTAGAATACGCGAATATATACGAGAAGATTTGAGAAATTGAGTTCTTACACATAACGTTAAATAAGCGAGTAACATAGATAGCGCACTGTGAATCCATGCAGACAAATCTAACCAGAGACGAATAGAATTTTCTATTAAACATAATAATGCGAATAGAAGAATAGAGATTTAACTAAAGTTTGTGTCCTGTGACTATCAATAATATATTTCTTACAAGTGGGATTTGGATCCCCACCTTATTAATTCAATGATACAGTGTATAAAATTCCATTCTTAAGCTGAGCCCGAACTGCGTTTAATATGTATCTACTAGGTGTAATCCGTCAATAAAGACGGTACTTTTACATCATGTCGGTTCCTAAGGAATAAGTTTTTATTTATGTATTTAAAAAAGAAAAAAAAAATCACTAAAATTTTTTACTTAAAAAAAAATTAAAAATATTTACGTAAAAAAGAAATGGAAAAAAAGAAAATACGTTAAAATTAGGTCTGTTATTTTTCATATCTTTTTAAAATCTTGACTATATACTGACTATATACATTTACCATGTATGTACGAAGCTAATCGCTTAGAACTTGTCGATACGTTAGATATTTAAGAAACTGTCTTAGGAAACTTGAATTTATAAATAAAATTTCATAATGATGTATCGTTGTCCCGAGACAGAAACCGAGAGCTAAATTAATATTTTGAAATGCGTGAAAAATAAAATATTAAAACATCAGGAAAAAAAAAATTATTTGTGGCCCGCCTCAGGTCACAATTGTAAAGAATACTTTGGCGAATAGTTATAATTATATCTGCCGTAGAAAATTTTGATCATGCTGATTTCTGTGATTTTATTTATCCACATGGCTTTCTACTGCATTAAAATATCAGCCAATCTATTTTACTGATATCTTACTGCAATATCTACGGCACGAACATTCACAAGATGTTTCACTTACGGTAATCGAATAACGGCAATGTATTAGACATGCACTACTCTAAGAATAATAAAGCAGTTCCGCAAATATCGTTATTAACTGTTATTTTAGTAAATTAATGAAACGGCTTTTTGCGAATGTTGACCAAAAGACTACTTTACAAGTATCGATATTTAGCATCAGTTTGGTGCGTCATTTTTTACCTTGTTGTGGATTGGACCCTTTACACGTAACTACGAACAATTACTTTGGAACCTTTCACCTGCAACGGCTATACCTTTAGCTGGCGCGTCTTTAAACAATGATACGTGCCGTAAAAATCACCAGTTTAAAGTCCGAAGACGTGGAAGCCACGTCACCAAAGGAAACGAATCATGCTCATAATGAATAAGCACTTATTCATGAGCCAGCTGGCCTTTTTATTACTCTAAGCTGAGGACCGGAATGCCTACTCTTGCGCAGCCGTGACGTAAAGCAGACCAGGCCACGCGTTTCCCAACGTGGTTTGATGATGAAGCTGTGTCAAATCTTGGAGAGAAAGTTTTCTGATGACCTTGGGATCGATGTTCCGATGATGTAATGCATTATTGGATGAGCAAAACGAGTACGAAAGTGCGAAAAATTGATAAAATCACGTGGAATTGTGTTATGACTTCTGTAGTCGATTTGTTATGTTCCCCTTTCAAATGGATTAATTTGAAACAATCATATGTAAGGTATAAAATAAAAGCAACAATATCCAAAAAAAAATTAATGCACTCATCGAGGATTGCTAATTTATAATGTACTGAATTCGAAATTTTATGGGAAACATGAATTTGGAAGGGATAGATAGATGCATAAAAACTAGAATAAATTAAAATTTATGTTATTAAATCCTCGATGAGCGAATTCAAAACATTTTTTAATTTTTGGATATTGCTGTCTTTCCTTTTTTACACCACATATGATGAAGCTGAAAAAACTTCACAACAAATTATTATGACATACTATGTTGTTCTTTTATTTCAGCATTTGATTTAAAGAAAAAATGCGTGCCACGTTCATTCTATATTTCTGGTTTCATCCACGCTTGCGTTATGTCTTTCTTACCATTCTCTTCATTCATTCGGTCAACGTGTCCAAACCACCTAAGCGACCCCATTTTAGTTCAACCTGCTTTTGATTTTTCTTTAATTTGTTATTAACTTACTTAACATGACCTAACAACAATTTCAAATAAAAATTTTTGTTTATAACTTTTAATTACGATATCAACAAAATTAACTTGCCTATTGCATATTTTAATTAACATTATTTGAATACTCAACTTCTATACTTTGTTATCTGTTATTTTTTTTAAATAGAGCGTATAATTAGTATAAGCAGAACAAAGAACGCGGAAGCATTTAATGCTTGCAATCTATAACAGTTTAATTATTCGAAGAATTTTTTTTTCTGAATGAAGGCTTGAACTTTGTGATGACATTATTATTAAAATACTCTAAAACACAAATCACTTTGTTTTCACCACTTTATTAGATTATATTTATAATCTACATGTTTCAAGAACAATGTTTTCTTCTAGTTGTGCACAAATTTTGCCTGGTAGCAAAAAAAAATTTCTGTTGAAAAAACCCACTATTGAATATTTTTCCACTTAAGATTCCACCTCCTTCAGATGACATTCCATAATAATTAACACCTCCGACCCACCCCCTTTCCTCACCCACCCTTAACCGTAACACACTTGGATTGTTTATCTTTTTCAATGTTAGTGCCTACACAAACAATCCTGAAGAAGAGAACATTGTTTTCGAAATATGTAGACTACATAATCTAATACAGTAGTGAAAACAAATTGATTTGTGTTTTATTTTAACTTTAACAGTTTGTTGTGAATTCTCCAGAAAGGCTTTAAGAGGATTTTTAGCACTTTAAATTCGAAGATGCGCCGTGATTTTTTTTTAGACAATCTCATAATTATTAAACTATACGTGACTTAAATTTACTACCGCTAGAATTTTTTAAAATATTATTTTAGTGAAGTCATACTAAGCGCTGTGGTAATTAAAAAAATCGATTATAATATTACTGATTCTGTTTATAATATTAAAAAATCTTGTACAAATACATTAACAAAGCTCTCAAAATGTGAATGTGAAATATGGATAATTAATTCAAGAATTAAGGTAAATCTATAAATCTTTCGATTGAGGAAAACTTGCTATATAACTAAACCATAAAATGAATAATATTTAGAAAAAAATTAATAGGGACATTTCTATATCGTGTTAGTGTGCCTAGGTAGGAATAATCTGTATATTATTATATATATATATATTATATACTATAGATATATATATATAATAATCTCCGATATAGTCTATAGATATATATCCGATATCTATATAATATATTATATATATTATTATATCGGAATGCATATATATCGTCGCTGTATATATAATAAATCCTATGTGCTGTTAAGTACATTCTGAGGTAAACGAATCAATTTGTAAATTATTCATAATTGCACAAACTGGATTTATAAAAAATATTTTAAATAATTACTACCGCACTGTTTTTTTTAGTATATGCCCATTATTTATATGAAAAATTGACAAATTGATTCGTTCATCTCAGAATGTTCTAAACTGCATATAGAATTTATTACATATGCAGCAACAATATATTAAAATGCTGCTTGTTGGTGTGGTGGTCATGGCGGTCGCCCAGTGATCTGGTGGTTGGTGGTTCGAGCTCCTTTCCAGGACATCAGCAAGTTGATCCTATTTTCATAGCATAAGCGTTTAGCTTATTTTGAAAAAAGTAAGAATATGATACGACACGCATTTCTATTTTTAAAAAAAAATTAAAATTTTTCCTTAAAAATCTTTTTTGTGGTGGTCTATTACTTTGCAATGTAACCAACGTACATTTGTCATCTTATTATAAAGCAAAATATCTGTTTGGCTGAGGGAGCGAACCTCTCGAACGGTGCTCTCCGGCGTCATGAAATAGAAGTGTGGTGTATGTTATGTATGGGAGTCGTTCGTGGCGAACCGAATGTATAAATCATAGAACTTGTCAATCGTTGAAACGTTTATTCGCAAGGTAACAGTAGACTGATCTCTAAGGCGGACGTTGAGAGAGTGGTCGGCCCGTTCACGCGCGCGCAACGCCGTGAAGAGGCACAGCACAATAAGCATAACTTATTCCTTTTGAACTAACTACTAGGTACAAGTACGTGTACTTTTTTCAGCTCACAGAGTCATTTTCGTTATCACTTAACTGTCGAAAGACGAAGACGTCATATTCTTTGTTACATTTTTCTCATAAAAAAATCAAATAAAAGTGATTTAACTTATAACTATGAAATGTTTTGCAATCAACTGATATATTTCGGCTCTTTAAAATCTTTCAAGTACCTATTATTTTTTCAATAAAATATAAGGCTTTATGAAATTAATACACACAAGATTGTACACCAAATCTAGAGTAAATGCAGAAAGCTAATATATACATTTAATTGTTTGGGGGTTTAGAGATGGTTGGGAGAAATTGCTTTTTCGGGTCACCACCGTCAAGCGACGGAAAAGCTCCAAAGGCGTAGAATATTTGATGATTTATCATTTCGATAAAACAAGTACAAAATACAGGTACATGAGTACGATTATAAAGACAATGATAAATACTCTAAGGGCCATAGCCTCCGGCCACCGCCGGAGGTAGGTGACAGACTGACATGCCCGCCCAGGGCGTGTGCCTCTTTTTATGTAATTTACGAACAAAAGAGTCCTCTGGAGTGTAGTTGTGTGTGTGTGAAGAAATCGTCGCGCTGATGGTGCATTGAACTGCCGGCCGCGCGTGTCTTGCTCGTGCCTCGATTTATTTATGTGGCATTCCTTGCCACTGTGTGTGTGTGGCCTAGATTGGTGGTTTTCTGTATTGTGGTACGAGTTCCACAACTGAATGTCTGTCTATTCTCTATAAAATCCTACACTTTTTACCCAGTCGAAACCAAATTTTATAAAGATACGCTTTAGGACTCTGTGTGAATCATATGCAACCTCTGGCCAATCCCAACCCTCCCCATAAAACATAAACCTAATCACAAACCTACGACTCGGAAACATTTGTGTATTATATTGACTTCAATTCTCTAGGATCCCGAGAAAAATAAAGTTACCCCACCCAACCAGAGGTGAACCACTACATAAAATTAATAATTTTAGCGAATGTGGCAAACTAACGTTGGTATTGTATAAATAATAACCAGTTTTCAAGGAATATAATTACAAATTCTTAGAAAAAAATCGTTTTTCGTTTTCGTCGTGATCTGCTATTTCTACAAAAACATAAAATAATATGAGTATTTCTCACTTTTTTATAAATATTGTATTTTATAATATTGCGTGAATATCTCTACATAATTATATCCATGCACGATTTGTGGTTTCCCCGATTATAATGTCTGATTACGGATGGCTAATAGTAATTTGCATTTAAAGGACTAGTACCTGAAGTGTATACAATTCAATCAAGGTATAAGACCTTCAACTGAATGAAGGCTAATGCAAATGTTTGTGTTTGATTTATTTAACCTGTTCATTCACACTTGAAATGCAATTTTCTTTAAATACTGTCACGGGATCGTGGCTGTGGGAGGCACGTGAAACACTTTAAGTTAGATAACGTTTTATTTATTCACCAGTCACTGGAGACGAATTTAATCAGAGCGCCTTTCTTTAATTCACACCAATGGTCACTCCTGAATATTTCATATGAAATACGTAGGTAGATTCACTTCTATTTCCATTTACTCATGTTTTTTTTTTTATTTATTTATTTAATATTAAAACTACATTTAAATCATAATACATTTGTCTATTACAATCTACTTAGATACATTTTATTTTATTGCTTTGCCTCTCCAAAAATGAAACTTGCTCATGTGCTTGGTGAGGGGCTTACACTTTATTAGTTTATTTTGGATTTGGCTTATTTGTTCCTTAGCTATACGTCTGTTATGCATTGTCAATTGCTATATTTCTTGTTAGCTATATGTATATATGTACATCGCTTGTTTATGGTCAAGCGCGCAGGTTCGCTAGTTTCTATAGTCACGTCTTTTTTTCACTTGTCAAAATAAAGAGCACACTGTCTGCGTAGCACGATACCACCGCGTATTTATAGAGACGTATTCTAGATGTTTCGCAACTCAATTAGATTATCCCAGATTTAATAGCTACCTCCAATTTACTGTAAAAGTACACTTTTACAGTACACACATACACACATTACACACAAAAGTACGCTACAGCGTGCTGTTAAATCCTCGATTACGTGCAGTTCCTTTTGCTTCTACAATCTCGTGATAATACAACAAACGACGCTTTATTGTCTTCAGAAGGATGATAAGGAGTCATTTGTTTCCACCCTGCGCAAGCACCCCCCTCGATCCTCCTCAGCCAGCTACCGATCCCCTGCAGCCTATATAAATGTGTACCATATTGCGTGACATCGGCTCCAAATTTTACATTCTTACTTTTTAGAACCCTACGCAAAACGCAGGCACCCTTCTTCCTCTCCCTATATTACTATTTTTAGTTATATCTACATCTGAATCCGGGGAATGCTAGTTACATATAATCAACATTTCTCATTTCCATTTTCTCTTCTTCTTCATGAATCTTTCTTTTTAAACCTTATTGGTATGTTTAAAGCACTGCCGCAATAGTTTTCAGAAAATATATTAAGAATAACTAATATACATCAATGTTTATCTTAATAGTCTTTAACAAATTTATTAAGAATAACTAGTATCCATCAATGTCTATCTTTATAACAGTTAATTGTATACAACATTAATTTACCATGTCTTATTACGTACCTATCCAAATTAAATTCGCATAAAATTCTTTTGTAAGCTGGTAGAAAAAATACACTTAATCTCTTTTAAACGTGACAGATATCTTTAGCATGATTATTATGGATGAAGATTAACAAAAGATTGCTTGCACAATATGATGAAACAAATGTACTTTTAAATGCGAGATTAATTAATTCAATTCAAAGCACAAATAACATGTACAGATTATTCAAAGTGTTTTTACTATTTTATTTATGAAAATAAAACAGTGAAGAAGCGGCGTCATTTTGACGTAATTGATGATGGTTTAAATTTATTTCAACATTGTTCATCATCCTTCTCGGTCTTTAATTTTGCAGTATTGAGATACTCCCCATATTTACTTCCTTTATATTAACTCGTGGCGTCTGCTTGCTTGCCGGCTTGCCGTCAAAAAAACTTTGGATCGATTTTTGACCTTTTCCCGTGATCCAATCGAGCTGAAACTTGGCAAGTAGACTCGTGGCGACGATCAAGAAGATCTATCAAATTTTCGTTAATAAAAATTAATAGTTATAGTATAATTTCGTTTTTTAGAAATTTTATTGGTTTTTTCAAATTGGAATCATTAGAAAAGTTTGATTAGCAACGACGGCCCGATAACGTCGCGGAATATTTTCTAAATTTGAATTACTCCGTCGGTATACATAAAAGGTACTTCACTACGTATGCCGAAATCTAAATTGACTGAAATGTTTTTAGAATTTAATCTTCAAAGCATGAAGTGTCTTATCAAAGCTCAAAACATCTGACATTTTAGAAATATATTAAATTACTGTAAGTTTAGTTTTATGTTACGTGTTTTAATTCGTCTTTAATTGTTGTTATATTTTACAAAGAAAGGGAGTATAATAAAAACTTGGTTTTTATGGGTTACTTTTTTTTATTCTTCACTCATCCCTGTCTAGCATCAAGCGTCTTCACTGAATTCCCGCTAATGACACTGATGAGGGTGTCTTAAAGCGTGTGTCGTAAAGCATCTAAAGTGCAGTAGGGAAGAATAGCCATGAATTGGACACCCCATGAATTAGACTCACTATATCTTACAAACTAAATATAGTTAATATGGGAACACTTAATTTTTTTTGTAATAAGTGTTTCTAATTTATTCTTCGTCTTAACTTTCTTGAATCTTTTGTGTAACTTTCTTGTATCTTTCGTGGATATTTGTATTCATTTATTTTAAAAATATATAATTTTAATATTATCGTAGGTTTTATTTCAATGAAAATACCAAAACAATAGTTAATTGTATCTTTTTTATCATTAAACGATTAAAACGATCATTATGCTTAAAATCAAACTAGTAATATAAGTATGAGCATTTGAGTAGGTACTAAAGTCTATTTTACATGAAATAATATTAACTTTCACAAAAAAATTAAAATTAGAATTTTTTCAGCATAAAGACGAAAAATGTCCAATTCATGGCTACTCTTCCCTATAGAGTTGATCGCAAAGACGGCTATGAATCGATGCTGGGTATATTTTGTACATTTTTTTTTTGTAATTGCATAACAGATTGCTCCATTTACTAGACAAGTTATGACGTGAAATGAGTACTTATATGGTTGCGATCTTCTGTTTGCTATAATTTAATACATCGACATGATCGCTCAATTCATTTAAGAGTTGCACACTAGGCGTTCAAGTGTGCTTATTCATTGCATCCGTTCTGCATTTTGGGATATGAAATAGCGCGTGATCTCGATTTCGTAAATAATTATTTGGTACAAACGGGGCATAATTCTCAAGCAAAATTAGTTCCCATAATTAGCAATTTCGGAGCGTCAATCATATTTCTTATTATTTAGACCACCCAGGCTTTCCTATCTGGGCGACTCGAAGCTGTGGTAGTTGCATTCCAAGCAGTACTTCATGGTACATGAATGTAGAATATTATCTTGTTCTGCGCATGTACTCGTATAAGTAGCGCAAGAATTTATTTTGAATCTGCTCAATCATGCCGATATTTCCTTTAGTGTGGGCTTCAAACTGCCATTCCAATTTTGAAAAATAATGAAATTATACAATTGCTCGATGCACTTCTCATTCGAAAATCCTTATATTATGTATTACTTGTATTTATTACGAAGCCTAGAAGCTTGTTACACTTGTACATAAGTAGTTGGTTTCTGTGACATGAGAAAGTCAAATATAATAAAATGATGCTATTAGTATGTACGTCATCATCGTCACTGCTAAATCTAACCCCTCTGGTATGTCTTGACCTCTTCAAGTCGTAACTGTTGTAGGTTGGTACTGCGCCAGCTCTCTTTTGATCTCTGGATCTCCAAAGCAGTATACCTTTGAATACATTATCATTCCATCATCTCCATCAACCACCAAGATTCTCCAGTTTTCTCAATTTTGTAACTCTTAGCTCTTTAAACAAAGTAGAGAGCTCATTGCTGTACCGCATGTACCAAAGTGCATTCGTTATGTACTTCTATTTATATACAAAATTGTTAATGGACACAGCAATACATTTGAATTATTAAGAAAAATAAGAAAAAACCAACATGAACATGACCATTGTACAAGAAAAAAAGATTGCCATTCAGAAAGAAAACAAGATAGCAAACTTCTGTGATGTACAGTGGGATGAAGTTGTGTGTGAGTCTGCCAGAGGATATTAGAGACGAAAAAATATGAAAACTTTTAAGAAAAAACTGAGAAAGTTTGTGATGCGTGCTTTTGATTTTGTATACCTACTGATATTTGACAATGAATATATTAGGTAATATAAAGGTAATTGTATTATCTATTAAAAAATAATCTAGAAGTGGTCCAAAGATATGTCTCAAAATTTTCCTTTTTAGTTAGTTTTTTTCTGTAAGTCAATATCCACATCACAGCAACACATGTCTGAGCACGTTTTTGTACACTACTATTTTAGTGTTTCTGGACACTACATCCTAATTATTTTCCTGTTAATTATGTCACGTGTTTCCACAATGCAAGGTGTTGTTATCAAACAACAACAATCAAATAATGACAACAGATATAATACAACGTTACAAATCACGTGTCAGAATATTTATTGTCAATAGGTCAGTTTAACGTAGTTAACATTGAATTAAATCAACGCGCGCAAAAAAAACTGCCACGTAACACTCCCGCAGAAAAATTAAACACTATGTTAATTTTTAAATAGTATAAAATTAATTTCTATTAAGCCATTGAAAGCTATTTTATATTAAATTAAAAATTATAATGCCGAATCACAACGTTACTTCTTTAAATATGAAATTTTTATTTATTTGACATGATATATTAAGGCCAAAAATCTGTTTTTTTTTTTGGTGTAATAAAAGCTCTCAATGCTTTAATGCAACTATTTTAAATGCCACGAAGCTTTAAAATATTATGTTTACTGTAAAAAAATCTCATGTTTTTAAACAAACAAAAATCAATCGAAAAGAGACAGTTTTAAATATCACTTGGAGATAATCAATTTGAATATGTCGAGACTTGCTTTAAATAAATAATAATTTGTAATGACTTTGTGGTGGTCGGGGCCCGCGCCGTTTCTATCCGAACGCATCGAGTCGGCACACGCCATCAGAGTCTCGATGCGCCAAATAAGTTCTGGGTTGCCCGCAAGTACAACCAGTCTTTCGCCGACAACCGTAGCTATCGCACGCACTATTTACTGTACTTTGTAAATTTGTGTTAATAAATAAACACTGTTAATCGTGAGTATAATTCACACCCTGTATTATCTACCTGTTCAGCCTCTGACACATCTCACACATTACACGCGCACTCATACAATACACGTCACGTGCCCATAAGAATGATATATCTCTGGACGGGTAGACATATTTTTCCTCTCAGAACACATACACTATCACACCTTACCCGCCAAAACTTGATATTATTTTTGTTTTCTGTCACTTTTTGCGAACCTTATCAAATAAACGAAAATTATCCGACTTAATTTTTTTTTCTAAAATATTAAATAACATGACCGACAGCCCTGCATTCTTAATTATGAATAATATACATTCACTTACTAGAAACACAAGACTGCCTACATTATTTATCTATTTGTATGAATAATATTACCATTGCGGAATATAACTCGCCACTTTGCAGAATTCAGCAGAATTCAGTGGTAATATATACAGTAGTGTATAAATATTAAATGAGAGTCTTCATCTATGTAAATCCAATATTATAGATTATGTAAATTTAATATTATTAATAATTAAGTAAGTACGCATGATTGACTGAGATTTTACGATTTATTTAAATATTGGTGTTTTTTTCTTTTTATTCTATCAAGATGATTTTTGGATGCTGATACCAATCATTATCACTAATGTGTGTATTATTTTGTAGTGCAAAAGGCTTGGTATTATTTCGAGGCTAGAAAGCCACAAGTGTGTTAGTGATAATTTTGAACTTTACAGGAGACCAAAATCTGATTTTGTCAATATTTATTTTATTATAAAACGATTTCCATGCGTGTTTTGGATATACAAACATGGAAATTGTTTAATATAAAAGAAACATTGATAAAATCAGATTAATAGAGAACTTTCTCTTGCTCTTCTGTAAAGTTAGAAATAATCGCTAACACCCTTTTGGCTTCCTACTCTCGAATATAAATATAAATGATTCGATTACTTTAGATTATTATCTTTCTATCAAAAATATTTTTACCAGCAGTATTTTAGTATAACGGAATATGTTATAAACAATAAGAGTAAACTTTGGAACCTTCTTTGTACAAAAAAACGGAAAAACTTATTAATAACAACACGTTCCCGAGTTCTTCACTCCTATGATTATTAAATTAGGTGAAAAATGTTTACTTTATTACCTCTACGTGAGCTTAATAATATAGTTTCGAGAGTAACAGGATTCTCATCTTTAAAAACTTAAGTAGTTAAATATTAAAATATTATTATCATGTAGAGGTAACAAAGTTAATATTTTTCACCCAATTTAATGATCATCATGAAAAATCTCTAAAATTTTAACGCCAAATCCATCAATAATACACTTGACTTCTACTTTCGATATTCCCATAAGTGTCCTAAAGTTCATCTCCCCTCTTACGCACAGCCCGTTTACCGAAATAGTTCGACACAAAAACAACACAAAAAAGTTCAACAAAAAAAAATTTTATCACATAAGTGACGAAGGGGACGACTGCACTTCTTGAAACTATAGAAAGAAAAGGTGACAAAAGCGTTACTCCACATGTATGTAGTACAAAGTTTGGTTTATTAAAAAATAATATTGCACCAAATATAAGCAGCCCATCAATTAATAAATTATAACCAAGATAATATTAGATCTAGAGATAAAGTAAAAAAACATAAAATCATCAAGAAACATAGTTGCACCAAATTATAAGCTCAATTAATAAATTGTAACCACTATAATATTAAAACTAGAGATAAATTAAAAAAACATAACGTCATCAAAAAACATAACAGCTTCAAACATAAGCTGCACGTCAATGAATAAATTGTAACCACGATTATATTAGATCTAGAGATTAAATAAAAAAACAAAACTTCACACACAGATAAAATCTATTCGATTATTTCGTGTTAATTTACTAATTATTTCTTGATTTCAACAACTTTAGTTGCAGTGCGAAAACAAACATATCATGACAAAATTAAGATTTATTTATTTACCTAAAAAATTAATTTTATCAATTCTCGTTGAATCACATTTTTCCTGGCAAATTTAACAATTTCTGTAAGCAATTTTATTATAATAGGTAAATATATTTTATCAAAAGTAGTTTTTTGTTAACAATAATTATGTATTCACTTTTTTTTCCTAACAAATTTAAAGACGTGTTAGGAAAATCAACATCAGCGATATTCTTTTTATGGTATTTTCTTGACGTGGCTCATAATTCAGAATCACAATATTCGTGATATTATTTTTTTTAAATACAGACGATGACCCTCCTCTGACAGGGTTAGGTTCAAGGTCCGTGAAAATATTTGTGACGCGTTTCTTAAAAAAAATGTTTATTAATCCAATGATTGCAAGTTTTTTCAACTCGTTTTCAAAAACAGGTTAACTGGCGCGCCATCGGTTTTTTTTACTGTTTCTTTGGAAGTTAATAACCACTATAAACCTTCCTATTTTAACCTCTAGCCTATGTAACTCACATCTACTCAGTAAAAGTATGAAGATTGTTAAATTTTGTTGCATTTGAAGTAGAACCTAAATTTATCTTATTTTTTTTTTTATATATTTATTAATTTTTTTTAAATATTTATTACATTAAACATATGCCAAACTGCACAGCAGTTTTGCGGCATGGTTGCCTTCAATATTTGACAAAAAAAATTATTTTATAATGAAGATAGTAGGTCTTTACCGAGTGTTGCATGTTTTTTTACAAGTGATACATGATATGTAATTATAAATTAATGTAAAATTAGGTACATAGCTTTAATATATATTCTTTTAGCTTGTACTTTTTTGAAGCCAATGGAGTTTTTTTGTCTTGCATCATCTCAAAGAATTTTTTATCTAATTTATTAAAGATTCTTGGCACAATACGCAATTAAGATACGTTAATCAACTGTCTTATTTTTCTTCTTCCTTGCACTGTCACAACTCATTGCCTATGGTAGGCTAGGTAGGCAGGCTGTTGGGGTCGGCTCTTCTCGTTCTCGGGCTATATTTTCTTAAGTTCTGGGTATCGCTTTCATTCAAGCCCTTTCTCTGCAATATTTTGGTGCATTGGGTCAATCTACTGTAAGATAAAGAAATATTTTAAAATTATTTTTATGCCATCATTCCGGTGTGCACATGGCCAACCTATCTATCGTCTTCCAATGTGGGACCGTCTCTCATTCACACACTTTTTTACCTCGACAAACGCCGTTAACCATATTATTTTAATCTAGTTATCTATCTTACTTACTATAATTTCTATAAGTTTACCAGGGATCTAGAAATGGGCGCATGCGCAAACGGCCACATGTTTTTATGTTTTTGATGACGTCTGTTTGGGGGAGAATGTTTAAATACCCGCGCGCCAAGGTACGCGATCTTCTTTGCTGAATCTTGTTATAGAGATAACATATTTTTACTGTAAACACTAGGTACAATAAATATCTATATTATACTCCATGTTTTGTTGTCATGAGACACCTGAAAATAGTTCATCCAACTTGGAGAACTGATTGCATCTTAACAGGAGATGATACGCTTTCTTAAATACTTTTAGGAACGAAATGTCCAGTGCCCAATTTCGTTCTTCATTTCGTGCTTTCGTTCAAATTAAGCATCACTAGAGATACGACCATTATCGTCGGTATTATCCTTTTGGTGGTATGATGCTAACACTTACTATCTCACCATTACCTTAATACCACTTTTACATTATTTACTAACGTTTTCGTCTTTTTACGGTGAGTTTCCTCAACTTTGTAAATTTAACGGTGAGTTTCCTCAATTCTTATCTCGTTTCAAAAGGTCACTCCGAGTACGGATGCTTTCAAGGATCAGTCGAGTATCTTAAATTTATGGATGAGGCCTATCGAAATTGTTCAGGTTTCTTTACCAAAGGTCAAGGCTGAAAAATGCATTGATTGTTTTTTTAGGCATCGAAAATTTTTGTCTGTGACTATTACATTTTATTTCGGTACCACAACCATATCGTTTCAAACTCAGATATGAATAAAATGTATACGACTCTTCTACTCCCCGACGAACGACAGATTGAATAGTATTAAAAAGCAAACTGATAATATCTGGACTTCAATATTGAATGATGCAAGTTATCACAAAAGAAAGCGATTAAAAATCATCCAGAAAAATATTCCTAGCAAACCCTGGTTTACCAATAAAAATATTTCCAAAATCTGGTTGTATTCAGAATGAGAAATGGACTTTGCCTGATAGCTACCTGTTTATTGGCTGAACATAGTTGACAGCCGGACGTGTAAGTGTGGTTTGGATGAGGAGACTGTTCATGTACGTAGTTTTTAATGCCCACCTTTTTTATATATATTTTTTTTTATATATATTTATTATTTTTTTGATATTTATTACATTGTACAAATGCCAAACTGCACATCACTTTTACGGCATGGTTGCCTTCAATATTTGTCAATAATTTTTATTTTATAATGAAGATAGTAGGTCATTATCGAGTGTTGCATGTTTCTTTACAAAATGATACATGATATGTAATTATAAATTAATGTAAGATTAGGTACATAGCTTTAATATATATTCTTTTAGCTTGTACTTTTTTGAAGCCAATGGAGTTTTTTGTCTTGCATCATCTCAAAGAACTTTTTACACGTTGTTAGTGATTGGTATTCTCATTGATCGTCCTGTCGATCTGGTTGCATAGTTATGGTGCGTGTCAGTGTGTATATGAATTTTATTTATCATTTCTTCTAGTATTATATTATATTTTACTTTTTGGTCAATTGGTAAGTTAATCTCGAAGCAGCATTATCTTTTACTGATTGAGGCTAATTTTGCTCCTCAATATATAACTGTTTTTCTATTTACTTTCCACATCTGATATTTATAATATAATTTATTTTTTTTAAAGTATACTATTTAACATATCTCTTTCTATAAACACTCCTAATTTCACTAGTTAAATGGCGCAAATCACAAAACAGGCGGATAGCCTTATTGTTAGAAAAAGAAGAAGATCTTTACACTTTTCCAGATTGCTCGAACATTTTTTAATTTAAATTCTTTTTTTTTTTTTTTTTAAAAAAAATAAAAAAATTCGTCGTGTGTCTTATTCTATTTGCACGAGTTCAAGCACACGTTTCATCCGCTAATAGCGACATATTACATAAAAGGGGTTCTATTAATTTTGCATAGAAGCATTGTTAACCGATACCATTTGCGGTTTATTAATGTCAAACTAATACAGAGAGTATTTAAAATACCAATGTGACCAAGGTCTCCTTTGTAAATATATTTTTATTTGTCTGTTTGCAGATTACGAGCGAATATATAAGAAAACTGGTTTCTTACATCCAACAAAATATGTTTGAAATATGCATTGCCTTGATGCAAAAGCGCCACGATCCGTACAAAACCATTTTTCACTATGTTTGATTTATGTTAAAAAT
The DNA here is from genome assembly GCA_016648135.1 of Agrypnia vestita. Taxonomy (NCBI): domain Eukaryota; kingdom Metazoa; phylum Arthropoda; class Insecta; order Trichoptera; family Phryganeidae; genus Agrypnia; species Agrypnia vestita. Next base: position 102,821 of record JADDOH010000381.1, on the reverse strand, counting down.
CATATTCTTCTGTCTAAAAAATTCCCAACATATCTAAAAACTTTCATGAAAATTGTAATTCTTAATTAAATATAGCGAGTGGTAGGCAAAAATGTCAATATGTAATTTTACCAATCAGAAGGCAGTACGCCACTAAATTTAGTGTGGAGACCATCGCCCGTTTCTAAGAACTTGTGTGGTGATTCAATATCTTTATAAGAACTGGAAGTTAACATTTTTTCCGTACCAAAAAATAATACAAAGAATAATTAAGTAAACAAGGATAGATGGAAATATAACTTTCAAAAAGGTAATAGGTTTGGATAATCACTTTAAAAAAACTATTTTTAACCCGTTTTTTAATATTTTTGTTGACATTTAAGGATCGCATAAATGGATTAATTATATGTACACATGTATTTTATAACTAGCTCTTAAACTATCGGCCATCACTGAAAAAGAGTATTCATAATAAATTATGTTAAACCTAAATATTTCAAAGAAAACTTACTTCTCACAAAAGTTAACTCTGATGTAATTTTGTACATTATATTATTTTCATTTTTGTACATTTTGAATTTGGACCATCAATTTTTCCACGATGTCTTCATGTTTGAAGGCATGTCCAAAATATGTGTTAATTTCATTTATTATAAATTGCATTGAAAATAATCCTAGAGTCCTACAAACTAAACACACAAACCATAAATAAATGAATAAATAAAGTGTTGAGTATTGTAATCTGAACTATGCATACAAATAGGATTAAACCAGTTTCGTTCGTTTCCTGGGTTGGTTGCTTATGAATCATTACATATGAATAAATATATATATGTATAGTTATACTCTGTATGTCAGATTTCTATTAACTTCCCGCGAACGTGAGGCATACGCAATATTGGAAATTATTTATTTTTAAAATAAATAATTAATTTTAAATATATTATGGTATGTCACTTAACTGGATATCAAAAAATTAACCCTTTTCACTATATTATTTTATTAATTGATTGAACTCTATGATTTAAGCCTATTTTTGCCTGTTGATTATACCAACTGATTAACAATAATTTTAAAAAGTAATATTACTATATCAAATTAAATAGAAAATTGCGTGTGACAAAGATTTTTGTTATTCTGTGGAATGTAGATATTCAAAAACATTATTTTAGAAAAGTTTATTTTTATAGGAAAATACATAAAATTAAATTTCGGTTTTGGAAGTTGGATTTTAAGATATTGGATATTATGAAAATTTTGTGATAATAATTTTTTTTTAGGTTTCGAAAAAAGATTTTTAAAGGTTTTTTGACTTTGTTACGTAAAAAAAATACTTCCTGAAGCTACCGTCTGGGCCCGTCTGAGAAGATATCCTAGTGTTTGATTTATCATAAACTTTCTGAATAATATTATTCGATGTTAGTGGGTGATAATAGTCACATTCAAAATATTGAAAATATGATTTTTTCTTCTCATTTTTGACGGGCTTTCGCCTAATTCATTACTTATAACTTGTTAATTAGTTTTTTCAATTAGTTGAGCCACTTTGTAGATTGACATTATAAAAAAATATTTTTATTATTTGTTTTAATCTACTTATATTATAAATAGATTAAAACAAATAATAATTTTTTTTTTGTTAATTTATGTTTAAAAAGCAGTGAAATGTCGTTTAACTACTCTGTTTCTATAATTATTAGATTATTTAAGGTTTCATTGTAAAAATTCAACTAACTAGCCGAGGTTATTCCCACCTCTTTTAAAAAGAGTTAGGAAAAAAAAGTTATCTTTTCAACGAGTAAAATTTGAAAATAACTAATCTTATCGTATTTCAATGAAAGAATTCATTATTTCTAGAACAATATCACATACACATGTTTAATTAAAACATAAAAAATCAATTAAATAATTAACTTTCTATGCCTGCTATGTTTGGACTTGCACCATTATTGATACCATTTCAAGCTTAATTAATTTCGGTAATCATCACATTTTAGGATTGAACACTTTCTCCATTGTCGTTGCTTATAAAAGGAAGCCGAAACTTTCTGTCACCGCAAAAGGATATCTAATCATTTATGATGCCGCACCGATTGAGCAAACGATTGTAATATCGCTAATAGATATTTAATGCGTTCCATTAAAAAGTATCAACGTGACAATAAAAAAAAAAAAGAATTTCACGTAAGAGTTACCGTTAATTAGAAAGTTTTTTTTTGCAATTAAATTCACCCTTCCTTACAGAGAGTACTATGAAGGTGTATGTTGTGTATGTCAATAACCCATTTATGATGACCACCGATTCAACGCAGGTTGCAAAGGACACATCCTTGTATAAATTTTATATATAAAGTAACAAAAATATTGCTTACAAAAATTATATATTAAAAATTTGTAAAATTTTGATCAATCGAAATAATATATTACATTTTTACATGATATGTTATATTATACTTTACTTATGCATACCAAAAGATTATTCATTGATGAATAAAATAGTATTACATTATTAAAAAATATTTGTTTATTAATAAAAATTGACAAATAATACAAGATTTCATCTCCTTGATACGAAGGATTTTAAGAAAATAAATAAATATTTTATTCACTTAAAATATATTATTGAATAAATTTAGCATTGTTTCGTTTACAGAGTGGAAGTTCATGATTAACACAACGATTTATACACAACGATTTCTTCCACTAATTTGAGTTATATGAGCCTAAGCGCTAATATTATATTAGTTCTAATATTGCCTCTGAAGATGATGGTTGTATCCATCGAAAGCGCTTAAGCTTATATAACTCAAATTAGTGGAATAAAACGTTGTGTATAAAGCATTGTTTTTATATTTTATTGATTTGTTCGTCAATTTTTTTCCAACAAATTTGCAGATGATCTAACAATAAGTTTACAATGTTATTTAAAAAAATATAAATAAGCCGAAAATGTCTATCGAAAGATAGACATTTTCGGCTTAGATTGATGAGTATTTTTTCATATTAAAATTGACCTATGAAATAAATGATATCATGTGAGAGTAATAATTTGACTATCGATGTACAAAATCTGTAAAATTAGGCAATATTATTTTTACACATTACATTTTTTTTATTAATACATTTTTACCGCAGAAAAACTATTCGTACGTATTACGTCATTAATAATGTACATAAGGGATAATAATAGACTAATTTATCTTTAAAAAACCACGTTCAACACATAACTATTATACGACTCAATAAAACAAGCACAAAGACATATAAATTCATAATTGCTCCTGATTTTCAATTTGACTCCACTAGTTTATACGTAAGCAACTGAGGAGACATAAAAATGACTAATTCAACAAAACAGAGTGAAAAAATATTTCTATGAGAAATAGATATCGTAAAACAAGTTAACTTCAAATGCTTATTTATTTTCTTAATTTTAAATGCCAAAATACTTTTAAAATATGATCATATATACAACACATATATTCATGAACATAACACAAGAAATGCAAAGTAGGTAAATAGAAAGAAAAATAAATGATCTGTAAAAATAAAATATCACAAATCTGTTTATTTTACAAAGGACTAAGGGCCAGTTGAATTTATTCGGATTATAGTAATCTTTTTTAAAAACCATAGATTTTATGCGGGTTGTGTGATTGGTGGAAAACGCAAAAGTCGATGGTTTAAACGAAAGATTTCTATAAACCAAGTTGGTATAACCAGCCCTAAAGGAATAAAATAATTTACAGGATAATGTAAAAAAACATAGAAAAATCAACTTGTTTAAGAAAGAATTCAGTCACATCACAGGAGAAAAATATAATTATTTTATTATAATTAAATATATGTTAGTTAATGTTAATAATATTATTTTGTTTTATTTACTAAATAAAGACTTATGTATACAAATAAATATATTACAGTTTTCGACTTAATGATATAAATCCTGAATATTCAATATTTGTTGAATAAAGGCACTCTTTTTGCTGTATAACTTTTATTATACATGGTTTGTTCAAAAAGTATCGCGAATTTAGAATTTACACAGGTTACGAATATTCGATTTTCGATTTTATGTGGCGTTATGTATGAAATTCAAAATTCGCGTTACTTTTTGAACAGACCTCGTACACGAATTTTGATTGAAAATGCGCAATATTTTCATTTTTTTTTTCAAAAAGATAATAGACAATTCATTACTTTTTAATAAATGTCTTTCAAAGTAGTGCCCTTATCAGATAAAATTGCGCTAGCATAATTACAATCTTACTTCTGAAATTTTTGGTACATAATGTGCCGTTTAGTCGCTTCAGATATTTTGTCTTAATCTTCTCAATGTTGGAAAAACGTTGTTCTTTCGTGGTGTTTTTCGTCTCCAGGAAAAGAAATAAATCGCCGGGCACATTGAAACACGTGGACAGATAATTCGATATAGCTACCATACTCAAAGATATAACGTGTATGAGTGAACAGCAGTGTGACAGTATAAAAAAATATATGATAATTAGACATATACACACAGTCCTCGAAATTAAAAAAATCGCATATTTTTATCAAAACGTCGTATGTGAAGATTTAGAGCAGTAAAATACCAACGAGTTTGTTTCAAAACCATGACATACTTTTCAGTCATCAATATCAACTCAAATATGGCTCCACTCATCCATTGAGACTTTCTCGGTGGTGATATAATATAAGTAGGTATACCTGTCCAGAGGCATTCGCTTTCCGCCACGCTTCGCCAAAATCAAGTTTGGACCAGGTAATAATATTTGACGCAACCTGCCGACACGTTTAACCTTAACCCCGATATAGCCTGGGGAATTACGTAACTTGCCACGCAATTCCGTCTTTCTTTTGTTATATTTCCTACGCCTCATTGGTTACGCCGAATCCACAGATAATGCAAGTTCAACACTATAACTTGGGACACTTATGAATATTGATCATCTCAACTAAATGGGACTAACAATCTAGGAAGATGTACAGATCCACAAATTCATTTAACACAAACTATCACCACATTGACATTTTCAACGCAACAATAAGAAACATAAAGCAAACAATATCTACACTACCGCACCCAAACTAATTTGTACATTATATCTTCCCTTCTCCTCCCGTCCCACATTCCCCTCCACCCTCTCCATTCGCTATTAATGTATGTTAAAGTAAATTTTTAAATTCAGTGGAAAATTTTTAAGATTGTTTTGCTGTTAACTTTTCCCAAAACAAAATAAATAAATAAACACACAAATACACACACTCACACAAACTCACTATTGGACATGTTTTTTCTTATTTTTTATCGATTGTATATATGTGTTTTCTTGTAATTGGCCCAAAACTCTGTACATCAATTATTGTTTTTTTTCAAGATTGATTAATTATATGGCTGTAAGAAAACCAATAAATGAAAATAAATAAAATAAAAGAAGAAGATACAAAACCTTGATAATTTATTAAAGGTAACTAACTTATTAACTAATTCACTAATGTTGATTTGTTAAAGATAGTTGGACATCATTCTTCTGATTCTACTGCAATACTATTTCATACGATATGTGTAAACTGTGCAACAATATGAGGTAATAGGATATCAGATTACCAAATCCAATATATTTAAAAATAATGTTTTATTAAAAAAAAAGACACGTTTTTATATTAATGGTAATTTTCTTAAAATATAATATTTTTGGTTGCCCCAGTAATAGGAGTGATCACAGTACATGCATGTGTAAATAAAATCAAAAGCCTGGGTCAAAAGGTTAACTTCTTATCCTGAAGATGAGAACATTGTACTCGAAACATGCTGATATTTTACCTACTAAAGAGGTAAAAATAAAGTAATTTTGATTTTATTTAATAAATCTCAAACGCTAAAATATCTACGAAATAGCATTCGGGCATTTTCCGGATAAAAATATGACACCTCCATGGTACCTCCATCTTGAAAAACATACAGATGTAACAAAACTGAAAAAATAATAACTTTATGCAAAGTTTTTGGTATCATCATCAAACATAATAATTTCGTTGTCTGTTCGTCTGACCGCCCGTCCGTCCGCCTGGCTGTCTGACTGTCCCCGTGACTTCGCGAAACGTCTTGAACCCCAGGCCAGCCAACCCGAAGGCGACAAAGATAGCGATGTTGCTATCGCCGAGTCTGCATTACCCATCAAAAATACAGTACATACAGGACTTAGCAAAAACGCGAGTCATTTCATGTTCCACCCAATCGTCAGTGTTTAGAATAGTACTTTTAACTGCCGGCAGGGAAAATTTAAAAAAAAAATGTTCAAATATTTTGATAAAAGATGGTATTACTACGAGTATTTTATGGATGTCAGCTATAAATAAGTAAATACTTATTCTTTAGGAACCGGTATGTAAATGTAACGTCATTATTGATAGATAACAGCTAGTTAAAATAGTACAAATTGTATTTAACCATAAAATTAACAATGTAAATATCGAAAAAATATATGTTTTTTAATTTAACTCATAGCACAACCAATTATCGTATCCAACGAATTAATCCCGATGGAGAAATAAAATTAGAATACAAATTTTCACCTTTAACTATTCTTTGGCCTCCTTAAAATCGGAAATAAATTCTAACGAATAGACAATGGCTTGATAAATAATGTTGCGTAGATAATGTTAGACGTCATGAAGTCAATTATTTTAAACATCAATTTTTAATGATTTAAATGACGCTCATTTGAATAATCTTTTCTGTAATATAATGAAATAAACTAAACCTTTGATCATAATAATTTTCTAATGCTACGTTTGTATTCTTTATGAAAAATAACCTACTTTATTTTAGATTTAGATTATTTTCCACATCGTGTATTACTATAATAAATATTGTAGTAAATTTATAATTATTATATATTAAATACAAAAATAATCTTTCATTAATAAGCGTCAATATCTACTAAATAAAATACAACTTGGAAAACAAATTATTAATTTACAATATTATTTTACACACTTAGATGTATTTTTACGAAAGTAGATGAGTTTGTGTATTTGAAAAGTATGTTTGAAAGAAGAGGGAAGACTGAGAAAGATAGCGAGAGGAGGATGACCGCGGGGAATAAGGTGAACGTTGTTTTGAATGCAATAATTCAATAGAGATATGTCTACTGAGGCAAGACTAACGGTACACAATGCGATTCTGGTACTAACACTGATATAGGAAGTGAAACATGGAGCTGGCAGAAGAGGAACGAAAGTTTACTGAATGTGGTAGAGATAAGATCACTTGGACGTATGTGTGGCAAACCCATGTATGATAGAGTAAAGAATGAAGATGTTAGGAAATAATGTAATGCTGATATTAGCATAGTCGATAAAACGAAAAAAGTGTCGCTCAGATGGTTTGGGCATGTTGAACGAATGAACGAGGAAATAATGGTAAGAAAAAGAGATAACGCGAATATTGACGGCACGGAAAGAGAGGACTACCGCAGAAGACGTAGCATGATCAGATTTATCACATATGTGTGAATGTGGATGAGGCGAGAGTTGTGTGTCGCTCTATCCTCTCTGCTTACCCCCGTGGCTTGATAGTAAGTTATTAAGTAATTTTATACAATCTTTCATCCCTACTGACAATAATCGCCACAACCTCCTCCGTTTTCATACCCCACGACTTTACTCGAGCAAACAGTTACCCAATTATGATAAACATCGGATCTTTACTTTTATCTTCCCCCCCATTTTTTTCTGAGTTTTGATTGGTTACTCTTGGACTGTTAAGATTACAGGATAATCAAATAGTGAGATGAACTGATGTGAATGTTACAACAATGAGTCATCCATATTAGAACAAAAACAAAAGATAACTTTATAGACAGTCAGCAGTGTGGAAAAAAAGTGCATGTACTCACTACGCGAGTTACAAGTAGTAATAGCTTTACTTAAGGTATACGGTGATATAATATATATGATATGATATATAAGGTGATACACCTGCTTATTAGTGGCACGTGAGCATGCGCAGTATTGACCTTCTTCAATCCTTGCTTATTAGTGGCATGTGACAAACAAAATTTTTCTTAAACTACATCGACAATAACATGAAATACATAAATCTGTACGAGAAGCCCCTTTTTGGCATTTCGATTTTCAATTCAATTACAAATCATTCGTCAGCTTTAGAATTGAGCATCTTTATAATTCGTACACACCACTCAATATGGTCGAAAATACATTATTTATATTACTGGAACACTAATTTCAAGTGAGTAAATTTTTGACAGTTTAATGGATGCGCGCGTTTAATTTTTTAATTTTTTAGTTTAGTAGTCTCGCATTCCCGCTACATGCTGCGACACTCCAGACGGGGATTTTAACCCTTTAACAGTCTAAATTTGAGTGAGATGCCGAGTGAATTTTTCTACATTAAATTAATCAAAAAAATATTCATTACACTTTGGGAGAAATGTCGACAGTTACGGAGATACGCCATCGAATTTAGCATTTTTTTCAATATTTCTGAGCTATTTTATAATAATAATATGAATACAGTAACTTACATAGAATATTGCATGTAGCATGTAGTGGTCTCGCATTCCCGCTACATGCTGCGACACTCCAGACGGGGATTTTAACCCTTTAACAGTCTAAATTTGAGTGAGATGCCGAGTGAATTTTTCTTCATTAAATTAATCAAAAAAATATTCATTACACTTTGGGAGAAATGTCGACAGTTACGGAGATACGCTATCGAATTTAGCATTTTTTTCAATATTTCTGAGCTATTTTATAATAATAATATGAATACAGTAACTTACATAGAATATTGAAAATTCATTCGCTTAAATGCAACTTCATATAAGTCATTGTAGTGACAGTAAAACGTTTAACTGAGAAAGGTAAAAATATTGAAAAAAAATTGAACGAATGTCGCATATCTCTATAACTGTTGATATTTCTCCAAAGTGTAGAGAATATTTATTATTCAAAATTGCATGAAAAAGACTCCCCCGAATTTTTCGCTACTAGATACCAGTTTTTTGAAATTGAATATTGAAAAAAATTTGAACGAATGTCGCATATCTCTATATTTGTTGATATTTCACCAAAGTGTAGAGAATATTTTTTATTAAAAATTCCATGAAGAAGACTTCCCCGAATTTTTCGCTACTAGATACCAGTTTTTACATTTATACCTTGTATAAACGTAAAAAAAATACTTATTTTTCTTGCAATACTTAGAGGATTCAGGCGGATCGCTATACACCACAAGTCCACTCGTTTCAGCAGATAGGTGCAAACTGTCAGTAGAATCAGTGCCTATATTCTGCTAGTTATACATAAATAGGTACTCCATGAACTTATGGCTTACAATTTATAACAAGAACACCAAAATTAAGTTCAAAGTTGGGTAGCAATAATACATATAATGACAATATAAATTAATCGGTTAGCTATTATTGATAAAGAGCACCATTTAATTATAATCCTATAAAAAGTAAATAATTAGTTGATTACGTACTTATTTATAGCAAAAAAAATCAAATCAAAGTAATTTAGTGTTATTTGTGTGAATGTACCTATATATAACAATATGATATATTTGATAATTTAACATTGGTTTTTGCAATGTGTTAAAATTTTATACTGCGATATCTTCTTCTTCTACCCCTTATCCTATTGGGTCAGGATCCCTGCGCCGCTAAGACGTTCCAACTCTTCCCATCTTGGGCATCGCTCTCCACGTCAGCCCAATTTAGTTGCAACCTCGCTTCGCGGCAGTCCTCCAACTGTTTCCGCCAGCTCCTCCTAGGACGGCCCCTTGGTCTTCAGCCTTTTGGTCTTGCCTGGAATATTCGCTGTCTGCCGGCATCCGAAAGATATGTCCCAGTCACCGTAGCTGTGATTTCTCGATAAATGATAAGGGCTCCACTTCGAGACATTCTCTTATTTGCGTATTACGCAAATATTGCGATATCTCATGGTAAAACATTTTTACACGCCTTTCATATTTTTAATTTAAATTTACACACTAATTCACATTAAGTAATTGCGTGGGGCAGTTGTTATTATTTTTGCTGACTTGCATGTTGCAATCATGTAATGTTGAATGTAAATGATATGTCAGTTATAATATTTCAAAATACGTTTCCAAAAAACTTGCATCTTACACGGCAATTGTAATAAATGTTTAAATAACCACTTGCTCTAGATTTGACAATCTATTAGCTATGTTTGTCCAAATATTAAATCAGCATTACGAAATTAACATTAAGTAGGTACCATTACAGAATCACGATATAATCATTTTCAAATACCTTTCAAAATTAGACGAATTCTATGCGAGCAATATTAAATTATAAGGGATATTATTAAAAATGTTTACATTAAAATTATAATGAAAAAAATATTTATATAAATTTTTGATACTGAATATTTACATCAACGAGCGGTGTGGAATGAAACCTACCCCTCAAATCAAAGGAAATTTGTCATTTAACAATTTTCGTCATCATATTAGTGTTAAACAAATAATACTCATTTTTAAATAATATTGGTAGTTTAGTTAGTATCTGCATTTATGTAGAAATTTCTGTATTTTTATAAACGTTATTTTTTAAAATAACACATCTTGTTTAAGATAAAACTTTTATTACTTTTTTGCGATTATCTTCCTTATGGTGTACATCCACGAAGAAGACTTTGATCACTAAAAACCGGTCGATTTGTTATATATTGATTGCGTTATTTTATCTGCGTATATAGTAGGTACCTACATAGGTTCTTGCAGTAATGAGTCATAATATGCGCTCTACTGTGTTCCGGCTTTTGTACGCTGTTAAGAGGGATCTCAGAAAGAAATTTCATTCGTGCACACGCCTGACAAAACAACCGCTTTTTTAAACAAAATATTTTGTTTAAAAATTTTGAGAGACATTTATCATTTTTTTATTATCAACAAATTGCTGATTATTTTTGTTATTTCATTGTAGATAATGCAATTTTAAAGCATATAAATATAATAAAAATAAGTTTTTATTATCTTGTCTGAAGCGAGTATTTGTATACAATATGCATTTTAATTTTACAATTTTCACTAGTTTAATTATTTCGATTTTTATAAATAATATTACCTCACTGTTCAACCTTTGCACTTTAATAAAATACTTGGGGTCACCAAAAAGTATTCTTGCAAAACCTTCTGTGGTCGTGATAAAAAAGACTACATTGTACGTCCTTCCTAATAAAAATACAGTAACGTATTGAAACCGGTAGACGTTTAAGAACAATCAGTGTGGTTTATACAAAGTTTGATACTTTTCTCAAACTAATAATTTCAATTGAATTAATTAAAAAAGATAAAGTACTTAGCTTAGTGGTCTAGTCGTTAAAAATTCTCGCCTGGTGATCTAGTGATCTTCGGTTCGAGCTCCAATTCCAGGAGACCAGCAAGTTAGTCCTATTTTCATAACACAAACATTTTGAAAATAGTTAAAATATCTGATGTGACGCATATTCCGTGTTCGAACTCTTTTTTCAATTAAAAAAAAATTACCAAATCTGATTGGTTTCAAAACCCTTTTTTCATACTACCAAAGAAAAAGAAAAACACCTCACAAAATTGTATGATGTATAAGGTATAAAAATCAAATCCTCAATAGCGTGACAAAGGACATTCAAAACACGGAGAATATAAGGAGGTTAAAACTGAAGTGCAAAAATTTTATTGTAAAATCTTTTAAATGATTAGATGGAATGCAATATGTCTAAGTGAAATTATATATTTGCCTACATATTATGTGTGGAGCAAAATAATTAAGATAAATAAATAAATACATCAAGGCTATATGCTACAGACACTTAAGGCTGGCATGATACTAAGAAAATTCCTTCTCATTTTGATTTCAAATTAAGAATAATGATATTACCTAACTATGCATAGTGAACATCTGGTCTTCAATATTTGAAAAAAATATTACCATACCGGTCTTACTTCTACCAAATTCTTGATTTCGTTATGGGTTTTTGAGTGTTCAAATAATATTCAAATGAAATAAATTAATGTACATTACATAATGCACATCCGTCCTGACGAATATAAAGTTGTTACAATACTGCTTAACGTTAAATTATCGAAAAGGTTTTTTATTAGGAATTTTATTATTATTTTCCCTTTTAGGAACGGATATCTCAATACCCCGTCAAAATGGTAATAATCATAATGGACGATTTATATAGCGCAATTTTCGTAAAAAATATCAAATGAAATTGTGGTGTATTCAAAAAGGTCACCTTGACGAGAATAGAAGGTGGTGCTTCTATAAAAAGAGTGAGCACCGCACAGGGTTTCATTAGGGTCTTCTATATCGGAGAATAAATTAGAGAATCTCGTTAAACATTTTATTTGGTTTTCCATATCCTTAGTCGGGATATATAATAGAAATAAAAGAATATACCACTAGCGTTTATTTGTTAGGACCTGCGAGTATCATTTTCAGTTAGGCAAGAACACTTATTTTATTTACATTACAAATTTACTTGGAAGTTGTTAAAAAGATACATTTTTTTACAAAGACAATATGGTTATTCGTGGAATAACAGGTTATTCTCATTCAAATAATCTATGTACTTGTCTTTATAAAAGTATTAAATTTGTTTAGAGCCAAGAATTAGTTTGAAGAAAAGCTGACTTTTTTCATTGTGTTATTTTCAGTTAACTACACAACCTCAAGATGACTCTGGTGCAGCCCTCGACTGAGATGTCCTTGATGATCCAGAAGGAGTTGAACGAGAACGCCTCCACCAGGGACTCGGATCTGCAGCATATCAAGGAGTGGCTGGAGAAGCAGCCACATCTACCAAACACATGGGGTAAGGATATAGAAGAACTTCCCTCCTTCCTCTAGTGCTTCTCCGGTTATCGGACGTTAGCGGTCGTGTTGGCGATCATAACCTTACCAGCAGCAGCTCGAAACAGCTGGACTTTGGATGTCCTGAACTATTGCTTTAAGTTTTTCAGTCCTTCAGATTGAGACGGGGCCTGGAGGTCTGCTACTTTGGCAGGACCATCAGGCCTTCGGACACAGAGCAGTTAGGGGCATTGGGTCTGAGACTGAGAGAAATTTCATATGAGATTTGGCAAGAAAGATGGAACACGGCCGCAACCGGAAGATGGACATACTCCTTCTTCCCGAGGGTGGCCGTGAAGGATGAGGGCAGAGGATATTTTCCGACGCTGGACCATTATACGATGCAGTTGCTATCCGGTCACGGAGAGTTCAAGTCGAAGCTTTTTGATCTTGCACTCTCTGCTGACCCGTGGTGTGTATGCGGCCGTGTGGCCCAGACGCCGGAACATATCCTCTGGGAATGTGTGGTTCTGAATGATGCGAGAGAGGATATGTTAGATGTTCTTATTGAGAATGGGCTGATTGTGACAGGACGCCGACCAGCGAACGACGTCCTGGTCAGTAGCGAAAGGAATTTCGGATACTTTCGTAGCCATGCCCCCTCGCAAAGGTTTAAACGACCCGAGCGAGGGAGCATGGTCCTGCATTGTAGTTGAAAAAAAATGTCAACCTGGAGTCGATTGAGTAGGACCGATATGGAAGCTTTTGCTCTTAGAACGGTCCTGGGTAAGCGGTGGGTACCATTCACAGTCCTTCGCCTTGTCGCGGTGCTGCCCGAGGTATCTGTTCCATCTTATTGACAGCTACCTTGGGGGGCGTACCGCGACCATAAGCTATGGGGGGTTGTCGAGCACCAGGCCTACCAACTTGAAGTGTCCACGGAGGTCGGTCCTTGTGCCGACTCTGTGGAACATTTTATTTGATGACGTTCTCCGGCTTCCTCTACCGGTAGGGTGTATGCATAGTATAGTGGCGTATGCAGACGATGCTATGCTGCTCGTAAGCTGATTGAGGCCTGGTATGAAAGGAACAAGTTGGCTTTGTTGTCTAATAAAACGGTTGCTATGATGTTTAGTAGGGGCTTGAGTAGAGGGAGAACCCGGTGGTTAAACTGGGGTCTCATAACATTCGATCCCTCGGGTTCCTTTCTTTCTCACGGCAAGGCTATTTCAGATTGGGCGAGGGATTTCTTTGCTTAATGAAAAGATTAAGTGTTTCGGATTGGGGGATCCGGTCGCTGGCTATGCGCCTAGTATACAAGGCGACATACTTGGCACAAATCACTTATGCCACTGAGGTATGGGCGCGTAGACTGGAGACTGCTACGGTTGCTGGAGCTTTAAACAGAAGACGGCGGGTGCTCCTTCTCGAGCTGACTGGGGCGTATCGGACTGTGGCTCCCTGGTCCGCAGCTCGCAGCTGCCTTCGCTCCGATTATCGCTGACAAGCATGCTAAAAACAACTACTGTTACCCCCGTGTGCGGTCCTATTTATATTGGCTAATGTTGACATCGAGCCTTCTAGACGTTTCCATTATTTAGGAGAACTTTCTCCTGGCTTCAAGGATTTTATAGATGTTTCTCGATACTTCCCGAAAGCCGTAGATTACGTACGCTAGGCAGTTCCGGAATCTTCGATAGTGTTGTGATCATTTCAAAGATTAGTGCGTGATTCTTTTTAGCCTCGTTACAGATAATTACATATAAATTATTTCTTTAATAATTAAACAGATCTGTGTGGTAAGATTATTATTATCAATTAAAAACCTCTATTTATTGAATAATCAAAATTTTCGGGGGCGATGGTCCCTTCATTGCAATTCGTCGTATACTAAAAATTAAACGGAAGTAAAGTCATTAACAAAAATAAATATAAAACAAATTCAAAAAATAACTATTCCATGAAGGATTTGGTTATATATAGAAAAAAAAAATGAATGTTAGATCTATTATTTTGGTTATTCAAAATATTTAATTAAAATGGTAATTTACCTGCGATATGTTTATTTCGTTTTTTTTCCAGTTTGTGTTTACTTTTAATCTCATGCTTAAATTTTTTGACTGCACACGCCCGCCAAATCGTTAATTTATTATATAATCTCCAAAAAAAAATTTAATTCCTTTTACCTTTGTACCTATGATAATATATAATTCAATTCATCATTTAAAATATCTAAACCTGACGCATGTCGTCTGGCCTTCAAATGAAGAAAGTCACTGACCTGTGCAAAGGAATCGTAGGTTTATTGCACCCACTGTTGAAAATGAGTATGAATGATCAAATATTTTGTACTAATAAACATAAACAGATAACTTTTTCAATTCAAAATGACATTGTGGTGACATTATTATCATAATTAATAAAAATATACAATGTTTTCAACACTAATTTGTTGAAGAGATAATGATGAAGGGATCATTGGCCCAGAAACATGTTGGTATTTTAAACAAATTAGTGGCGAAAACATATTTAGTACCTTTATTCTTATTATTTAATAATGTAAAAAATATACTTACAGCTGAAATAAAAAAAGGATTGCACTTCAAGTTGTGGAACAACGTCTTCATATATGTTGAACAATGTATAAATAAATGTTGAATAAAGCCTTAATTCCACAAATCAACTGCGTAAAATAAAATATTTCTGACTTATCGATCGCATGAATGCTTTTAATCTGCTGAAATCAGATGTGCACAAAGTATTAAAAGCGTATAATGATTTTATGTAGTTTTGAGAACATGAATCATTATTACGATCCCATTATTAATTATCCAGTGACATTATTGTAGTAGAGAAACGCAATATTATACGACCTCGTTAAATCTATTAAAATAATTTATGACACTATATATTTGCAAATACCGCTAGAGCCTAGAAATCTATCTTTATAGTACCTACCCACATTTTCTTAAGAAAACTTTCTTAAATTCTTTTAAATGTATTTAAATCCACGACAGACACTGATGTCGTGCCTATTTTTCAGTCACCAACAACTCTCTTGATAAGAACAAAATTTAAATATAATTTTGAAAATAAATTAAAGTTGATGAAACTCCAGTCTTCAACAAGTCAAAGTCAAGTCTTTCAAAATCATCGAATTGAAAAATAAGTCGAAGTCAGCAAATTGAAAAACAAAGTATTATTTTTTTTAAATCTCTTTAATCCACATAACTAAAAACATCCAGAGAGCACGTAGAGCTTTTCTAATCGATGAAATAATGACATTTCAGATGATGCTCGCCTAATGACGTTCCTTCGAGGCTGCAAATTCTCCCTGGAGAAGTGTAAGAGGAAGCTGGACATGTACTTCACCATGAGGGCTGCTGTTCCAGAGTTCTTCAGCGACAGAGACATGTCTAGACCTGAACTTCAAGAGGTTTTCAGCCTTCTGTGAGTTCATTTATCCCTTCCTTCTCTTATAGAGTGTGGGTGTGTCCCTCTTACCTTTTGTCCCGTCATCTTTTTACCTTTTATTTATTGTCAACTCTGATTAATTATTTCCTTGCGTCATATGCAAATTATCTTATGTTTTTTTCTATTCTTACTTACCATTTTGTATTTCTATACTTTGATCTTACATTGTACAATTTTTACTTATGAAGAGTTTTATGTTGGATGGAGAGGGACGGTGAATGAACTTTTGCAGGCCTCTCCGGATCACGTATATACGACATGACACGGAGATGGCCTGTAGAGAAAAAAATGTCAACCTGGAGACATATGAGTGGGGCCGATTAGGAGCTATCGCTCGTAAAACGGTCCTGGGAATGCAATGGGTATCGATTCTCTGATCGGTGGTAGTACTATGGGGATGGGTGTTTTTAACATTTTTGATTAAATATTTTGAAAATATTTCTGACTTGGTGTATCAAGCATCACTTGCTATTATAGTTAATTGTTTTATTGATATTTTTATTGATATTATAGTTAATTGTTTACAGCAGACTGAACCTTTTGAAATTAATTAAAAATATAAATCAGGAAATCATTGACTAATTTTTGATTCATGTCCTATTTCAAATTAGGTTTTAGCATCTGAGAAATACATTAAAAATATCGTATTTTCTATGAGATCTGATCTAGAGAATTTATTTAATCCGATAAAATGTATTTTTGTCATTAACGTTGTACACATTATTTATGATAATCATTAAAATGGGTGGAAAACATAAACTTTGTTTTGTCTACTTGAGTTTGAGAAATTATATTTTACTACTCGAGTTTGGAGAGTGTCAAAATCTCTCATCATCCCGTCGTAGTAAAATATAAAAAATATTTATCTAATCTATGTTATCTTAAGTAGAGATAACAAAGTTTATGTTTTCCATCCTGATCATTGATCAATGATTATTTAACCCTTGTATCACCTACTTATATATTCTTTATATAAAAAGATACTAGAAACCATATCCAAAAAAAAAATTACTATATAATTTTAAAAATGTAAAGTGGGCTTTTTATTTTTTTTTAAATATGCGAACACAGAATACGTGTCAGATCAATATTCTTACTATTTTCAAATTAAGTTAAACGCTTGTGCGATGAAAATATCTGGAGATCTGGAGTAAGATTCGAACCCGCGTCTTTTGGATCACGAGGCGAGAGTCCTAACCACAAGACCAAAAAGCTATTTTTTTTTTTACTTTTAAAATTAAATTCACAATACAAATTGTCATAATATCCGAAATATGTCATGATGTACTTATTACTCGGCTTGATGGATCGACAATGTCAAGGATAACTAGATTTTTATAAATATTTGCCTGCAAAATAATCATTCATTTTCATACACAGCTCATTGGGTATTCAAATCTGTTGAATCATTTAAATCAAATTGCAGAGTAAAGATGGAATTGCATAACAATCTTTTACAGCGATTCTCTTCTTCTTAGCTCTCTGAAACATTATCTTCACTTCTTTCCTTCCGATGTCTTACTGATGGTTTAGTATCGTGAAGAGTAAAATCATTACATTGGGCTTCAAATACAGAATCACAAAACCATTAAAAAAAACATCATTAATATGTTCATATAGTTCAATGGTTCACGGCCACGGCAATTTGGAATTTGGTTGTGTCATTTTGTCACCTCATTTTATAACTTAAAAAAATATGAATCTGTACTGCAAAAATTTCTTCGCATGCTTACGTTTAAGTGTAATCTGTGCAGCGCTTAAATATCTTATCAAGAGCGCTTAGAATATTTTCATGCAGACAAATTGGAAGTTTCTTGTAGACTAATTACTGAGTTAATATATACCTATATAATATAATACATGATAATATTGATTCAGAATTTTGTGTCGAAAACAAAACTTTGAATGTTCCTAGTCGCCGACTTAGGACATACAATACATTTTCTTTTTCAACTTACAATAAGAATATGGCCTACTCTAACTCTATATCTAGGATGTTGAGGTCGTACAACAAAATAGAAAATAACCGTAACGTCCTCACTGACATTCTTCATGACATTTTTCACGAACATAAGATAACTATTACCAAACTTGCGAAATTAGCTATTCAGTCTCTTTATTCAATCTCGCTTCGTTAAAGGTCACTCTATAAAATCTTTTTTTTCTGTCCTTTCTTGTAGGAATATGTTTTAGCCTTTAGTTTTATCTTTATGTTTGCTGTGTTCACATTTGAGTGATAAAAATCATTTACACTAAGTAAATCATAAATGCTATGTGTTTTTCATTATTTGTGAACTATTAAAAAAAAAATTATGCGGAAAAATTTTGAAGAATTTAAGTGTTCGCAAACATATTTCACTTAAATTTTTGGATCATTTTAAAATGTACAAGCGTTTACTTAACCATGTTGGATTGTCAGACTATTCTAAAGTAAATGAAAAAATAAAAATTATGGCTGCTAGGACATTTTAAAATAATATTCCTATTAAAAACCCTTTACATACTAACAATGTTTGATGTTGCTTAAAATACCCCTAATTGAAATAGGTAATTTGCTAATTTTCCAAGAACTTTAATAATAATAATAATAATTTAAAATAAATAATAAAAATAATAATAATTAAATACTTCACAAAACCACATCTTAACAGGCTCCAGAAAATATTTTATGATTTTTTCTTCTTATTTACTCATCGATTAATATAAAGACTCGCATAATCAATGTTGTACTGTTTTATCAAATAAAAAGTTAATTCAACATGTTTTATTTAATATTGAACATATTTCTATCAATGTTTAAAAAAGCGATTCGCAATATTATATTTTATTCCTCTTTCCATTTGCTTCTCTGTTATATCACAGCGCTCATTGCTTGCATGATGTACGTATGAATGTCACTAACACTTAATAAATATTTTGGTATTTTTTTTCTGCTAGGAACATGCCACCACTGCCAGGACTTACCCCTGAAGGACGAAGGGTCGTCATCATGAGAGGTAAGTTAGCTACTTGTATAAAAGAAATCAAGAATTTAAAGTAAAACCTCTAACTTTTGTATTTAATAATAATTTCTGATACGAAAGACAGAAATGAGTACCAATGCGGCCACTTATGCGGTGGTGTATTGCTGTTCAATTTTGTTTCTTATACCATATAAAAATTATCTTGTGAAAAATAACATATTAATGAAAATTTCAAAATCTGTATAAAACAATTTTTTTTTCAAATAAACCTACTAGGTACCTACTACCATTTTTACTATACTTTTAAAATAACATTTAATGTTTTGCATTTTTTGATACGTTTACGCATGATACGTTGAAATTATTACCCTACTGTGAACGCAAGAAAAATAGGGTAACTTTTAGAAAGTAATTATTAAAATGCGGTCACTAAGACGCTTGTGTCGAAAATCTTTGGTCGTTAGAGTGAGAAATGAACAAATTAGAAGTGAAAGTAATGCTAGCTGAAATGTGATATATAGAATAAAGAAAGGACTGCTGAGATGGTTTGATCCTGTAGAACTTATGAGTGAAGAAATTATGGTTAAGAAAATATACGGGGCAAGTGTTGAAAGCAACAGGAATAGAGGGCTTTCGCGAAAGGCCTGGCACGGTCAGATACGACAAGTATTGGAGGATGGCTCTGTTAAAATGTTTAAAGCCTCAACAACCCTAGAACATGTATGAGAAGATGTATAAATGTAGCCAACTTATAAATGGTGTGCCAAGACAGAAGAATAAGGCGTTCTATCCTCTCTGCATACCCCTTCGGGAAAGGTCGTGAGATAATTATTCAAAAATTACAAACGTTAATTGATTTATAATTCGCTATCTATTTATGTTTTTTTTTCTACAGAGAAAACAAATGTGCGAAATCACCGTGAACACGACAATGTAGACACAATGCAATGTTTAAGTACTTAGGCTTGACGTCACGTAGATGCCATGATATCTGTGGTTGTTTTTGCGCGAATTTAAAAATAAGTAGATGAAAATGCAATGATTTGCTAATTACTGAAATAATGTTATTTTCGGTAATAGTAAACATCGATATATAATAGTCAACCTATATTATAGAAGGTTATTTTAAAATCTGTCATCATGCCTATATAAATAATTTACCTAACAATTTTAGTATCTTCGAAATTAAGTACTTTTATCTTCAAAACCTTTGTATACTACGTAGCAAAGGTAACGAAAGATAGACAGACCTCTTCGAGGAATTCTTTTATCAGTCTTATTTCTCCGTGGCATGCCGGACTAATCCACAATATTGCACGAGGACTGTCTTCATCACAATCTCAACAGGACCTTCATTACCTTGGCTTGACCCCTGCAGGTATACACAAGGACGTTGTCACCCCCAACGTCCCGGAAACCCTGAAGGCCGCCCTCATGATCGGGGACGTGCGCCTGGCCGAGGAGTCCTGCGGGGTGGCCGGCGACGTGTACATCATGGACGCCACGGTGGCCACGCCCAACCACTTCTCCAAGTTCACCCCTGCGCTGGTGAAGAAGTTCCTCATCTGCGTGCAGGTTTGTAGTGTTCGTCGTGCGTATATTCTAACCTCTTTTTTTGGTGAAAACGTTCAGAATGTCAAGATTTTTAATTAATATGATTACATAAATGTTTTGCAAACATGTTTATTTTAATGTATATTTTTAACTTAATAGTAAATGATAATGTTATAAATATTATTAATATTTAAAGCATTAACTTTGTGGTTAGACATTATAACAGAGAGTTAATTAAATAAGTACAAACCACTACCAGATTTTGGGTCTACCGGTTTCGTGACGTACCCGTCTCTTCGTCAGGGCCAACACTACACTACTATGTTCACAACACTATACACCACAACCATAACCCTCTCACTCTCTCTCCCTTGTAGATTCCTGATTGTCCAGTAGGCATGTTAGTGCATTGCTTGTCTTCGACAAGATTAACACGCATGTGTTAGGTTAACAATACTATGGTTGTGGTGTATAGTGTTGTGAAAATAGTAGTGTAGTGTTTGTCCTGACGAAGAGAAGGGTACGTCTCGAAACCGGTAGACCCAAAACCTGGTAGTGGTTTTTACTAATTTAACTAACTCTCTGTAAATGATAATGTAATATTGTAGTATATCGTTTGTACATTTATACCAGCAATATCATTAGTCAGAATTGACATTCTAACTGAAAAATCTATTTTCTTCTGAAGATGAGTCCACACATTATTCATTTGATCGTAAATTCATGAAAGATCATCATCAACATCAATCCTTAGGTCTTGGCCTCAAAGCCTCCTCTCTTGAGGTATCAAAATATATGTATTTTTATGGGGTTGAGATGTTAGTCCCACGCCAAACCTTCTATCCTGGAGAACCAGGATTTTTTGTGTTGGAGTTTTCCTTCCTGGTTGGTTCCCGTTTTGTGGTGAGGATTAGCCTTAGCCTTCTCTATCTGCTGTGATGTCGATCATCATATGATAAGTATCATAAATAGGTATGCCATAAGTGGAAAATCCATTTAGGACATTAGTGCTGATACTTACACAAACAATTAAATATCATACTTGAATATCTATTATAAAATTCAGTATTTTAATCATAATCGATCGTCATATAATAAGTATCATTAGGCATGTTATAAGTGGAAAATCCATTTAGGATATTAGTGCTGATACTTACACAAACAATTAAATATCATACTTGAATATATATTATAAAATTAAGTATTTTAATTTATTCTATAATATAATTACCATTATTTGATCAATTTTATTATTAAGTCAATGTAAAAAACTATGATATAAGACAAATGGTTATAATATTTTTTATACAATACATATTATTATCTAAAATAAATTACCTTAATAATTCGATTGGCTGCAATTTTCATAAATTATATAATTTCAATTGCTTCGATTGTAAAAAAATTCTCTGATTTTCAATGTTAATGCGATAAATTTGATGACGGCATTTCAGTTTCAAATGACAAAGCCAAGTTTGAAGCCAAGGAAATACCACACAATTTTTTTTGTGTTAGAAATTTGATGAAAACTTAAAATTACGTGCTGAAATTTTTTTTCATCCCATGATTTTTGGAATACGCGCTATTTTTGAAAACTGCTGCTGCTGCGCGGCATCACACGCGCGCCATTTTGTATTTTTGTAAAACACAACATCTATTACCCAAATATGACAAATAGGCGTGACGATAGTATTAAAGAATAAGTGATTTTAGAGAAGAAAATATTTTGAAAGGTTTCTAAAAGATCCCGTTTTAATGTACACATTGAGATTTACAATATTTTCAATAATATTAAAGTATAAAATCCTGCAATCGGCCATTTTAACTGAAACACCGATCAGAGCAAATGACGTCATATCTCTTGTGTCTCTTGAACTGTTGTCATAGACACAATGCAATGATTAATTAGGATTGACGTCACGTAGACGCCATGACACCTGCGGGCGTTTTCGCACGAAATTAAAAATAGGTAGATGAAAATGCAATTATTTGCGTAAAAACTTAGTTTTTTACTGAAATAATAATATTTTCGGTAATGGTAGACGTGTACCATTATTTCAAAATCTGTCATCATGCCTATGAGGTAAAGATGTCATTTTAACAATTGTGAAAATATCGTATATCCTTTTTTTAGGAAGCCTATCCGGTAAAACTGAAAGAAATCCACATCGTCAACGTCTCCCCTCTTGTGGACACCATCGTCAACTTCGTCAAGCCCTTCATCAAGGAGAAGATTAGGGATAGGGTGAGTTGTCATTAAATATTTCCATTATAAAAGATAATGTATGTCATTGAATGATTTGGCGGTCGCTTCGCGGTGCAATATTTAAATTTGAAATATAATTGTTATTTAAGCATTTTAAAAACAGGTTTTAAATAGGTGAACAGTTTAAAATACCTCGGTATAATAAGAACTCAAGATGAAAAGCAAGAAAGTGAATTGGATAGGAGGACAGGAGCCGCAAGCCAGGTAGCTCGATCCCTGTACTATCCCGTACTTAGAAATGCGGAGCTCAGCCAGCGAGCAAAGTTGGCAGTATTCAAATCGGTTTTCGGACAAACCCTACGGCCACGAGCATTGGATCTTGACCAAAAGAACCCGCTCAAGGCTACAGGTCGCCGAGATGGGATTTCTACGAGGAAAAGTAGGAGTTACCAGAAGGGACAGAATCAGAAATACTCAGATAAAATTAATAATGTCTGGAGTTAACTATTTTTAAGTGTTACAGGTATTTTGGCTTGCAAGACCATTATCAAACAGTGTATATACCTCGTTAAAACGACTTATTTATAAAATTTTAAGTAACCCCTTCCCCTTTAGAGTAATTAGATATTTGTGGTAAAGCCCTGCATTAATGTTCGTTTTTTCCCGGGCAATTATCATTAAAGGTGCCACGGTTTACGTTATGCTTAACTGAGGCATCTTTAATGATAAGTGCCCGGAAAAAAATGAACATTAATATAGGCTTCACCACAAATATCTAATTACTCTGAAGAGGAAGGGTAACTTAAAATTTTATAAATAAGTCATTTGTACTTGGTATATCCACTGTTTGATAATGGCCTTGCAAGCCGAAACAGCTATAACACTTAAAAATAGCTTACCCGCAGAACTTAATAATAATATTTATTAAAATTTAATTTATTTTAAATTTCGCTAAAAATAAATATGGAATTTTACAAATTAAACACAAAAACCATAAATAAATAATGTCTCGAGGTAGAACCGTTATTGACGTTTATCTAGAAATCACAGTTACGGTGGCTGGGACATGTCTTGCGGATGCCGGCAGATAGACTGCCAAAGCGGATATTCCAGGCAAGACCAGAAGGCAGAAGACCAAGAGGCCATCCTAAGAGGAGTTGGCGGAAACTGTTGACGGACTGCTGCGAAGCAAAGTTGTAACTAAATTGGGCTGACGTGGAGAGCGGAGCCCAAAAGAGTTGGAACCTTTTATGCGACGCAAGGACCCCGACCCAATAGGATAAGGGGTAGAAGAAGAAGGAGAAGAATTGAAGCTTTCACTTCACATCCAATATTTTAGTCATTTGTTACTACTTTAGTTTTGAGAGAAACAGTCCCTCTCATCAACAAGGATAGTTATTATAAACAAGTTAAAATCTATATTAATATAAATATATATATATATAAGATATATACATGTTAGTATTCATTTCTTTGGGGGTAACCCGCGTCAAAATCGGGTCCTCAGAAGGACCATTCGTTAACCGACGTTTCGCCTGAATCACAACAGGCATCTTCAGGTTGCTTGTTAATAAATTTCCGTCACGAGGGGCAGTGCGAACACGTCCGTTCGTATCGGAAGCTTATTACCAAGTGAGGTCTGGTAAGTTAAAGTCTAAATTTGGGTACTGTGGTCATTATTGGCCTTAATGATTTTCGGGAATTTTGTATTAAATAATGGGTGTTCCCGGCCGTTGCTGGCCTTAATGGCGTTTGTTTGGCTCCTTGTGATGCGCTTTGTACTTGATGTTGCTTCTATTGTGTCGGTGGTTATATTTAATTGATTTTTGCGCGCTAATATATTATTTTTATTTTTACTAAGAAATCTACTGTTGAATAGAATGCTTTTCCATGCCGTTGGGAGACGTATACCATTTGACGAATGGTCCTTCTGAGGACCAGATTTTGACGCGGGTTACCCCCAAAGAAATCAATACTAACATTTCTAACACCCGTGAAAACCTTCATTATAACATATATATATATATATATATACATATATTTTAAATAGCTTGATGGTTTTGTGGTACATTCAATTTCTCTTGGATATTACTGCCATTGTTTTTATACCCCACATGTATTCGTTTTTTGTAAATACTCTATGAGAGTAAATTTAAAATAATGTTAAAATAGAATGATATGGCAGTTACTTTGTGGTGCAACATGATTATTTTAATTTAAACTATACTTTGTAATGCATACACGTTCAGTTAAATTCATGACTACTATAAATTTGAGAGGGGCAGTCCCTCTCATCATCAGGTATAAATTGCTCCTCTCGAACCCATAGAAGTGATAAACTTAACTCAAAGTATGTGCATTACAAATTGAAATTTATTTTAAATCAAAATAACATTCAAATAATTTTCATTCCTTCACTTTTATTGAAGAAAATACTACTTACTGAAAGCTAGGTGTCAAGATATTTTATCATCAATAAGATTGGCAGTAAGTGAAGGTACTTCAGTTCTGACACCAGCACCTTTGGTTTCCAGATCTTCATCCACAGCGACTTGGAAACTCTTTACAAACACGTTCCCAAAGAAATGCTCCCTGAAGAATATGGCGGCAATGCTGGCTCCGTCGTTGACATCAACAGTAAGTCCACCGTCATACATAGTTTTATTTTATTTAATACGTGTCAAAGATTAAATAAGTATACCTAAGTGACTGGCTGCTACCGGACTAGGTAAATTCTTGTTTCGATTGCTTCAATGTTGACGTAGATAAATTCAAAATGTGTTAATTTGCTGATAATGTACTAGTCTTTACCGCACGAAACAATTTTAAAACTATAATGAATTTAAAATAACTTCTTCGTTAATAATATTGCAATATGTAACAAACTAAAATAAAATAAAAACTAGAGTTAAAATAATATCAATTATTATACCAGGAATTAAGATAGTATTATATGTCTGAAAGAAGCAAACTTATATTGCTGTTTTATTATATTTATAATTATAATAAATAAAATGTACTTTTACTTTGTTGTAGCTTTTCGCAAAGCCATTAAAAACTAAAGGAAACAAATAATTAGTTTGACTTATATCACATTAGGTACGTTGTGATATTATAAAAAACACTAGACGTGATCTCAAAAGCGTGTATCCAAGATACGAACCATGATTTTACAGTTTCACACTTTCCGTTTTCTTCACTAGATGGCAGCGCAACAAAAATTTGTTATTAAATTCTTAAACTAAAGTGTGCAGATTTTATAAAAATATTTGTAATATTTTATCTGCATTTGTTGTTCTAGAACTCAATATTTTCGCGGATTTTTTAAAAATTTCGTTCAACATATCGAAACCGTGCTATTTGAAGACCATAATATTATCGTGGAAGATTAATATTACGAAAAATCTTACATTGGAAGGATGTTACAATAGTTTAATTCGAATTGCACAACATATTTTAATGTAATAAATAATTGCGAGGCCGCAACTATAATATTATAAAATAATAAATATGAATTATATTATTATAAAATGAAAAAAAGGCGTAAGGCCCGAATACAGAGTCAATACTTAAATGATTTAAAGTTAAGGTACCTACGCTTTAAAAGTGACCGTCATACTTACACGACACCTACATATAAAACCTGAAATATTTTCTGTGTATACCGTTGTAGATTAGAAAGATTGGATATTATGACATTTGAGTTCTGAAAAATTTTGGCAGATAAGAAGAAGAACTGACCCGCGAAAAGCGTATGGCAATAATTACTATGAGTGCGTAGTACCGTCCCGTTAAACATATTAAAAAATCAGATTTAATATTTTTACGTTCTACTCATACATTTTTTCTAATTATATTACTTGTTATCTGCCAAAATCCTCCCAACTCAGATGTCATAACATCCAAACCTTGTTACCTACCACAGTGAACATATACAAAAAATATTTCAGGTTTGATACTGTAAAGCAAGTTCGCTGGCTCTTTTATGATTTGCGTGTACTGGTGTTACCCATGGATAAAGCCACTCAAATGTCAAAATAAAATGAAAATTTCTAAACCTTAAAGTAAAATAACTTATTTATTAATTGTGATCTAAACAATTTGATTACATTTTTGAAATCATTGCACTCAACAACGCCCAGGATGTGTATAGCCTTGAAAAATTCGGAGTTACCTTGAAAAACTGGGGCTAAATCAAAGTATATGGTCCCGTTGTTCATTAATTTAAAATGAGTATTTCACTATGTAATTAATTGAATGTCCAGATTACAAAATGAAACATTATTGACGCTTAAGTAATAAGTATTAAATAAGATATTATACTTTAAAGTTTCGAAAAATGTATCATGTATTTTGACATTTTGCAGGCAATATCTGAGGAAAAATGTGTAAATCATAGATAACATACAAGGTTTTTTACATGACAAATTTATGGACGAAAGAAATATGGTGAATATTGAACATAGGTACTTTTTGTGTATTAGGTTATTAGGTTTGGTTAGGTTAGATTAGGTTTGGTTTGCTTAAATTATTTTAGTTAGATAAAATTACATTGCTAAGGTTTAGTAATATTACATGATTTTTGGATTTGTTTCTGTTATGAATAAATGATTAAAATATTTTTTAAACAAAATCATAATATTTTTCCTTATGGTTTGCGCTTTCTCTTTTATATATTTATTTTTCTATGGTTCTTAAAGTAATGACTGACATTCAAAATGTATGGTACAATTTTCTAAAGTTGTGTAATTATTTAATACTTATTATTCAAACGTCAATTATCTTTCATTTTGTCATCGGGACATTCATTTATACAGTAAAATACTCATTTTCATTGTACGAATAACGGGACCATGTTCTTGGATTATGCCAAAACTAGTGTTACCCATGGATAAAGCCACTCAAATGCCAAAATAAGCTGAAAATTTCTAAACTTCGAAGTGAAATAACTTTTGAATTAATTGTGACTTAACAATTTCATTTAATTTAAGAAACCTAGCACTAAACGACGAGGATGATACCCTTGAAAAAATCGGCGTTACCCTCCAGATTCTTCAATTTAGCCATGAAAAAAATGAACAATTATGCTCCAATATGTCATTGCTGTTTTTTTTTGTTTCCAGATGCCTGGAAGGAAAAACTGGAAAGCTACAGCGAGTGGTTCAAGGAGCAGGAGAACGTGAAGGCCGACGAGTCGAGGCGCCCGGGCAAGCCCAAGACGTACGATGACCTCTTCGGCATGGACGGCAGCTTCAGGCAGCTGGTCATCGACTAGTTCATCCCCATCTGTACCACCCTCGTCCTCGATGGATAACGCCAGTGCTCGCCCCAACTAACGGGAACATTTCATTCGGGCCGCAAACCTGATGCCCTTTTCAACTTGACAATTTTTTCAAGAAAACCAAACATTCAATTTGGTGTATTCTTAAATCATTTTTTTTAATTGTTATCTTTGAAGAATTTTTATATCTGATACGTTGAGTGTTACCATCAATTGTGTTCGTTTTTTTATTACCCAGTAAAGTATTTTCGTTTATTTACAACTTCTTAGAAGTTTCTACAAGTGTTTCGATGCCTCTGCAAATAAAACCATCCAATCTCTACATGGAGGTATTGAAAGTGCTCACTTTTGTCTACTTGACATTCCAATTATTCATGAAATATAATAATAAATGTAACATTAAAACAAGCACAATATCTTGCAGAGCTGAAAATTTTCTTTCGAAATTTGAAAAAAATAGACACTTTGCATTTATGTTAACACATAATATTTGTCATTTTTTGTAAATTATTATCACAAATTTGAATCTTGAAAAAAATTAACTGCGGTCCTAAGTAAATTTTTATATCTGATTTTTAATATTTCTGGATAAAAAAAATTCACTCTTATCTTGATATAAATTATTAATGAATGATTTTTATAAAAATGATGCAATTTTTTTGTTGATCCGTTAGCTATACGAGCACTTTTTCCATTGGAGTTATCTTGACGACACTCTTACATGAAAAAACTCTAGGAAACCATTGATATCATTATCAGACATAAGGGGGAAAACTTCTTTCCTTGGCTTAATTCAGTGGTGAATATTTCAAAATAACGGTACAGGAAAATCGTATACACCAAATACTCTATAAAAAATCTAGTAAAATTGTATCGTCTTCATATATACTAATGTTTCCATTTAAATTCATGTACCTAGTATTTGCTCAACGCACATCATGTGATCTTATGAATTGTTATTGTCTTAATTAATTAAAACTATTATAAGTTAGTTTTTCTAAATATAATAAATCGCACTAAATATACTTTTTTTTAAGTTTGCCTCATAATAAGTTCATAGAGTGTAGGAAAATTGAAAAAAAAACATTTTTTTATTTTGATAAATCAACGTATTTTTTATAGGTATACCAGATAACTGAATAAAAAAGTTTTTTTTATTTAAAAAAAAATAGTAAATTTTCTGTTATTGTTATAGTTTTTTTTTATTATTTTTGGTATTGAATGCTATTCATCCTTTCATTATTATTAAAAATATGTTTATTCTAAAATGTATGCTGGTTTTTATTGTCTTGTACATAAATATATCGTATGTATCTTTTATTACTTCGTTTATTTATTTACCACTTTTCCAACACCCTATACATTAAGTCGATGTTGTTCCTATTTTTTTTTTTAATATAGATGCGAACAGGGAATACGTGTCACATCAATATTCTTACTATTTTCATACTAAGCTAAACGCTTGTGCTATGAAAATAGGACTAACTTGCTGGTCTGGATTTCCCGACAGACTGATGGATAAATCTGACAAGGCTCAGCTGGGAAAGCAATCAATCTTCCGGAAAATTAAAAGGTACGGGATAAAAATTACATTTAGCAATTTTTTATGAAGAACGGATTTTTTGTGCTACATAAGCCTCTACATTCTATCAAAAGTTTTTTTGTTTTTTTCTTAATATATATGTATAAAAATTGCAAAATTAAAATAGCAGTGGGCTGGATATATATATGGCGCGACAGGAACATACTGGATGGGCACCCAGAATCCTACAGTGGAGGCCCTGGACGAAAAGTAGAAACATCGGAAGACCTCCCAAAAGGTGATCTGACGACTAGTCCAGCAAGCAGGAAGAATCTGCATGCGAAGGGGGAGAAACAGAGATGAGTGGAGGAAAATGGAAGAGGCCTACATCCAGCAGTGAAGGAAAGAAGGCTGACGAAGAAGAAGTAGAAGAAATATAAAAATATTTTCTTGAATGTTTTGAATTAAATAAACTTTTGTTGGGAAATGAGCTTTTAGTGATGTGGATTACTACAGGTCGACCACAATCGAAAGACCATTCCCTAGCTTTGTCCGGTAAGAAGAAAGCGGGGGGAAAGTTGCCTGGAAAGCTCTATTACAAGTCTCAATATAATATTCCAAATAAATATATATTTTTTAACTTCTTCTTCAAATATAGCAAAATTATTTTGTGGTGACATACTTATAATTTATATAAATTAACTTTGTAAACACCGCTTATTTATTTAAAAAATTCAACATGTTTAAATGTTGAATTTAAATTTAAACATGTTGAATTTTTTCAATAAATAAGTGGTGTTTACAAAGTTCATTTATATAAATTATATATTTTTTAGTTTAAAAAATTTACTTACTTACTAGAAAAACTTATTTTGTGTTCATTTTTTTGCATCGTAACAACACACATATTTTTTTCACACATTATTTTGAATGCGGTCTAGCTATACTACCAAGTATTTATTCACCACTGTTAATTTTTACCGAGAAATTCGAGGTTATTTATCGCTTGCTCCCTCCTGTGCAGCGGAAGGATGTGTGTTGGAAAGGAATACACTACTTGCATAATTCTGCTGTATTTTTCGTCCACAAATTATGATTACATAGATACATCGCAGAAGTTTCACCAGGATAAAAGTAGATAATCGAACAACCGAGAGGTTAAGTATCACTATCGTCGCGCTATAGTGGTCAGCTACGGAGCCAATAGAGGAGTGGTCTCTAGTTTCCCCTGGCGGTTGGTTCGGTAAGGTAGTTATCGGCCGGGCCGGTGACTTCTTCGTGTTGCTGCATCAGGTTCGCCGCTAGATGGCTCCAGATGCCTATTTCACCACAGGCTAGACATATTTGTTGAAGAGATGATGGACGATGGGAAGAAAGGGAGCGACTGCATGAGAATAGTGGCGGGCAGCGGAAGGATGAGAAGACTGGAAGGACTGATGATCCTTGGGGTAGGCGACGATATTCTAGAGAAGAAACAAACTGCACATAATCGAAGATTTCTCAAAAATTCTGAACGTTTTGAAATACTCTTGAAACCGATAGAACGCAAGAGAAGATTTGAGAAAGAAATTGTCGAGTTTGACAGCTGGCGAAAACCACAAAAAGCGAACTACAGAAACCGTGCGATGGACAAAGTGCGACGAATATAAAATGTACCAGAGCCGAGTGAAATTTTCTTGCAAGGCGAACATAAAGCGTAGCATAGACGGATGGAATATTTAAGTGCGAATTATAGAATAGTGTTGGAATTTTTTTATGAATGATATTGAAAATTAAAATATTAATATTTTTCATAATGATGAGATTTAAATCTTTCCAACATTGCTCAGTATTTTTTTTAAATAGTAAAATAATTGTATCAATAATATTGGGCAATTCAGAACATGATTGTATTCCAGCATGTTTAAAAAGCTATCATAAAAATATTGTTTTTATTTTAATTCTATTAACTAACTATACATTTTTAAATCAATTAAATAGCTCTAAGCTATGTATATATGTATTCAAAACATTAAACAAAATTATGTAACGATACCAGGATATTTTGGAACCAATAGGCATCACACAAATATAAACGACATTTTGACGGCAGATAAGTATGTCATCCTCATAAATTGGTAGTTAGTTGCACTTACGACAATCTTATAAAATATACATAATCAGTAAAATATCGAATTTAGAGTCAAAGGATCTTAAAATAACTTAAGAAATATGTTTTAATTTACATTTTTTTTCATTACAATTATATAAAACACTAAGAACTCCAACATGACGTCATTCATTAGCATGCTTCATTGCTATCTTTCGCACATTCAAAAATATTTCGTTATTTGCCATTTTTTTCAAAAATCTATGTATCATTTCCTACAAGTTCACATTGGCAGCCTTCGTAGAGTAGTGGACATAACACTGGCTTCCCATTCCGAAGTTTGCGGGTTCGATTCCTAATAAGGTGACATTACATCTATTTTCTAATTAATTTTAATTTAATCTAAGTAATTTTCTCAAGCCTGCGTGTTTTTATAACGTGCTTTTCTACAGTAATTGCGCCTTGTAGGCTGTTAAAGTATTAAAGTTGAAAGTTTTCGTAATGATTTAGCATTTCATTATTATAATTCGTTTCACTTTCGGTATCAGTGAATGAATTTGACATACAATGTTCGCTTGTAGCGCAAATAGAAAAATAACGCATTCATTCGATGGTCACCTCTTCATGACCCATTACCAGAGTACCAGAGTAAATAGTGTGCGTGCGGGGGTGCAGCTACTCCATAACTACGATCAGCATCATGATGTGTGTATGTTTTAATACTTTTCGCCTAATGTAGTGAACATTAAGCAAACAATGCGAAATGATCTATCCGTAAATATTGTCATGAGATATGGCTTTGAAAGGCAAATGAAATAACTAGAAATTAATTACCGATTTATTAATTATTACAAAAACAATCACAATGTCACTAGATACGAATTTAATTTAAACATTATTCTTTAATTTGCACTATTTCTCATTTATCACTCGTCTGTGAAGCACTTTTTATCGATTGCTAGAATATTCCATTAAATTATCGCATGCACAAGAAAGCAGTTGAATCGATGTGATGCAGTTTAATTCGAAGCGATGAAGTATCGCTTCGAATTAAACTGCGCGTTGGCACTTCTTACTGGTCACTTCTAATAAGTCGCGCCGGTCAAACGTCAAAACAAACATGAAGCGCCTCGGTACTGGTTCCGCCTTTTTATATGAAACGCGTTGGTTTTTCGAACCTCCGAGATACTTCTAGCATTTATGAAAGTTTTTACTTCTGTAACGTCACTAAATTTTTAAATATGTTTTTAATTAAATCCTTTTTTTATAAATAAATACTTATCCTCCAGGATCCAGCGGGTAACAGACGAAATTCTTGCTCCTTATTTTAACCCACCCTCTCTTCATTATACATTTTCTATACAAATCAACACCGTTTGACAGACCCAAATTTTGCATACTTGTTCTTTAGGAACCGACATGCAAAAATAAATAATTTTTGAGGGGTTATACCTAGTAATATACAATAAAACTTGAAGTACAATAATATCTTTAAAGCATATCTTTTTCTTTTTAATCTTAATTTATTTACCTGAATTATTATCTGACGATGTCATAGAAGTACTGTTTATTTTCTCTTCGTTCATTTATTAAACACAAACGAACTTAAGAGAAACTTAGGCGTAGTAAAAATAAAAATTATGTTTAAAAAAATACAAAATCTTATAATTAGATCGTTGCGACACAAAGTAATAATATATTTTTTAGATTTTTGACTTAGGCTATTTTCATAGGCACTGGTTCAAATACATAAATTAAATAAATCTGCACATATCACTTTTTAAATTAAAAAGATCGTAATTTATTTTCTGCAACAGCTCCCATTAAAAACTAGCCACTCCTTTTTGCAGTTTCGCTGGATTCTGCAATCATCAAATTAAATAATGTCCATAATTTTAAATATAATTACAGTTACTATTTACCATAACCTACTCCATAAATTATGGAGGCCTCCAGGCCAATAATAAATCGATCGTTTCTGTTGTACAAAATTATTAATAATTATAGCCTTAAAATTCTGAGAAGTCTTCTAGAATAGAAGGGTTCCAGTGGAACGTTTTTTGTTAATAAAAAATTAATTGGTTCAAGATCAAAACTTTTATTTGTCTAAAATTTCATATTTTTCCTAGAAAGCATTTGATAAGGTTAATTTAAATTTAAATTTAATTGTGTTGTGCTCATATACTTTAAACAAACACGAAAAGCTGTTTGTAACAATAGTTTCAGCGAAGTAAATCATACATCTTTATTTGAAATTGCCTGCGTGGTATTCAGTTTGAGACTATAAGAGAATCTGCGAAAAATCAATTTAATCTAAACTACTCGTCCAAAGGATGCTGTGTGAAAGGTAATTTTAATAACATAAAATTTCCCTGACGATTAGCAAATTTATTTTCATAAGAATTTACCATTACCTATTTAAATTATCCCCAACAGATTAAAATTAATTTTTAATATTATTTAAAAGTGTAAATCCTTCCCCTAGCACAAGAATTAGTATATTTTCGGAGAGATGCAGCGGAAAAAATTATATATTAATAGACAAAAATAAAATGATATGTGATAAACTGTTAGTTTTGTTAAGAAATAAATATATATAATATAATACAGTTAGATTCGTAAGTTCTGTTCTGCAACCCTAGTCACTTGCGCGACAATATGGTGTCGCGTTTACTTTACACTTGTATATCATAATCGAAAACCACATTTCTTAATTGCATGAAATATGAAGTGGAGAAATAAGAAGAGAAAGAAGAAGAAATTTGAAAGAAATTTCTTTAAAATAAAGACAGTATTGTATAATCATTTTGTCTTCATAATTTTTACTAATATTTTTATTCCGATTAAACACTAGAACATGGGTCGATAACAACCTATTGACGGTCTTTTTGTTGAAAAATATAAACTTATAAAATATAAAAAATCGGGTCTCTAAAAATAACTGTGGCGCATTTTTAATTACTTACCAAAAATATTTAGTTGAATAAAGTTGATGGAAAGCGAGACAAAAATGAGGAATCTATCCATGAAATATGTTGACTTCTTCAATACGTCATTTTTTATTATAATGTGTACAGTGTCATTTTTTATTTAACCTTTTACTTTTTTTAATATGAAACGTCTTGAAACACTTTAATTTTCATTTAAAAAAAAGAATAATCTTTGTTTCCACTGAAACCCTGCAAAAACTCTCAAGTCCCTAAAATATTTACATATGGGTATGTATTAACAATTTTTTTTATTTATAATCGTGATGTTAATCTTCATTTGTATTTTCTAATAATATTTAATTTATTATAATAAAAATCTAGCCCACTATTCATAGATGAAAACATAATTACATAATAATTCAGTAGCGAAGAGAAGTATTAAAATGACAATATCTTTTCTGGGAAAATACGCATTTTTTTTAAATAGTCTATCCGTATATACATGTATGAGAAAGACATAAAAGTTTCCACCAGTTGTATTTACGATGTTAGAATAAATTATCTGTGTCGTCAATGTTTTCACTTAAATACTTTCAAAATACTTCATTTTGATTTAATATAGTTGTCACGAAGTCAACATGGTTAAAAACCACTAGGTTAGTAATACAACAATTACAACTGTAAACTAATAACATTATTGCATAACTAAGCTCTAATATTTATAACCAATTTTGAATTATTCATTATAGAATAATATTTCATCACATCACTAAAACTTACAATACTCTTCATTAGCAAAGCAATGTGGACATATTTTTAGATTATGAGATATAAATAATACTTAATTGCAATTGGTAATAAAATGATCATAAATAAAGTGAATAATATTTTGTAATAGTGTAACTTACAATTGTAAAAATGAACCTACAGACAAACGTCTTTTTAGTCGTTTTGTGGGATTACAAATTACAATTAGATTTGTGGGATTACAAATTAGAAAAAATATTACAAAATAAAAAGAAAATAAATAGAAAAAAAAATTATGCCATAGCCAAAACAACCTCCTTGTGTGATTTTATACGTTATAGTCTTAATGCAGTATAAATGTGAATGACTTCGTCAAAAAATCAATGGTTTTAATACTAGGCGTGTAAACAATACGTGTACCAATAGTATGTAGACTAAAATACAATTCATGATTTAAAGAAATATTTGATGACATTTATTTACATAACAAAATGTTATACCAACATGTATGAAATTTATTGTCGCATCGTACCTGTATTTTTACTAACCCTCTCGTATATTGTATATATAACCCTCATATGAGGTTTTTAAATGTCAACAAGTTCCGCCTAAATATTTCTACTTCTCATCTTAATACTTACTTTTTTCGCTTCGCACCTTATCATTCTTTTTTATATAAATCCTATTTATTTATTAATGCTTACTTTTTATGTTAATAATTATTCTTACATTTTAGCTTCGCTCCATGTCATTCTTGTATGCCATATTTAATTGAATAATTCTTGCTATATACCTTATTTCCTTATACATGTTTCCTATTATATACCTGCATGTGATAATTTCTGTTTATATATCTATATCCTCTTATATTTTCAACTGAATGTGTGGGATTGCACTAATCTCCCCACATATCGAAATATAATTTTCATTTTATTATTATTATTATTATAGCATTTTTTCTGTTAATAACTTTAACACTCGCAATTTCTGAAAAACTAAATGCTAAAATAAAAATGTATTTTTCTTGCATCAAATTGTTTATATAAATACCACCTTAGGTATTTAAATTTAAAAAATAAATTATTAATTTATTAAAAATAAAAAAAAATAAGAATCGTTTACGAGAAGGGCTAAACTAAATAATATAAAAATAAAATAAATACAAAGTTTCTAGCCCATGTTTCGGATTGCATTGCAGGTTACATTTTAACATATCAGCCCTGATAATGATGGAATGGCAATGGAATCCAAAACATTGGCCAGGAAGGTCGTGTACCAGAAAACAGTAACTAGAATATTAAGAATTTTGTTTTGAATATAATATGTGTAACTAATAGTAAACAGATTTTTTTATATACCCATCTATCGACCATGAACTTCCAATGTCCCCTATCTTTACTTAGGAGCTATCGGCTATTATGTTCATAGTAGATAGAATAAGAAGTCGTTAATTTTTACTGTCACAATTATTCAAAAGGTTAATGAGTACACAAAAAAGTAGGAAAATAATATAATTTGTTAAATTAATACTACAACGAAGTTTCATTTAAATTTAAACTAAATTGAACTTTGTAATGCATA
The DNA here is from genome assembly GCA_016648135.1 of Agrypnia vestita. NCBI lineage: Eukaryota > Metazoa > Arthropoda > Insecta > Trichoptera > Phryganeidae > Agrypnia > Agrypnia vestita. Next base: position 65,656 of record JADDOH010000381.1, on the reverse strand, counting down.
CACGTTGAGTTAGATTTATCTCAATTATGCTCAACGTGTGTGCGTTACAAATTTCAATTTAGTTTAAATTAAAATAATCGTGTTGCACCACTAACTAATTGCCATATCAATTAATAATATTTCATTCAATTTAACATTATGTTAAATTTACTCTCATAGAGTATTTAGAAAAAAATAATAAATGTGGGATATAAAAGCAAAGACAGCAATATCAGCAATACCAAAAAAAAATGAATGAACCATCGAGGATTACTAATTTATATATAATGAACTGAATTCGAGATTTTATAGGAAACATAGCCTATAAATTTATAGAAAACCTAATTTTGGAAGGCATAGATATATTATTAAATCTGGGATTCGGTATTTTCGATTTTACATTTATGGAGACAGGAGATATTGACGATTCCCGGTCGATATTTTTTATTAACATGTAACTCTCTCTCTAAATAGGCAAAATCTGCTTTATATGATTTCATGTATACTCTAATATAATATTTATTTTTGTATCCACTTAAATTTTTTATTTTTTTGTATCTTATCTTTTGTATTTATTTTTGTATATACCTACTTAAATATTTATCTTAATTTTATATGTTTATTTTCTTTTCTTTTTGATTTATATATTCTGATGATTGTATATTAGGGTGGAGTGAAAATGTATGGAGAATATTTTTTTTTCTATTTTTGTAATAGCATAGTGGTAAAAAGTTGGGTATGGATGAGTAAATGAAGTATGTTAAATAAAATTTAACATATTATAACGGTTTGAGGTGCCCCAGCACAAAATAATTTTTATAAAAAGTATTATTTCATCTATTTTTGACAGCCTCAATAAGATGTATAAAAACCTTAATAATCTATGGGAATAGTATTTTTCACATTATTTAAAACACATATTTTTATGTAATTTTAAAAAAAAACATATAAAATTTAGGGTTTACGGTGCCCCAAAACCTATTAAATCAAAAATAAATCAAGAAATTTGTAAATTAAACGCGATTCATATTCATGAAATATTTGTTAAAAATTGTTATAAAATAGGCAAATTAAGTAGAAAATTCACGTTTGGTATTGTAAAAAGGCATCATCTGACGTGATGACAGTCTGGCCCTGATAAAACCATCACGTTTTTCCTCTCCACATACAGCACCTGAAGCTTCATTTACATGCTTGATGCAACGCTCCACGGCTTGAGTTTGACATTTGGAAAGAGTGCTATATTATTTTTCGTTCTAAGACCACTTTCTACAATTTCTTTTAAAGCTTCAGTAGATAAACTTTTAGTTATAGGTGGCTCAGTAACAGTAATTTGATTATCGTGCCAAACAATGATATCGGTATAATCGGAAGCATTGAAATTAAATGATGAACTTTGAATTTTCGGATTCCTGTGACTTTCTCCGACCTTGCTTTCAGAATACGTTGGCAGGCCAGTTGCCGTATCACTTTGTTGTCATCTGCAAGCATAGCTATAAGAACATTTTCTGGATGACCAAAATATCCATTTCTTTGTAAAACTGGATCAATCACTGTCTTCAAACTATCGTTTAAATAGCGACTACAATTAATTGTAAACCACAAACGCTGTGCTCCATTTACACACGAAGGATTGCATTTGATTTGAAATCACGTTTGCCCATAAACTTTCATCACAAAATTGGCTAATATAAGAAGATTCTCTTCCATCAGTCTTTGTGACATATAATCGTAAGATATTGTTCGCAGTCGTTAGCCACCTGGAATGGTTCAGTGAACCGGGTTCTCTATTTGCCAGGTCAGAAGGGAAAATACCAGTGCTAATGGCAGTCATTATGTCAAGTAGATATGTTTGATCGGTGCTTAGATCTTTAGTAATAACAGGAAGCGGCAAATTTCACAACTGGCTTTTTTTCACATTGTTGCAATTCAGATCCTATTGGCCCTGAAGAACATCGAGGTCCAGAAGTTCGACCATTAAATAACTGTCAAATATGATAACTGTCACATTTGACAGTTATTTAATGATTGGGTTCGTTCAAAAACAAAAGAATAACTATTTCTACAATTTACGTAAAGTTTAGCATTTGGTTTTGCAGTAACGAATTGATAAGTTTTGTCCTAACGGGGGCACCTTTAAATGTAAACCTAGACAAAAAATATTATCGCATTTGCTTATTGTGCCTATCACGCAGCTTTTTACGGGTATGCCATAGTAAAAATTAAAAAAAAAAAATTCACTCCACCCTATTGTATATATAACTAAATTCTTTCTGCTTTCTTTTTTACGTTTACACTTCATTACGTTTATTATTTGTTACTATTACATGAATATCAAATGAGAATAACTGCCACAAACCATGCTTTACCTAGTGTAGCAGTTATTTGTAACTTATATTAAAACAAATGTAAAATAAACACTAAAATAACAATAAAATAAAAATTAAAAAGTGTATCCTAATTTTTCAACTTCATAATAATAATAAATGTGATTTCATTACAAAATTTCTTACACACACACGGCGCCATCTGTTAACGATTGAGAACCTCTGTCAAATAATCTCAGTGTTTTCCTCTTCAAACAAAAACTTCACCAAGCGGCTACCTACGTACACGAATGTTTTACATATGACCATACTACTTATCGGCTGTCTCTATAAACACGAACGGCGAAAATCAACTCATTCGACGTTCGAACCTGTCAGCGGCCGGTTGTAGACAGGTGGCGTCGTTGAAATATGTAGATTGTTTTACTTTCGGAATAAAATAATACATCAGTGACTATATCGCGCATTATAATATAACATAACCATTTGATTTAATATTAATTCAAATAATTGTTCACGTTGATATTAATATAAGTGTCATAATTGTATCATATTTTGAATGAAACCTACGTGTTTATACGTTAAAAAATAACAAACTCAAAAAGTATTATAAACGATCAACGTGTAATAAAAATACATTATTAATACTCTTTTTGTGACAGAAATATAAAGTGACAGTTGACCACGCTGTTGAATTGTGACAATTGATAATAATCCATCGCGAACTGTCAATTTTGACAGTTGTCGCAGATCGTGCTGTCGTTTAAGATTTTTTTTTTTGACTTCGGGGTATTTACGCGGATTTCCCATACTTCAAGGTAACTTTATTTTTATGTGTCATTCTTTTAAAATAGCCATTGATTTATTTATATATTCAGATGCTTATAAATTGCATAATTAGTCATGGTGTATGTAAGTCTTGACAAATTTTCGGTGTGTTTCGTGAAATCGAAAGTTATAAGGAATAAATTATAAGAGAATACATGTTATGTGTTTGGGTAGATACATATTACATTTTAATATGCGCTTTCTAAGTGATATATCTTTCCGTTTACTCAATGTTTATTTTTTTTCAAAATCTCAAATTATTGTTTACTTCAATGAGAAAATTAACACCGTATTTTGTCGAAAAATCATTGAATAGCGCTCCAGTCGCCACTATCCGGGACAAACCTGGAATAAATTGGCGTATGAGGTAATAACTTCCGTGACGCCTTTTCGTCTCCATTTAGCCTTGCAAGTATCTTAGATGGTGCCGGCCAAACGCCGACAAATAAGTACCTACAAACAATCTTTTTGTGGTCATAATTTTTATGGTTTTACACATGCGGTTTGATATTTATAATAGGTTGTGTCATGAATAATCGTTTTTCTATATTTATTTATGTGTAAATAATATTATTTTACAGTAGATAATAATTCTCTTTTATTTTTAACAGAAAATATGTCTACTTCTAGACTGTAAGAAGTTATTTTTTGTTTTTGTCATATGATAACCTTTTTTTGTCTTTGAAGCCTCTGTCTTTGAAGTTTTTGTTTTGTCTTTGAAGCGGATACAACTTTACATGCTAATTACACAATTTAATTCATAACTTCATATACAGGGTGTAGCAGAGCTAGTCCACAAAATTTCAGAGGTAGATTCTTGCCTTGATTATAAGTCGAAAATGTTCAAGCAACCATGACCAATAGTAATATCAAAGTTTGCATTTTTTTCAATATTTCTGACTTATTTCTTAAAAAACATCAAATTATCATTACAGTTGCTAATATCGATTACAAAAAATTCATTTGTTTCAATAAAATTTTAAATGAAATAATAAAAACCTTGAAAAAATTCCAGTTGGAATATTTTCCACGTGGAATTGGAAAGTTTTTATCATTTTATTTGACTTGTATTAAAGGAAATGATTTTTTCATATAAGATTTAAGTTAGCTACTGTAATGAAAGTTCAACGTTTTGCAAAAAATTAGTCAGAAATATTAGAAAAAAAAATTCAAGCATTGATGTCGCATATCTCATTGACTATTGATATTAGGTCATGATTGCTTTAACATTTTCTACTCATAATCAAGACAGGAATCTACCTGTAAAGTTTTGTGGACTAGCTTTGTTACACCCTGTATTTAAGGTATTTTTTGTTCTAAGATGCTACATAAAATATTTTTTTATAAATTATTTTAATTTATTAAATAACACCATAAAAGATTAATACCAAGTTGGCTTATTTGTAATAGGCTTAAATGTCAATTATATTTTAATATAATTAGTAATTTTAGACAATAAGTAGGTTGATTTAACTGTAATTTCGGATATTTTATACGCACCGTATGTATTACCGAGAAGCGAATCTCGACGTTTCCTTGGATACTTATCCAACGTCCTCAGGAGAACGACCTTTACCCGCGGAGGTGGAGGTCGGACTGATTAGGTGCTGCTTTTAACAACCTTAACTCTTTAATAAGTGGGTTCTTGGATATTTTATGAAATTATATTTTTATAATTGATATAAATTAACTTTGTTTAAACCACTTATTTATTGAAAAATATCAACATGTTTCGAAGCCAATGGCTTCTTCGTCAGGAAAACAAAAATTATAATTATATCAATTATAATTATGTTACCACAAAATAAATTTGCTACCTTTGAAGAAGAAGTTATGTTTTTATTTTATCTAGAAAAATATTTTTTTTACTGTAAACATATTATTGAAATTCGACTTAAAATGAAATCCATCGACACAAACGAAAGTAATTTTTTATTTTGTTAACATACACGACCATAAAGCCGTTAAGAGTACACATTTTAAATTTTAAATAATAAATTCACAGAAAAAATATGTAACATGTTGGTTATCAAAATATTTGAAAAAGTATACAGTACAAATAAAAATGCAATAAGTATACAAAAAGTTATGGAAAAATCATGTTTGTAGTGCAAGCAAAATCAATGGATGGATCCCAATAATCAGTACATTACAGAACATTGACATGCTAAATCTATTAAAATAAAATTGTAAACCCACAAAAAATATTACTAAATCATCATAATCATCGTTATCAGCACTATTCTGCACCCTGTTGAATGCAGGCCTCCCTAAGTGTCATCCCTCTTTCTCTTTCCATTTTGCTTCGCTGCTACGTATTTTATTAGTATAGCAGGATTTCGGGCGCCCGGTCGTCTTTTTGATTCCCCTTGTCACTGGATGACTGCAATCATTTATGATTTATGTGACTGTCCGACCTTCTTCATACAGGGCCTCTCATAGCAAGTATCAAAAACTTTACAAGTGGATTTCTGCCTTGATAGTGAATCAAAAATGTTCAAACAACCATGACAATAGTTACGGAGATATGCAATACCAAAGATTGCATTTTTTTTCAATATTTCTCATTTATTTTTTGCGAAAAGTTGAAGTATCATTTACAGTAACTTATATCGATTATGAAAAATTTATTGGCTCTCATACAAGTCGAACAAAATGATAAAAACCTTGCAAATATTGTAAAAATATATTTTTTAGGTTTTTCATTTAAATTGATGGAAAATATATACATGGGTCGTGGTTTTTTGAACATTTTTGACTCATTAACAGGACAGAAATTCACGTATAAAGTTTTTTCTACTAGCTAGGAGACACCTGTATATAGCAAGAGAGCGACAGTCAATAATGACTGTTAAAGAATTAAATTAATATTTAATAACGACCCTTTCATGTAATCTGAACCGCGTGCTGACATAATTATTATTATTTACGTGTCACACTCGGGCGCCCGGGCCGCATTAGCGGCATGTCACCATAAATGTTGTCGTTGCAATACCAGCCTGATTCTAGCGAGTAACAGGCAGACAGACGGACATTCGAAATAAGGATAGTTGATTAAACATTGAACATGATTTATGCAAAACACAGTTGGGGAATAAGTCAAGAATACAACCGAACTTGAATTTTGATGAAAGAAAATTGTTCCTAGTGTAATAAAGGGTCCTGATTACATAAATGAAGTCAAATTTTCCCGCTTGCTGGTTTAAAAGCTGTTATTTCAAGTTTAAAAATGATACATTTTGACACTTCAAGCCATAGATGCCCATATAATGAAACAACCATAGAAAATTAATGTTAAGTCTAGATGTTGTATCAGGTAGGGAAAAGGCAATTTTTTTGTTAAAAACGGATTCAAATTCGCAATGATATTTTCTTAGGTAATGTGGGGCATACAATATATGGCACGGGGTGCGGCGCAGCGCGCCGTGCGCCGGCGTAATGCAGGTTCGTGTAGTTGACATGTTTGATAATGAATGGGCCCACTTGTGATAAACGTGATTTGTCAATTTCTATGAATTAAACAACAAAAACATATATTTTGTATATGCATCTATGGCGTGAAGTGTCAAAATTTATCATTTTTAAACTTGAATTACTGCTTTTAAACCAGCCAGCGGGAAAATTTGACTTCATTTAAGTAATCAGGATCCTTTATTACTCCAGTAACAATTTTTCTTTCATCAAAATTCAAGTTCGGTTGTATTTTTGACTAGCCCATAGTTGGTTGTTTTTAAAAATGAAAGTCCTGAAAGTAATATTTTTTTATATCCAATCAAGTGAATGAGCGACAGCTTACTGTCATTTATTAAAGAATTAGGTATTTACATTTAAAATTTATATTTGGCTGACGTAGGAACTTACAGCGAAAATTCCTTACTTATTAATCTAAATTCATAGGAAAATTCTACGCATGTCCAAACAATACAATAGTTGCATTATTTTCCCGTTTAATTAAGGAAAATACATAGTATCGTAAATCCCAAGTACAATTTCCAATGCAAAAATAGGTTATTTCCAAGAAATACATAAAAGTATCTATTTTCATAAAATTCATGAAAGTGTAGTATAGTTTTCTGAGGTATTCTGCCGTTATCCGACCTCTCTGAACGAGGTTTCGAATGCCATTGCAGGGTCTATCATCAGATGTAATGCGTGTTGATGATGGTGCGGTTAAGTATTGACTTGCTATACCGTATTGCAACGAACGCACAAAATTCTGAACGGTCGTGAAAACCTGGAAACATTTTCAATATAGAGATTCGAGTATGATGCAATATATCGCACCCCGAGTGCAAGACACTATTATTTATACTCGTGATTCAAATAGTACTGTAGGTAATCATTAAAAGTGATACTTTAACAAATCAACACAACCAATATCTTTACTGTTTTCGTATTTCTTATAACAATAAAATTTATTTTTGAAGGGATATTCTTGCATTAATTATAAAGAAAAGTGTGTTAAATGCAAATACATCACTTTTCATTTTATTTTTTATTTTTAGCGAAATTTAAAATAAATTAAATTTTAATAAATATTATTATTAAGTTCTACGGGTTAAGTATTTTTATGTGTTACAGCTGTTTCGGCTTGTAAGGCCATTATCAAACAGTGGATATACCAGGTACAAACGACTTATTTATACAATTTTAAGTTACCCCTTCCCCTTTAGAGTAATTAGATATTTGTGGTGAAGCCCTGTAGTAATTTAATTTATTTTAAATTTCGCTAAAAATAAATATGGAGTTCTACAAATTAAACACAAAAACCATAAATAAATAAATAAAATAAAATAAAATAAATAAATAAATAAAAAAAAACATCACTTTTCACTGTAAAACATTAATGAAAAGCCACACAAAAATGATCTCTTGGTACGTAGGAGAACCAACGATGAACAAGAGAATGACTTTATTATTGATTTATTAAATAATTTTGTATCGACACTTGGAGTAACTCTACGTCTACGTTAGTATGCTTCCATCCTGACGAAAATACAGTGGTATCGAAATCGGTAGACGTCGGGTTACTCAAAGTTGTCAATAGAAAGTTATTTAATTAATTAATAATTATGTCCAACCACAAAGTTAACGATATAAACATCAAAAAAATATATATGACAGTATTTACTAAAAAACTTTATTTTGCACATAATCAAAGAAATAATTAAAGAAAGACTGAAGTAAACGATAAAATAAACAATTATTTAGAATGAGATTTAATCTAGGCTTGTTAGGTATATTGCCTAGCGTGAGTGCTTAGTAGTGTTTGAAATAAGAGGTAAAAATATTGAATTGGCAATTATTGTTCACCTTCAGATCTCTATTTGAATATAATAATACTTAGTATAGTATATAATGTCAAGACGTTGAGCCTTGTCAACAAATGTTAAGGTTTAGAATCCAATCACCTAGTGGCTATCGAAGTAAGCGCTATTTTTAAACTCGAATTTAATTCTTAATAATTCTTCATGTGACTCGAAAGTTTAAGACCGCCATCACTAACACCCATCTCGATTGTTGTCTAGTCTACTAGGCAATCATCCACCTCTTCTACGTCCTTGACTTTCTATTATTAATGAGAAAATCGGGATTGAGACTGTGTGATTGATGTTCTATTGTACTGATGAATCTTTTTCATATTCATGTATCGTCTTCTATCGAAGGCTGGAAATCAAGCTGCAGTATCCCGATTTATCATGTGCAAGATGCACTCGATATTACTGTCATTTTTGAATTCAACCACATTTTAAGGTTGTGCCAAAACAACCTCTTTCTACATATATCTCTACTGTCTTCTATTTATTCCTGCATCATTTGAGTAATAAGATTTCATATTTCTTACTGAGAAGAATATGTCGGAAGTATTAAGCATTTTTTTCTTTGATTGTTGTTACGAGTATATTATATGATCTAGTCAGGGGCGTTCAGTGAGAATGTTGAAACATGACAATTTCGTAAGCATATATTAAAAAAAAACGGTTTCAAAAATACATCTCATAATATTCCTATCGCATATTAATTGAGGACAAATTATAGAAGTCTCACAGAGACGAAGCTAATTTATATATGAGAAAAGTGCATGAAAGTCTCTTATACGATAGCTCAGGGCTTACAACTTGCATAATATAGTCTAACAGTAGATTGATGAGTATAGTATAAAATTTGGAGCTTCAAGTTTTAATATCCCAGCTTACCGAATTACGGACACTTATTTAAATATTTATTTACTTTTCAACAGGCCAAGAGGCCCAATTACAGAAGCGAAACACATGCCGAAACACCCAGGCTTGAGTAAATCACATAGATTAATTGTGACCTCACCGGGAATCGAACCCAGAAAACTCGGTGTGATAAGCCAGTGTTATACCCACTGGGCTGCGAGGGTCGCCTAATCATTCTTAAAATTTAAAACCAACCAAAAAACAATTGCGGCTTAACTCACCACTGCTATCTATCCATATCTGTCTCTGTTCTGATCCTTTTGACACATTTTAGTGAGCATTCTTTCCACAACACAACATCATTCTTGGTGTCACCTGTTTTAGGATTCAACATCGAATTACTAACAGTAAATTTTACGTTCCATTAACCATATATAAAAAAATGGCATTCATAGGAATTACTCTTAAATCAAGAAGTTTTTTTTTTATATTATATAAGACAAATAGCAATAGGTACTAGAATTATAAGTGCTTAAATATGTTTGTCTGTAGTATGTATACGTGCTTTAGGCGTGTATGTGATCTCTTCAATGTTTGCTGACAATATTGAAATTTTATGCTAGTATTTTCGAAATAGGTTGAACAGACATATTCTGATATATTTTGTTTTTTAAATGAAGCTCTCAACTTATATACAAGTACGCTTATAAATATTGAATTTATTCTTTAAAATTTATATTATGAAATAATTTATCTTATTTTTTTCATATATATTTTCACAAATATGGGTTTACGTTCTATAAATTGAGTTTATATAATATATAAAAAAAATTAACCCATGTTTTAAAAATCCGGTTCTTTGACCCTTTTTCAAATGAAACTATATACATTATATAGATGTGAACATTAATAAATACATACAGTACATGTCACTGAACACCCTTTATATCATGCATTATCTAATTTAACAAACAAATTATATAATTAGCATGAAACCTCCTTACACGCGAATCGTATGTACTTAGGTACTTATAACAAATAATACAGATGCGAATACGGAATACGTGTAACATTAATATACTTACTTTTTTCGTACTAACTAAAGTATTTCAAACTAAGCTAAACGCTTGTGCTATTAAAATAGGTCTAACTTGCTGGTCTGGAATGAGATTCGAATCCGCGACCTTTGGATCTCGAGGCGAGAATCCTAACAACAAGCTACTCATATATACTAAATATAAGGCATACATACAGTGATTGGGTACCCACCACTTTTCCAGGACCGTTTTATGAGCTTACGCTGACATATCGGTCCTTCTCATGCGTCGCCTGATTGACAGTTTTTTACTCTAACTATCTGCATGCTGGACCGTGTATAGGGCGGCCCAGCAGGGAGGTACAAGCAAAGCCCAATCACTGTCCCACTCTCGCAGAGATAAAATCTTTATTATTTCTGCGAAAGTGGCATAAATATAAGGCATACACGTAAAATCTTCTACTTCTTCTTTCTTGCACTGTCCTTACTCATCGCCTAGGTCGGCTGTTGGGGTCAGCTCTTCTCGTTCTCAGGCTGCATCTTCTTCGTTTCTGGATGTCGCTTTTATCTAGGCCATTCCTCTTAAGGATTTTGGAGCATTGAGTCATTGGTCTTTCCCTGGATGACTGTCGATGAAGCACCGTAGACATTGCTTGCTTCAATTTGTGGACTCCGTCTTATGTGCTCGTATGTGTCTAAAAGATTTTCTATTTTCACATAGAAGAACTTTGATCGATTTATTATTTGTTTCAATAATAATTTTTAATAAAATAGTAAATGGCAAGCTATACGTTCTTAAATTGACTGAATTTCTGTAGTACTATGTACCTATTGGAAGTACACGGTCGTTGACGCTGTTTCATGTATCGAAAATATTAACGCACCTGTACCTAGAATTGGCAGGCTCGGGAACGATTTCAGCGTCTCATCGATATATTCCATGATTGAATTCGTAATAATTATCCCTCTATTTTCCATATAAAAAGATATTTTTTTCTTTGTTTTTGTTATCTGTTAATATCCATATGCGTAAGGCTTCTACAAGAAATAATAAACACGTGTCAAATCGCATTTTGAAAATGTACTTTATTAGGTATATAACAGACTTCGACTTTAATGGACACCCCCTTAGTCCGAATTATTCTGATTTATTGAAGATTCATGTTATCATATTAAAGACCTGGCATGATCAGATAATCCAAAATTTGAATGTTTTCCAGTTGGAATTGGAAGGTTTTTATCATTTTATTTATTTTCTATTAAAGAGAATGAATTATAAATATTCGACATATATAAGTGACTGTGATGATTTTTCAATGATTTACCAAAAATGAGTAAGAAATATTGAGAAAAAATGTAAGTTTTGATGTCGCATATCTCCATTGATCCAGGGTGATTGAACATTTTCCTACTCAGACAGACTCCTAATTGATGCAGAAATCTACATGTTACGCCCTGTATACAGGGGGTCTCAAAGTTAGTACCAAAAACTTTACGGGTGGATTACTGAATTGATAATGAGTCGAAAATATTCAAGCAACCATGACCTAATTGATAGTTATAGAGATACACAATTTCAAAGTTTGCATATTTTTTTAAGTTTCTGAATATTTTTTATAAAATGTTGAACTATCATTACAGTAACTTAAATCGATTTTAAAAAATTCATTCGCTATAATACAAGTCGAATGAAATGATATAAATCTTGCAAAAATTAAAATTACAATTTTTTTACAAGTTTTTTACTATTTTATTTAAAATTTATTGAAGCGAATGAATTTCTCATAATCGATATACGTTACTGTAATGATACTTCTACTTTTTTCAAAAAAAAATAGCCAGAAATGTTTTTTTTTAAATGCTCAGATTGATACTGTATATTCCCTAACTTTTGTACTATGATTACTTGAAAATTTTCGACTCATTATCAAGGCAGGAATCCACCTGTTAATGTTTTCGCTACTAGCTATGAGACACCCTATATTAAAAGTCGCTTTTACTATGCAACATATCAGTTTTTATTTTATATATATATATTTTTTTTTTAAATAGAGATGTGAACACGGAATACGTGTCACATCAATATTATTGCTATTTATAAACTAATCTAAACGCTTGTGCTATGAAGCCTAACTTGCTGGTCTGGAGAGAGGTTAGAACCCGCGACCTTTGGATCACGTGGCGAGAGTCCTAACCACAAGACCAACAAGCTACGTTCACAAGTTCAATTCGCACGTTCAATTATGTTCACTAAAAAGCCTATATTTTCAAATAAAAAATGATCAGAAAAAATTGGCGCACCGCTATAAAATAGTACATCACCAGCGTCTCGCTCGAGAGCGATCAGTGTGGCAACTCGCGAGCGGCCGGTCCCCACTTATGATTTATTTCAGTTGCATGCCGAACACGTCCATTTTCGAACATTACAAAAAAATATCTCCTATTGTCTCCACCGATCTGCGCATGTGGTGTACACTGAACTCTTTGATTCTCAAAATATATATATTTATAAACCGACGAGCCTTATTGTGATTCTGAGGCCGCGTCGCGCGATGACATTGAGCATGCGCGAAAGTTAGATTTAGGAATGCAATCGCTGCAGCCGCTTCGTGTCATATTAAACCAATCGGAATATTCGTAATAGAATAAAGACTAACCCATAAAATATTTTATTATACTCCCTTTCTCATTTACTAGTGGAAACTGGTTTGGCGCCTAACCTACGGGCTTCGGTCGGGTGACGCTACGAAAGGGAGGAATAAAAAATTTCCAAAAATCCAAAATTATACCATAATCACACAACTTCAAAATCCAAAATTATAGTATAATTATTTTTTTTTTTTTAACGAAAATTTGATAGATCTTTTTGATAGTCGCCACGAGTCTGCTTGCAATGTTTCAGCTCGATTGGATCACGGGAAAAGGGTTAAAAATAGATCTAAAGTTTTTTCGTCAAGAAAACAAGCAAGCAGACGCCACGAGTTAAAAGAAAAGAAGTAAAAATAAGAATAAGGGAGGCTCCGCTGTTTTTAACTTTTTCGGTCTGTCCAATTTTGGATCAGGCTGGTTATTGAATTATCATCACCATCACTATTAAAAAAATCGGAATATTCATAAAGAATAAAGACTAACCCATAAAAACCAAGTTTTTATTATTTTTTAACGAAAATTTGAAAGATCTTCTTGATCGTCGCCACAAGTCTATTTGCAAAGTTTCAGCTCGATTGGATCACGGGAAAAGAGTTAAAAATCGATCCAAAGTTTTTTCGTCAGACAAGCAGCCAGACGCCACGAGTTAAAAGAAAGGGAGTAAATAAGAGCCACCGATCGCCAGACTTACGTCATAGTATCAAACCTGAAATATTTTCTCTACATGTACACTGTAGTAGGTTATAAGATGTGGATATTATGACATTTGAGTGAGGGGGATTTCGGAATACAAGAGGTGATATAACAAGTTAAACGTTAAATATAAGGTATCAGTGAATGGACACCCACAGCGTTCCCAGGAAAGTTTTATCAGCAAAAGCTTCGATATTGGTCCTATTCATACGTCGCCAGATTGACAATTTTATACTCTGTGTGTCTCCTCCACATAACACACTTTATTAGAAATTATAAGAAAGAAAATGAAAAGCATAAAATAAATAAAAAAATCTACGTTTCCAACAAAAGATCTCTTTAAATTGTTTCCAGTACCAAGCGTAGATGATATTTTCAAGCAAGTTTCCATATTAAAAATATGTAAAGAAAAAACCTTACAGAAAACCAGGAATATTTCAAACTTGAGAACAATGAGAAATGGAAACCAATTTATAATGCCTAAATGTAAAACAACCCAAATTCAGCATCACTATATTTATAAAGCCATTAATTACTGTAATAACTTACCTATCGAGATACGATGCATCAGTAACGTCTCAGAGCAAAACAAAAAAATTAAAATTTTCCAAAAATCGAACTTAAATTCGTAAATCATTTAATCCTTTAGCTTTTTTGAAAATAACTCCAATTCTTTCATTATCAATTTATCTTTTTTACTGTATTAATAAATAACTTGTATATACTATGTACCTATATATTATAATAAGGAATAAGAACTGTGGCTCCCTCATCAGACTCAAGAGCTTCTCTTTACTGATGAGGTCTACATGACTACCAAGTATTTAAAAAAATGTTTAATAATAATAAAAAGGATAAAATAACAAATTAGTAAGATAACGTAAAGCATGCATAGAAATAGAAAGTTCATTTAAACTATAACAATAGATCATGGTAAGGGAGTACATATAGAATTAGGGTGGGAAGAAGGACAGTGAGGGGATGTCAGGTTAAAGAACACACTGCCTCCGCTGGCCTCTGTAAGCTGATGAGACGACCATGGTTCCCAGACTGGGCTTACGCAGGTACCGGCGGCGTACGTGATTTGACTCTCATATTGATAACAGTTATAAGTTGATATTGTTAAATAGTGGCCCGAATAAAATATATCAAATACAGATTTGTTACTTTAACCTAAATGGCATGGTTATTTATAGAGCTGCAAAGCGTCTGAAGGAAGAAACGACCCTCGAAAAGCACCTGTCCATGATAAAAATGAGTGTAGGTATAATACTATTAAATATTTTTAAAAATCAGGCTTGTTATTTTTACGTTTACTTAGTTATTTTTTTGTGCCTGTATATCTGCCAAAATCCCCCGAATTCGAATGTCGTAATATCCGAACCTTCTTAGTTACTATAGTGTAAATCTACGTAAGTCTGACTGTCGCTGGCTCCTGCTCTATAACAATTTGCAGCGAGTACATAGGGCTTACCACCTATCGTGCGGCTGGCCTAAGTGATCACTTTACACAATGTAATGTTCGCCATTTCCATGATAGAATATACCATGTGTACTATTTTTTTGTAAGTTGTATATATATTTAAATTATGCGCCAGGTTTCACATATGAGTTGCAACCATCCTCCACGCGGCCTGCACCAAAGCTTTTTCACTCCCCCTAAATTCCCACAGATGTCGCTGATGAGACATCTGTAGTTGTTTATGGAATTTGATAGCAATATACTTTATCTGTGAGAATACAGAATTATTGTTTTTGATTAATGTTTTATTGTGAATTAAAGCCATTCTGTATTTGTACCTTAATTTTTAATTTATTTTATTTTCTTATCAATAATGCGAAATATTAGTTTTATTTTTGTACCGTATGCGTATATACATACCTTCATATGCTTAGTATAATAGAAATCTTGAAGAGGCCAATACCCACCAGGGTTGTAGAGCTAATAGTGATGATGATGATAATTTATCAGGTAAATTCAACAACCAGCCTAACCCTCAACTTCAAAAATTGGACAGATAGAAAAAAGTTAAAAACACTCGTGTGGAACCTACCTTATTCTTATTTTTAATGCCGAAAGGAATTTACGGTTTTTATTATTTTGAAATTAATAAAAAAATGTTTTGTCTATTGATCCGTGCATGGTACGGCTTAATTGTCTCGTAAGAAATAGTTGATATGCCAAAGATTAATTGAGCTAGTGATAAATTTAAAAATCACACAATGATCAAACACTTGCGCGCTTGTCTTGTACGCAGTAGATGGTCAGATAATCACATCAATTTACACTCCACTTGGTAGGCAGTTAATACCTCACTGTCCAACAAACACCACATTACCGCTTAACTATCGTTAACTACTTTAATCACTCTGACACATCTACGGTTCACACAGAAATATGTTTTTGCTGGATTCCTATAATACCGCCAAGAGCGGTTCTGGCTACATAAGCTGAAATATAAAAAAATTAATAAATAAAAACCAAGTCTTTATTATACTCCCTTTCTTTGTAAAATATAACAACAATTAAAGACGAATTAAAACATATAACATAACACTAAACTTACAGTAATTTAATATATTTCTAAAATGTCAGATGTTTTGAGCTTTGATAAGACACTTCATGCTTTGAAGATTCAATTCTAAAAACATTTGTCAGTCAATTTAGATTTTCGACATTCGTAGTGAAGTACCTATTATGCATACCGACGGAGTAATTCAAATTTAGAAAATATTCCGCGACGTTATCGGGCCGCCGTAATCAAACTTTTCTAATGATTCCAATTTGAAAAAACCAATAAAATTTCTAAAAATCCAAAATTATACTATAATTTTTTTTTTAACGAAAATTCATAGATCTTCTTGATCGTCGCCACGAGTCTATTTGCCAAGTTTCAGCTTGATTGGATTACGGGAAAACGGTCAAAAATCGATCCAAAGTTTTTGTTGACGGCAAGCAAGCAGACGCCATGAGTTAATATAAAGGGAGTAAATATCTCTATATCCCCGTATCCTCAAAAAAACAAGATAGTTATGATGGTGACTTTTTCTCATTTATTTCATACTCGTCGTTTGTACCCGGCGTTGCTCGGCTTAAGGATTTAATTAAAAATATGTTTGTAGAAGAACACAACTCTAATAAAAACAATGTATCCATTTAATCTAGGCTGGGATGGATAGGATTTCCAGGAGGGAATCATGCCCTGTGTATTCCAACGGGACCTAAGGAATAAGAAAAATGCAAAATTTGATCAGATCAAACAGGTGTAGATTTGTACAGAAAATATATCAGGTGTGGGGGTGGGATAAAAGAGGAGTGGGGAAAAGTAGTCCGTGTTACCCGCCGGGTCTTGAAGAATAAATATACAAAATTTGGGTCAGATCTGTCAAACAGCGTAGATTTGTACAGAAAATATATCAAGTGAGGAGGTGGGGGAAAAGTCACCCTTGTTACATGGCGGGTCCAAAAGAATAAGTATGCAAAATTTGGGTCAAATCGGTCAAACGGTGTAGATTTGTATAGAAAATATATCAGGAAGAGGAGTGGGGTAAAAGGTGAGGCGGTAAATGTCGTCTGTGTTATCCGCCGGGTTCTAAATCATAAGTGTGTAAAATTTGGGTCAGATCGGACAAATAGTGTAGATTTGTACAGAAAATATATCATGGAGAGGGGAAGGGGTAAAAGGGGAAGGGGGAAATGTCGCCTATGTTACACGCTGGGTCCTAAAGAATTAGTTTGCAAATAGTCCGATCGGACAAACAGTACAGATTTTCATTGAAAATATATTAACGGCGGGGAAGAGATAAAAGGGGAGAGGGTAAATATCGCCTATGTTACCCGCCGGGTCCTACAACATAAGTTGGTATGCGAAATTTCAGTCGAATCAGACATTGAGACATTGAGTTTTATAGGTGTAGATTGCATACAGTTTTATATAAAAAAATCTTGCGTATCAAAATTATACAGATTCAGAATTTACAATTGGAATATTTTCCATTTCTAATTGGAAAACATTCCAGTTGGAATTTCTGCAAGGTTTTTTCATTTTATCTAACTTATGTTGAAACGAATTAGTTTTTGAATAAGCGGTATAAGTAACTGTAATAATAGTTCAACCTGCTGTAAAAAATAAGTCAGAAATATTGAAAAAAAAATGCAAACTTTGATATTGCATAGCTCCATAAATATTGATTTTAAGTCATGGTTGCTCGAACATTTTCGACTCATTATCAAGGTAGGAATATAGTCCTGCAAGGTTATAAATGTTTCCAAATAACCCTGTCTATTGCGCGCCGGTTGCGTTCCACACTCTAATTAATTCCAACAATTTGCGGACTTTCTGACAAACGGACAGATAGACAAACGGACAGATAGACAGACAACGAAACTATTATTTGACCAGCTGTTACCCGTCAAAAATGACGGTAATTTTACACATCGGTTACTAAAAAATAAGTATTTACTTATTCATACCCGACACCTATGAAATAGTAATAACGACTTTTATCAAAATATTTGAACTTTTTTTTGTATTTCCCCTGCCGGCAGTTAATAAAGTTACTAATTTAAAACCTGGAAATTGTGCTAGGCAGAACGTGACGTAGTTCGCGTTTTTGCTAAGCCCTAGTATACATTTATAGCATCTTTTTGTTGGTCTACGAAGAGGTGGCCGTAGGCACATGCGTTGATCGGCCGGTTCTGGTTTGGTGGCCCGGGGTTCAAGCCCCATCTCCGGCCGTTTTTTAGTCGTGAATTCGAACGATATTACAGACGTTACACCAATTTACGGAGACAGACAACGGAATTATTGTTTGTTTATAATATTTTCACAAAAATAAAACACGTTTTCAATAGCACGTTTATTTGTTTAAAATTCTTTTCAAAAGATATTTATATTTTGTTTGCTCGAAGTTAATGTGTCATTTTCTCAGTCACTGTCTAAATATGGCGATAAATAAATAGAGAAACTAGAAATCAAATATGTAAATGACCATGTGTTGCCTCAAATTCGGAGAAAAATATTTAACAAGTAATTATTCTCGTCTTTGACTCTTTTTCGTTTTCATATTTTCGAACAAAGCAAGATGCTAAATATATTATTCATGCATGACATATCGAGGGTAAAAAGCCAAAAGGGGGTTAATGATTATTTCTAACGTTAGAGGAGAGCAAGAGAAAGTTCTGTCAATCTGATTTCTTAAACATTTATTTTATTATTAAAGATTTCCATATTTGTCAATGCAATAAACTTGGAATTCGTTTAATAATAAAATAAATATTGACAAAATCAGATTGATCAAACATTATTTTGCTATCCTGTAAAGCTCGAAATAATCAGTAATGGCTTTCTACCCTCGATCAAATGTATAAATGTATATCTTAATTATAAATCTAAAAGTCTGTTTGTGCGACGTAGCAAAATCTCTCGAACCGTGAGGTTCCGTTAAGGTCCGTTTCTAGGTCAACGCATCCATTTTCAGCTCGCAAAATCTTTTTTATCAATAGCTATGATGCTTCTTAACATTCATCTAACTATAAAAAATTAAGGCAACACAATTTTCTTTAATTATATTTTTTAGTAAGAAAAATTAAAAAAGACAAAAAAAAATTAATTTTGACAAAAATACGTGTAGAAAACTTATTTAACCTTACTAAGACTCGCTTTGAGTAAATCATCTGTATAACATTATTTATTTAAACCTTTTTCTTTCTTGCGTGCACTATTTTTTTGCATTTTACAAATAAAATTTTGCATTGTTACTCTTTAGAAACCTTTGCAATATAAATGCACCCATCCCTTGGCCACCCACCCCCTCTTCTGATATTAATGTGCATTATTTCAAATTGTCCTCAGTTGCACCCAAGGACACTGAATAAATAAAAAGACTCTTCTTCGAAGACCGAAATCTTTAATTATAAATAAAGCTGGCACGGATCGATATATTTTTTAATAAAAATATACTTTCTATTCAAATTTATATTTTTATATAATATGTATTCATATTTATGACTTTAATATATTCATAATTTATGACGTGCATTTTCCAAACAGCAATCTTTAATATTTTCGTCTAAGTTTTTCTGTCTTGAATTTTTTTTAATCGTAATCCCCGTTCATCGAAAATTTTCACTAACAAAAAATCTTGGGAGTGAATCATGATTGAATTGTCACCTTTTTGCGAGAAAACTATTTATTTAGGTGGCAAGATTAATTAATCATCAAAAATTAATAATAATTTTAATAAGCACACATTTATTAGGTATGGAGGATTACAATTTCTTAGTACTACTATTGTAATAATTGTTAACGATAAACATCTCAGAATTTAGCTCAAGAAATAACATAAAATTAACATTTGACACTTCTATTGACAGAAGCGTATCAAGTCACAGCTGGTCACTTATTAATGTAAGTAGTTATGCATAAAGTATCCAACCGAAAACATGCTAAAAATAAGTTATGTATGGGTTTGTAGAGTTCAATACGATATATTTATACGCTGAAAACGTCCAAGCTCTAAGTGATACAGTTTTTATGTAAATTCAATATTTTTCTTATCCATATCACGGCCATTCGCGTAAAATTAAATCTTTAACTCAAAAAATAATAATTTGACCGTTTTTCGCGGCCTAAAATTTACAAATCCTTGGCAAACAAAAATATTTATTAAAAACTTCCATGTGGTATGAATACATTATGCAAATTTTTAATTCTACTGTTACTACGCGTTAATTATTTTGTAGAAAACATCTAAGCTGTTGAATATTTTTTATGCCTCATATAATATTTTTTTCTTGATGCTTTATCAAATTCATAAAACCAAGAACACACATAGAAAAAAATGTTTTTCGTTTTAGAACATTTAGACATTTTATAGAAAGAATCTAATAGGTTAAACGTGTCATATACGTAAATATAAGTTTTCTTTCTTATAATCATATAAAAAAAACATTTAAAAAATCTACAATGATTATTACGCAAGAAAATATAGAATAATTAATTAAATAGCGACGGTTTAGGTTTTGTAGGTTCAAATTTTTATAAATCATCATCTCAGTTTCATGTTTTTTGTGTTGGATGCTTTCTGTATAACAACGTCCAATTATGTCCCGTCAAAAATGACATACATCTATTAAATATTCTGGTTGCCAGTTAAGACTGTGAAAACAGCGGTATCTTTTAGCGTAGCGTCCTGATAACGTTAGTGATTGAAATTATTATATAGAGAATTATAATATATCGCAACTTTTACCACATTATAATTTTAGCCATCGTTAATAGTGTAGAGAATTATATATTCTGAGAAATAATTAATAATAATGATATACGCGATAAAGTAATGGAAGCCTATTATTTTTCATTTTCATTAAACTTAAATAACTATTGATATTAGGTCATGGTTACTGCAATATTTTTGATTCGTAATTGGTAAAGTTATTATGGATAGTATATTAGTAATAGATTGTAGAATGTGAAGAAATGCGGTCACTAAGGCGCTTGCGTGGAAAATATTTGGTCGATGGAGTGAGGAATGAACAAATTAGAAGTGAATTTACTTCTCGCTGTAGTGTGGTAGAGAGATTGAAGAAAGGAGTCCCGAAATGGTTTAGTCATGTAGAACGTATGAGCGAGGAAAAGATGGTTAAGAAAATATATAGGGCGAGTGTTGAAGGCATAAAGTGGAGTGTTGAAGGAATAAAGGGCTTCCGCAAAAGACCTGGCATGATCAAATACTACAAATATTAGAGGATGGCCCTGTTAAAAGCCTAAGCTGTTAAAAGCCAGCCGAAGCAAAAGTGATGTGCCAATATAGAGGAATGTGGCGTTGTATTCTCTCTGTCTACCCCTCCAGGGAAGCGGCGTAATGGTTAGTTGGTTAGTTATTATTATTATTAACTATCGACTAACTTAAGTCATATTAACTAACTTAAGAAATATATAAAATAAATGAAGACCCCATGGCAAGAAGTTGTTAACTAACATTTTTGTAAAAAATGAGTTAATAAGCCATCTAAACTAAATAATGTGCGCTCTATCTATTGGAAATAAGTTTTCAGAACTTAAAAATAATTAGAACATGTTCAAATCACAGGGATGAACATGTTAACTACACTTTTTCATAAAAATCAAATCAGGTACTAATAGGAAGAACATGTTCATGCCGTCATTCTGAAATTAACACGCCTTTTAATTTGATTGGAATATTTATGGTTAATATAAATTTTACTCTGACATATATTTATTTTTATTTGAAGACTATTACAATATGCACTTATATATTATTATTCAATAATTTTAAATGGTACATACCATGTTTTGTATAATTAATTAACGTGCCAGGTATTTTGTAATTTTGGATACTGGATAGTAAAAATGGATAGAATTTGAAGGGTTGTTTATTATTCGTGTTTTACCAATTTCAAAAAGGTGTTATTCTATTAAAAATGAGTTCCAGAGACGAAAAAATGGTTGTAGACTACATTTTTTTGAAAAAATTAATATATTTTTATTATTTGTGCATAAATGCGTTTTTTTTTTACTTGGTAAATACTTTTTTGATGTTTTAGTGACATAAATCAATAAAAAATAATCTTTAATTAGCAATAAAACATATTTTTCAAAGGCGAAATGCAAATGTCTAATTATCTCAAAATGACTTCAATGTTTGTTAACAACTTCTTGCCATGGGGTCTTCATAATAATAAGACAAGAATCCACCTGTGAACTATCTCTGTTAAACCCCATCTATGCAAATAATACAATAGCACAAATTACTTATAGTAATAGATTTACTTTGAATAATTGAATATTCAATTTCATTATCACGTTTTTATGGCAGTAAATTCTGAGAAGAAATTGTTTAAATTTCAGTCTCATAAATTCTTCACAGAATTTGAAAACTGAAGGTCTGCGTTTTTATCGAGTGCGCAGGCGTGGAAGTCGTTCGACACGATCAGATAAGCGCATGAGGGATGGCCAATAGCCATTTCAAGTGTCGGTATTCAAGGAGCGTACTTGCGCGTGAAGATTGAAGAATTAAGAAGTTGCGAGGATCACGATGAACATTAAAATTCAAGAGCCTCGGAACCTTGGACGCTGTGGTCATCAGCTGAAACAATTCACTTTCTTATGCATAACATCGCGGCTATTTTCTAGCAAGTAATCAAAACCGACGCCTAGCTCACTCAGTATTTCAATATACCATTGTATCAACATCAAACGAATTAACTTGGTTTATCACCATGTAATTTTTGGTAAAACCAATCGGTTTCGGAAAAAACGTTCCTTCGTCAGGGTATACTTAAAACTAATTAAACTTTACAAAATTATGAACAATCATACCTCAGCGTCAAGGGTCCAAATGGGGGTAAATAGTGGGGGGGGGGTGAAAGAAACAGGTGTAGGGTGAAAGGGAATTTTCAAGATAGGACTGTAAATTCAATTTTTTGGTTATTTATAATAGATTCAGTATTATTTATGGCTTTCTTAATTTCTAGGGATTCTAAATTATTTAGACGTCTATTTTTACTATCAATGTGAAGAATATTGACTCCTGTGTTTGTATCAAAACTATGGTTATTCACAATAATATGATTGTAAATTCGGAAAAATTTGAATTATTTAGACGTCTTATATGTTCTTTTATTATAATAATAATAAAAGTAGGTATAATAATAACCGGTTGGTTTAACGAAAAATTAATTGTGATAAACAAAGTTAATTCGTTTAATTATATTCATATTGAATAACCACAGAGTAATAGCAAAATACAATAGTATCTTAAATCTTTGATCGACAGAATCACATTTGAATACACGTTATAACGTGTTGAATGACTTCAGCAGTAATGTTTTATGTCTATATTGTGTATAACAATGAAAGTAAACAACGTATAAAACATAAAATAGTAATGAGATTTATCTTAACTAAATCTATGGGATTTAAAAGCAACATGATTATTGTAATATATACACTTAGTAAGTTAACAAGCAATTCAAATATATTTTTTTACGCTTTTATGAGTTTGCTTCGGATTGCAAGATTAATTTTAATAATAAGAAAACTATGTAATATATAATTCAAGTAGATAATTAATGAGTTAATCACTAGAATTTCATAAAAAGTATCGTAAAAATAAATAGACACTTATTTTACTAAATATTTTTTTTAATATAATAATGAACTAGTCTAGAAATGTCGAAATACTATTGTTTGGTTTTCAATTATTTCCATACTTTATAATAAATTTATTTATTTCTCTCAAAACGTTCCATTGGAAATTGAATTGTCGTAAGAAATACACAAATGCTAAAAGTTTCAAAACTCTAGCCAGTCAGAAAGTTGTAGATAAACAAATTAATAAACAGATAAGTGAAACTAAATAAAAGCTTGTAAAAACACTAATTTAAATAAGTTATTAGTTACAACTGACTATGAGGACAGCTGCTCTTAAAACAGGATTTATAAAATAATTCAACGTCTCTGAGATTTATCTTATAGTGTCTCACTTCGTAGGTCCGGGCCATATTAACTGCAGCACTAATGTTAATACCAAAAAGAAGTGACAAATGTGACGGTATTTTGACCGGTTCTACAATATCCGTTATTTGGGATTTGTATCTGATTGTATCCACGATTGGCAACTTAGTATTCGCAATTGGCATGACGACAGATTTTGAAATAACATTCTATATTGTTGGTACACGTCTACTATTACCGAAAATAACATTATTTTGTAATAAACTAAGTTTTTACACAAATAATTGCATTTTCATCTATATATTTATAATTTCGCGCAAAAGCGCCCGCAGCTGTCATTGCATTGTGTCTATGGCAACGGTTCAAAGACACGGTGATGAGGCGTGACGTCATTCGCTCTGACCGGTGTTTCAGTTAAAATGGCAGACTGAAAATTTTATTAACCTCAATGTATAGGTATATGAAAACTGGGTCATTTTTAGAATCTTTTCAAAATATTTTCTTCTCTAAAATCACTTTTTCTTTAATTTTTTTAATACTGTCATCATGCCTATTTGACGGGCCATCACTACTGCTAGATAATAATTATATCTCAGTTACGAATCATTAATGCAATCAGATACAAATCACAAATAACTGTATCATGAATAACCGGTTAAAATAATGGTTTGACCATCACTAACATCTGTCAAAGTCAATAACCACCTGTTGATAGTCTGTTTGTTTAAAAAAATAATTAATACACAACGACACTATACCTAATCTACATCTTGTGACACATACACATTGCCATGTTATAATTCACATAATATGACACATTTAATAATGACCGCAATCTTGTTTTTAATCACTAGACGTGTGAGGTTAGTATATTAATATGCATACACACACGGTAACGCGGTTTCGGAAGCCAGCGGTTTGCTTCATAAATGTATTAATAATTGTTCTGAAAATATTTATTGGGACACTTTTTTTACATAATTAATTTATGTTCAAGTTTTTTGTTTGTAACATTGTGGAAATTCATTTTTAATATTTTAAAAAATGAAGGAAAACAACACTGTTTTATTCCACTATATTTATTTTGAATTGTTAGAACGTATTCTTTTTTTTTTTTTCTTTCTTTTTCGATTTCTCCCATTGTCAATATGAGACAATGGGAGAAATCCCGAAAACGTTCTAACAATTCAAAATAAATATAGTGGAATAAAACAGTGCTGTTTACCCTCATTTTTTTAAATATTAATTATTTTATTATATTAGTTTCTGTTTCTATGTGTCTAAAATATAATATTGTCACGGGACGTCGCACCCCGAGATTGTCATCTTTCCAAAAAGCCGTTTTCGAGTTAGGAGTATACTACTAGTCAGTAATTCATATTATCAGGAACTAAAGCAACTTATTATAGAACAGGTACCTATTTCAATACCTAAAATATAATATTTTCACGGGACGTGGCTTTGGGAGACAAATGAAAACACTGAAAATTAATTAAATTTAATTTATTACCAAAGAAAGTCACTGGACACGAGTTAAATTATAGTACCGTTCTTTATTACTCCCTTTCTTTTAACTCGTAGCGTCTGCTTGTCTACTTGTCGTCTTGTCTGCTTATCTGACGAAAAAACTTTGGATCGATTTTAAACCCTTTTCCCGTGATCCAATCGAGCTGAAACTTTGCAAGCAGACTTGTGGCGACGATCAAGAAGATCTATCAAAGTTTCGTTAAAAAAAATATAAAAATTTTTGGATTTTTCAAATTATGAATGGTTTTTTCATACAAATTATTAAGTTGTATGAAAATATTTCAACGCGTCTGGTAGACGTGAAACCTGATTATAGTATTATTTTGGATTTTTGGAATTTTTTATTACTCCCTTTCGTAGCTTCGCCCGAGCGAAACCCAACGCGTAGGTTAAGCGCCAAACCAGTTTCCACTAGTAAATGAGAAAGGGAGTATAATAAAAACTTGGTTTTTATGGGTTACTTTTTTTATAGTATGACTTCATAATATTTCATACACTTATTTTTTTACTGTTCCTTAATTCGTAATAATTAACTTTGTTTCTTTTACTTTCATCACGTTCTAGACGAGCATGTACTATTATGTAGAAATAATACCAATACCACAATTGAAATAGGTTTTCTTAAAAAAATTCACGCTTTGTAGGTAGGTATTCCCCCTTAAACACACGGTTGCGAGACAGTGCAATAAGTGGTCAGTGAGAGTACCTACTCACGTGCAAGAGTGTCTTAAGTGATGTAAAAGTGATTAATTTTATTTTCTAAACATAAACATCAACTACAGATGCTAGATACCTGTGAAACCAGAAATATTCAATACGTACCAGAATATCTTCTGTAAATACATTGATTATGTGTAATTTTCTGTAGCAACTCATCTTAATTGGCGAAAGAAACTGGTTAAACTACTACAATTTTGAAAAGCATGCAACCTGTGTACCAGTATACAAAATTAATTCTTTCAACGGAAGCGCATCCTCTAGTGGTAAGGCGATGTTCGAAATATTATAGATTAGATTATATTATAGATTAGATGTATAACAGTATTTTTTTAATGGTTCACAGACAATGAAAAACGCATGTGAAAGCGAATATGCTGTGTAGAAGGTTTCGTCTTTGTAGCACCGCTGTAAAAAGAACGCTCTTCCTTGCCTTCTGTGCAACGTTATATACATGTGAACTCTGGACAAATTATAAAAAGAGCAGCATAGAAAGACTTCGCATACAATATAACAACGCCTTCCGTATGATGTTTGGCCTTCCCAGATATTGCAGCGCTTCCGGTATGTTCACTGAGGGGCGTGTTCCCAACTTTGCAGCCCTCATAAGATCCAGGGTGGCAGGAATGAGGGAAGGGATATACAGCTCCGGATATATCCTTATCCTGGAAGCCCGCCTTATTCCAGCATCCAGCATTGATGGATACAGGAAAAAAATACTGGCCCCTCATAATCGACATGCCATCGCTCGATACTATACGATATATTTCTATTTCTTTTTTCATATTGATACTGATACTTGTTTTCTCTTCTCTTTTATACGATTTTCTTTTTTTACTCTTTTCTTTCATAGAATAATTTAATGTATGTACCTACTCTTATATGGAATGTGTGGAATTGCACGAACCTCCCCACATTCTGGAATAAAGTTATAGTTATTATTTATTTATTTATAACGTGATATAAGTAATACAATTATAATAAAATTAATTTAAATGCTTTTCATCATTAAATGTGAACACAGCAAACATAGAGATAAAATTAAAGGCTAAAACATTTACAAGAAAGAACAGAAAAAAAGTGCTTTTATAGAGTAAGCTTGAACAGAGTGAGATTGAATAAAGAGACTAAACCGCTAATTTCGCAAGTTTGGTAAAAGTTCTCTTATATTCGTGGAAATTGTCATGAAATATGTCAATGAAGACGTTGTACATTTATGGAGAAGCATATAGATTATATAATACTATAGGATAGGTAAATGTAAATATGTAATTAATATGGATAGTATATTAGTAATAGATCATAGAATGTAAAGTGTAAAATACTAGTTCATTTTTTAATTTCTTTTATTTTGGAAAACATACAGTACAATGTAATTAAAAAAAAATGTATAATATCAAAAAATATACATTTAGCATGACCAGTGAAGTTTCCTCGAAGCTGGTAAAAAAGCTAAGTAAAAAAATGATAAAGAATATGTGATAAATAATAAATATTTCAAAGATTTAAATTATGATAATGCCCATAAAATGGGAAGGGTGGGAATAGGGAGGGAATGGGATTCAATTAAAGAAGTATTAAATTTATTTCAATAACCATAAATGAGATTACGGGGTTTCATTTTAAATAAAAGCAAATTGTCAATAAAAATGTCTAGATGATTTGTAGAATTTAACAGATTGTATTTTGAAGTGGAACGAGTTACAAAGCAGTTTTTTAAGTAGTTAGTCCTACCAAAGTTTGGGTAAAATAAATTATTTGAACGCGTTGTGTATGTAGGACAGCTTAAACCTATTTATTCTAATAGGGTGAGTTAATCAATTTTTTTTTTACCGAAATTTAAAATAAATTAAATATTAATAAATATTATTATTAAGTTCTACGGGTTAAGTATTTTTAGGTGTTACAGCTGTTTTGGCTTGTAATGCCATTATCAAACAGTGGATATATCATTCATAAACGACTTATTTATAAAATTTTAAGTTACCCCTTCCTCTTTAGAGAAATAAGTATTTGTGATGAAGCCCTGTATGAATGTTCGTTTTTTCCCGGGCACTTATCATTAAAGGTGCCTCGGTTAACGTTATGCTTAATTATCAAAATTCCCCGTTTTCTGCAAGTATTATTTATAAATATTATTTTAATTTATATCCTTGATTTTGGGTTTTTTAAAGATATTGAGAAGTGGAGAGGAGATCATTTTTTGTTGATTATTTAAAAGTTTAATATTTGGTTCCTTTTTATATTTATTTATTTCTAATTGCTCAAGTAAATTCATCCTAAAATCTTTTGTTTCTATATGTAAAGGTTTTGACTCGTTATCAGTTAATATACTTGAGTGTCATATAACTTACTTAAGAAAAAAAACTCAAATAAAATATTTCTTTTTTTCGAAGAAAACATTGTGCATCAAAATTGTCCTTCTTGATTGAGTACATATAAATACGCATATTTACCGTTAGAAGCTTGCAAATGATTTGAAGCATTAAAATTCCATAGAAAATGCTCGGTAGAAGAATGCGCCAATCGCAGTGGCGTAACGAAGCGAATGCCGAAACACGTTTGGGTTCCCGGAATGTCATCGCACTGCGTCGTTTGGATAGTTATTGAACAGTGCGAATTGCTAACGTCAATATGAATAATTATAGCACCCGACGAACAAAACAGTGTAACTGACATAATTTTCAAAAATAAATATATAAAAATAAAAGAGTAAAGAATGAACAAATTAGGAAACAATGTAATGCATATCAAAGTTATACAATCGGTATACAATAAAGTGTTGGTGCAAACAATAATATATAGAAAAAAATATTGATTGTATTATTTGTATGTATCTACTTCTTTTATTTGATTAATTCCACCAACATGTTTCAGAAAAACCTTTCCATCGTCAGGGTGTTGTATAACTGTTAAAATATCAGAATGAAGGGTCTTTTGTTTCTTGTTTTTCTAAATTATTTGAAAATATTATTAGTGAAGTTCTTGATTACTCGCAATTATTGGAAAAAAATTTGAAATCGGGCTAGTATTTAAATTAAATCGATTATTAATAATATTTTGTTTACTATTACATGCTTTACTAATTTCTAATAATTCTAAATTATTCAATTTCAGACCAAAATTACTTATGTGAAAATAGAAAGTCCTAAATTTTTATCAAAACCGTCAATCATGTCAATCTACAATGTTGCTGAATCAATTGAAAAATAATAATAATAATAATACATAGAATTGAATCCTGGATTTGACAGGGTGGAATGAAATTAGATAGAATGCTGTAGAAATTAGATAATTTACGCATATACATGTGGCAAATTAGTTTATTATAATGACGGGATGAACAATAAAGGATAAAAAAATTATGAGAGAATATTAAGCTGATCTGAGCTTAGGGTACAGAATTAAAAAAGGATCGCTTTGATGGTTTGGGAATGTTGAGCGAAGGAAAGAAGAAATAATGGTAAGCATATATGATGCCATTAATAATATTTAAGATTAAAATAAATAATAAAATGAAATATGCAAAGAATTTAATTTTTGGGTAGGGCGTGGCCATTTTAATTTATGTTCGTCTATCCTGCGGAAATCTCGAAACTCATAGTTTTAAGATACATATTTAATAATAGGCAATACGAATTGTTAGTTTTTTTAAATAAAAATTATGTCCAAAAACAAATTTAACGCTTAAAGCATCGAAAAGGTGTCATCACATTCTAAATTTTTTTTCTGCGACGAGAATTTCAATAACATTCAACTGGTTATTTTTACTAAACTCTTCATTAATTATTTTATAAAATTTCGAATTTTTGATGAAAAGAGACTAATTCTTTGTTTTAAGACAAAATTATTCAATTCTATACTTATTTTTATTTAGAACCCTAACACCTTTAAAATACTAGGCATGCAGCATCTAAAAAAATTGTACATACAACGTTCTGCGCTTCGTATAAAAATATTTATAAATCATGTTCAAGAAGATGTTATATGACGTAGATTGTTTTAACCCATTTAATACCACATTGATTATATAATCACAAAAATTATATATAATATAACTCTTTTCCCCAATCATAAATATAGGTATCAATAAACAAGTATTTATAGTAATTCCAGAGACGTCATTTAATGTTAGCATGATGCAAATAAATAATTAAGTATATATAAAGAGTAAGATTAAGGCTTGTTAAATGAGGAGAGATCTTCGTCTATATTTAATTGTAAATTTAATGAACACTTTTGTTAGATATTTATACTCGTTATTACGTGGAAACGGTGAGACATCTGTGTAAACATAACACAAATACGGTAAAAACAAAAAATGTGTCTTTAGAGTTAAATATAAGTTTTAAAAGAGATACACGAAGTTAGCATATACTAGCTGGGCCCGCGCGGCTTCGCACGCGTGGATTTTTAGTACACTGTTAGGATCGTCATACAACTTTGCGAACCTTCTAGAACATTCTCCTTCCAGAACTTTCAGGAAATTTATCCAATGTACTAAGACTTGTAGGAATGTAGGACTCTTCTAGACACACTGACACATTCCGCCACTCAGTTTAAAACCTTGTAGAACTTTCGGGAATTTTCTAGAACCTTCTCCTTCAAGAACTTTCTAGAGCAGGTTTTTCCGGAACCTTTCAGACTCACCGACGCAGTCGGCGCGCCTATTTTGAAATAATCTGAAGGATTTGCAGCCTTCTCATAACAAAAAAATGTGCTAGAAAGCACATTTTCGTCACCCACTCCCACCCTCGCACAGCCACCTCCACCAAACTCGCATATTTTCGATGTGACACCAAGGGCTATCCACCACCATAACCATCGGTGGGTGGTTGTGGCATGTCCACATGGTCCACATCAGCCCTGATGATGGACCCTGCAATGGGATCCGAAACGTCGGCCAGAGAGGTCACATGCACACGGCAGAATATCCCAGAAAACTATACACAGAAGACACTATTCTAAACCCTGGAGATTGAGCGGAACATGAAATAGTCCTATATGTACTGTTTATTTGACGGGTAATGCAGGCTCGTCGATAGCAACATCGCTGTCGTTGCCGCCTTCGGGTTTGCTGGCCCGCGGCTCGAGCCCCATCTCCAGCCATTTAATTTCGTTTCTTAGTCGTAAATTCGAACGAAATTACGGACGTTACACAAACGGACGGACAAACAAAGAAAATATTATGTTTGATTACTAATATAAACTATAAGCCGAGGCAGTGCTAGTAATGTAACACATGGAGTCCTGGTAGCAACACAGGGATCTGCTTTTGACAGAAGAAAAATGTAAATATAGTGAATAGTTTTTCCTCTTCTGTTTTCGGTAGAATTAAAAACTGTCTTTTTTAGTATTTCTTCAGCTCTTTCAGTCCAGCTTCCTTCTCCAGCTCTATACAAGCTTCTAGAATATATTATTTGTGTAGGAAAATATACGTCGACCAACAGATGTCATTTATTGATTTTTCTTAAAAAATGCGTACGTTAATATTTACGTCGGCGTCGCACCCCGAGTGCGAGATTGTCATCCTGTTTGGGTATGTTGAGCGAATGAATGAAGAAAGAATGGTAAGAAAGATATATACAATGCAAGTGTTGACGGCGCCAGAAAGACGTGGCATGACCAGATTAACCAGATACCGGAAGATGGTCCCGTTAGAAGCCTCAACAACCGTCGAGCTTGCATGCGAACACGTATGAATATGAATGAGGAAAGGGCTGTATGTCAGGACAGAAGAGTATGGCGCTATATCCTCTCCGCCATCTCACGGGGAAACGGCGTGATGGTAAGTAATTAAGTAAGTAAGAGTTAAGAGTATACTACTAGTTAGTTACTCATTTTACCAGTAACTAAAGCAACTTATTACAGAACATGTATTTCAACATCTTGTGTAAAAAGAAGCGAAAACATATAATAATCTGTCTACTTCTTTCTTTTTACTAAATTTAAACTTAACAAACTTAACTTACTTTATAATTAGTAAAAATTCACTTTGTTTACACCACTAATTTTTTTAAATACCAACATGTTTCGGGGACAATGGTCCCGTCATCATGATACAACGTATACTAAAAATTAAAAATCGAAATACAGACATTGAAAAATAAATGTATGAGAGATAAATAAATAAATATATATTAAAATGAAAAAAATGATAACTTCTTCAAAAAGATCAAAATGATTTTGTGATGACATTATTAATTTTATTAAATGGCAAATATTTGCAAAAACAACCTGATTATTGATAAGTTTTAATTTACCATCAACACTTGTTTTTATTTCCAAAAATTTCGAATTTATCCAACTGTCAGGTACATAAATTAGAAATTCTGAGTGTGTTTGACAATGAGCTTAGGTTTGGCAACACCGA
Source organism: Agrypnia vestita (assembly GCA_016648135.1). Classification (NCBI taxonomy): domain Eukaryota; kingdom Metazoa; phylum Arthropoda; class Insecta; order Trichoptera; family Phryganeidae; genus Agrypnia; species Agrypnia vestita. Next base: position 32,882 of record JADDOH010000381.1, on the reverse strand, counting down.
TCCTTCTTCAAACCCCAGATTCGCACCCACCACTTCCTGAAGTGAAATATCCCATGTGAAAAAAACACGTATCTCATCTTGGGAATGGGAATGACAAATGTTCAAACCTCAGAGGGCGGTAATAAAAGTACAACTCACATAATTATGGAACAAGGTGTGCAAAGTTAAGATATATACAACGTCCAAAAAGTTGATAGATATGTTAGTCTATCATGAGTAGAATTAGTGAACGTTACATTAAAAACTGATCACTTAATCCGGCCGTACGATAGGTCGTGAGATCTATGAATACGAGGATCAACTTGCCTCTTTCAAGATGCACAAACTTGAATCCGAAAACTCGAGATGGAAAATATCCGATATCGTTGTGCTACACAAGATTCTTAGTGGAGCTATTGATTCTCTTTCTCTATCTGACATGAATTTGCATGTTAAACCCCGCATAAAGAACCCGGAATTCTTTAGAATAAGCCAGCACAATAATAATGTTGGTTTCTTTTCTCCCATCACAAGGCTGTCGCACATACAATATGTATTGTACTGACCCTAAAATTGATGCCGATATTCTTGCAGATACCTCATAATCGTTCAAAAATTCACTTATACACAACATCTATTTTCTAAACGATGACCTGAGCCTATAGATCCATTAAATTAATTATTTATTTACATATTCTTATATGATTACACTGCATTCAAACACTTAATGTATAATACGCATAAATGTACATGTAAAAATGTACATAAATGTTAAAAAAAATACTCAAAAAGACTTCCATACCTACTTTCCCATATAAAAAAATTCCTTCTCTATGAGACGTGTACTGTGTATGCTTTGAGTTATCTCTTCATTGTCAACAAGAACATTAATTCTCAGCATTTGATCAATACGTGATCTGTGATCACAATTAAATCGCCTTTTAATGACGATTTTTTTATATATTTTAACAATTTTATTTAACGAGAATTTTGCATTTTAAATAATCCAAATCGGTAGCTGATGGACATATTTCTGACATGAATACAAATTAATGTCGAAAAGTTTGCATAATTAGCTTTGGTAGTCGTGACAAATTCATTTCAACCGGCGCACGTTAGGGAAACTAATATTATAGTATACAACACGGAAATTGTGGTTTCTAAATATGTAGGTAGGTATACTTTTTCGAAGGAAACGGCTTTCTTATAGCGTTTTGTATTAAATTATTATCGTTTAATCAATTATGAGTTAACCCATAAAGTTCACATGTATAAATTATAAATTCACATTAGCGAGTTGGTCAAAAGAATAAAGAAATGCATATATATGTTCATAAGATTGCGTAACACACTAACCATAGATAATTTAAAAATGGTTTATTACGCTTCTGTCCATGCACTACTCCAATATGGAATCATTGGATGGGGAGGGGCGTATAATAACATCATAAACACAGTGAAAGTAATCCAAAGATCAATTATAAAAGTAATATTAAAAAAAAGAAAAACCTTCTCTACACAATTACTTTTCTCTAAATTCCAAGTTCCAAAATTAGAGAATGTTTACAAAAAAACGTCAATTATACAACTAATTAAAGAAAACATAACTGCTAAATTTGAAAAAAACACATCATTAAGATTCAAAAATAATTTTAAAATCCCAAAATATAATACCAAACTGTGTCAACAAAACTACATATACTTGGGCATAAAAAACTTCAATAACCTACCTACAGATATTAAGAAAATCGATGACTTACAACAATTAAAGAAAAAAATAAACCAACACTTTAGATCGATACAATGTGACAATGCATAACAAGACATATAGCTAAGGAACAAATAAGCCAAATCCAAAATAAACTAATAAAGTGTAAGCCCCTCACCAAGCACATGAGCAAGTCTCATTTTTGGAGAGGTAAAGCAATAAAATAAAATGTATCTAAGTAGATTGTAATAGACAAATGTATTATGATTTAAATGTAGTTTTAATATTAAATAAAAATATTAAAAAAATTGTATAAATTCGTAAGCAGTTGTGAAAAATATCAAAATGAATTACGAAAATTTTATTACTGTCAAAAAAATGAAATTAGGAATAAAAATATTAAGTAACATATTCAGCGTTTGACATTTCAATTTGTTTTTAGGAAATAATTATTATCAAGAAGACAGATGAAATATTTTATTTCCATTTTCATAGTATCTTGATCTTAAATGCGAAGTTTGTCGTAGTGACATGCATAATATATTCATTCATAGTAGTTTATTAGTACCTGGCTTGCGCCTACTATAAATTGTAACTGCAGTATGTAGAACATTACGCGGAGTAGGAAAGTGGGAATATACAAACATATTTTCACGACTTAATAATTAGACTAACAGTAAGCCAGGCCTTGCAACTATATGGCTGCCATCACCATTAAAATGAAAGTTTAAGTTGAGAGTCGGTAGTCAATCAGATAGCTACATACACGTGGTGTGGCTTTCCCTCCTTCAACCCAATTTCCAATCTACACTACCCTTTCCCATCTATTCTACCTCCCCTTTCATTTCCTTTCAATTTCATTTTGTACATATAATTATCGTGTTTTTGTTTCATTACGAATTGTAAAGAAGACGTCTATGTCGGCGCCACACTACGCAGATCTTTCGCAGCGTCTCTTTGGTCGCAGAACGCCGCTACATTTTTTTCCATACAAAAGGCGCTTATCAAACACACTACGCGGTTTATCCGATCACGATCAGTTTACCCATTTGCTCTACCGATTTTACGCGACGGAAAATTCGCGTAGTGTGGCACCGGCCTTAATGTTCAGTAAACGTTTTGCCGGTGCAAGGATTGTTATTGTTATTTAAAAAAAAGAGAAAATTATGTTTTCAATACAGTTATTTAATTTAATAAATCAAAATAAGTCAAGGACTTTGGAATACGTTGTTACATAGCTGAAAAATAAATTACCTGATTCCTTACAGAATAGTAGGCTCACTCTCAATTTGGAGAAGTTAATAAAAAAATTAGATTATGCTTAATAATTTGTCAGTCTTATAATTAAGGATAATAAATTAATATAACCTGGGATAGTAGGAAACGATACCTTTTTAATTCGTTTGTGCCAGTGTAACGTACCTACCTGTTCACCTAAGCTAAATACCTAACTATAAAGTTTAATAATGTAAGTTTTACGAAAAGCCCAAAGCTTGAGACTTTAAGCTACCGAATTGAGCTTTATTACAGCTTTTGGGACTTTTAAACACACACTTTATGCTTTAAGCTACTAGATGAAAACTTAAGTCGAACTTAGAACTTCGGAAGTATATTTACATGAAAGCTAATATTTTATTTATTTTTTTTTGTTAAGAATTTATATTTTCAAAATTGGCCAGTCGTGATCTATCTAGTGGTTAGGAAAATTCCTCCTCCGTTGTGTCCGTAGCTATCCAAAATTCTTTTGATATGTGGTGAGATTCGTATTCTTATTAACGCGACTAGACTAATATAGATCGAATTCTTACCTAACTATGGAAATAACAAACGCACGTAACTAATCCGTACTCGTCCTTCTAGAAACCGCTCTAGAACTCTACAGTTTCGCCTATATGAGAGATAGCCGATATCGTCCACGTCCGGAGTTGGCCTAAAAGCCAATTATATGCGGCGTAGCCTAGGAATAAACGCTAGTAGCAAAACTCCCTTACATTGAACCGCCATAACTATAATACCATCGGGGTTAAAATACTGTAATATAAAACAATACAATCGTTGCCAAGTTAACGGCATACGCTAAAGATTCCGCCCGCATTGATTATCAACATCTCATAATAGCAGCTTAGAACAGTGTCAGCACAACCACATGCGGCACCCATTTATGACAGATTTACAAGATATAATAGCATACGTTATATTCAAAACACAAGTAAGAAACCTACCGATAGCGCGTCTCACGTTGTCCAATCTGCTCAATCTGTTCATAGTACATAGTAGGGGAAGACAAACATATATATATTCACAACAACTAGGCGCAACAGAGGCTCAGGGCAAGCTTTGTCTGACATTATCGCAGCCCGAGATTCTAAGGGAATGGAAGATACAGATTTGTAAGTGAAATTTAAGAAGTGTCTAACCACTTCTGTTCAAACGTGGATTCTAGATGCCCCCCCCCCCTGTAGGGGGGAGGGGGATGCGGCCCCAGAGCATCGCCGCATCCGGTGGTTAACTCCTGTTTAGACATAACCTCCCACACTAAGCTGCAGACCAAGATCAAGCCGAGACTCTATTGCTCCTGCTGGAATCCCCCGAAGTCCTCGCTTCCCGGCGACAAACATATCAGGAAGAAATCCCGCGTCTGATATTAAGGTTTGTATATTATCCCGCGGGGCAGTCAAATTGACTGGTGTATTATGATGAGGATCCCACGTTGCGGCTACATGAGCCGGATTATTATGATGTTTACTGCTGATTAAAGGGCTGAATGAACTAACTGGGTGACTGGAAAAGACTCTCCCTTGAGCGCGTCAGTCAGAGCCATGTTAGCATCGCCAAATATAGTTGATGTGATTGATCCCACGGTGTAGTCTTATTGACTAGAGATATTAAATGATGGTAAAACAGCATGATTATTACAGTTGATTGTGAAGTTCCTGATATGTTTCTCGCTGGCCGGGAAGGGAGAACCCCGAAGGTCTCTGTATACAGCAAGTTAGAAAAGGTGGTGAATGAAGAGAATGATGATGTTAGTAATGCCATCGTGCTCCTGAATGCGGTCCCGATCATAAAGTTGATTGTTAAACTGCTGACAGATCTCGTTCATTAAAGCGGTCCCGAGCATAAGTATTGATTGTCGAACTGCTACCTGCATCTTATAATTTCTCGTTCATGAGGAACGTCCTATCTCGTCCTTGAGTACGGAGTTATTACATTCACATACATTCATAACCAGAGCCCGAGCTCGTCGCACCAAGGGGACTGAAAAGACGTGAGAGGTTCTTCCCCTTAGATGTTAGAGGGGTAACCGCATCAAGACCTTCAGACCATCCTGTAATTCTTGGCTTTAAAACCCAGTCACAACCGGGTAGATACAGTTAAGATGGCCCTACCTAGTCCCTGACCTAAGGTGTCTCTCCAATCTAATCAGACTCCATAGCCGAGAACGCGCGCTCCGACATTCGACCCTGTCTTGCCACGCGAGTAGATCCAACTTCATCTTTTTCCACAATCGAAATTCAGCCTCCCAAGATCACGGGGCGTGAAAGACGTACGACTCCTCGCCTCCCGACCATGAAGAGACGAACTTCCCCATTCGGTTCTCGTTCATTATCCCATTTATAATCCCCGCGTGCCTAACCTTAAGAGTCTAGCGCCGGTAATAAGATCTCATTATGCTACGAAGGAAGTTAATATTGCACAACCGGGCGAAATACCTATTTTCCGCGATCATGTTCAATTTGTAAAACGCAATAATATGTATTTATATATGTTAGTAAGACGTTTGAAATGCAGAATGCACGTACAATGACCTCGCTTCTATCCTAAAGATAATTAAGATATAAACCCGACTTTACGTCCCGACCTCAGTACTAATTTGTTTCCGCGTCCGTTACCGTCGGCTCTGAACCCACGTAATGAAATGAATAGTGATCATGTGACAATGACAAATTATTTAGCACGAACATTCCATTTGATACACATAAGAAAACATCAGGAATAAATAATATTAAAGGTTCTTAACTTAGTTCTGTAGTTGGTCTGCTTCCGAGATGGCATCCAGATCCGAAGTCATATAACGGGTCCTCTCCAAAATTGGGCAATTACCAGCGCCTGTGTAGCCCTTATTTCCCTTGTATATATATTTTAATATCAGCGCCTGTAAAACTGTATTAGATCCTAGAAACAAGAAAACTATTCCCTCTACGCCGAGCACATACAGAACATAAACCCCTTCAATCTAGTTCATCCACGGTTAAGCAAAAAGGCGAAAGAATAGTAATAGTAAAAGGTCCGAACAGAAGTTGAAGTTCTCTGTAACCTGCCCATATCCTCTAGTAGCGCCTGTGTTTTCCAATAACAACTTTCCAGTCATGTATTTAACATAACGTCCTCCTTGTGTGTATGTGTGCTGCAATATCTGCCATCCAGTTAATGGTTCCCAAAATAGTGTTTTCCTTGTATATATATTTCAATATCAGCACCTGTAAACCTGTATAGAATCCTAGAAACGAGAAGACTATTCCCTCTATGCCAAGCACATACAGAACATAAGCCCTTTCAAACTAGTTCATCTACGCCGTATAGTGATATCACAAGCAGACATAAACAATACAATTACAAGTATGCTTGCGTTCTCCCCCACCTTGGTGGAAATATTCGCATTCGTATTCACCGAATAGTAGGCCTGATATTCGTATTCATGAAGGTAGTATTCGTTGCATCAAGGTTATTAGATTTACAAGTATGTTCAAGTTCCCCCACCTTGGTGGAAATATTCGCATTCGTATTCACCGAATAGTAGGCCTGATATTCGTATTCATGAAGGTAGTATTCGTTGCATCAAGGTTATTATATTTACAAGTATGTTCAAGTTCCCCCACCTTGGTGGAAATATTCGCATTCGTATTCACCGAATAGCAAGCCTGATATTCGTATTCGTGAAGGTAGTATTCGTTGCATCACTCTCAATAATAAAATCATATAGATAAATAATTACGGTAACTAATAAAAATATGATATTACTTATATTAAACGAACAAAGCAAAACAATCTGTCATATAAGTAAATAACGTGATCACGGAAGACCGAAGGTTAACTACCCCTGAACAAACCGCGAACTGCCCACAATAATGGAAAATGTTGTAGAAACATTTCAAATATCTAATATTGAATGAGTAAAAACAATGTCATATGAATAACTATCGCGATTACGGATGGCCGAAGGTTAACCACCCCTGAACACACCGCGAACTGCCCACAATAGTGAATAATGTTCTAGAAAACATTTCAAATATCCAATATTGAATGAATAAACAATGTCATATGAAGAACTATCACGGCTACGGAAGACCGAAGGTTAACTACCCCTGATCTAACCGCAAACGACCCACAATAATGGAATGTGTTGTAAAAAAAAACATTTCAAATATCTAATATTGAATGAATAAAAACAATGTCATATGAATAACTATCGCAATTAAGGAATATATACAATTCGAAACACGTCTTTATAAGAACTTGATAGGAACAAATCGTGTTTTCAACGATTGCCTAATGATACGCAATACAAACATGTAACGAGTTCAAATAAACCACACATTCATGTTTTAATAAAATAAATATAAAATCCAGATGCATTTTTAAAATATATTGTTAGTAGGAAACTTCTCGCACGATTTGAATTTATATCACTCTGACAATCGAGATATTAAAACCACATAAATGAATTATCCCCAAAATAATACAGATCATATAGAAATCCGTGTATTCAATCGCCAGTATAGATAACAAAGCATTCGTTAGCATAAGAATACATCCGCCCTGAAGAACCTCTCGCACATTCCGAACCTCGCGACATTGAATATACATAATTATTCTGAATTTTTAAATCCCACAAACAAACACGAAACACCCTTCGTCAGTAAGGTATTCCATTTTAAAGCCTTTATATCTTTGGTAATATATGAATATCAAATTTAAGTGATTTTTCATATGAACAGCGACAGAATTATATATTTCATAAGCGTTATGCAATAATTTGAATAACTATCACAGTCGCCATATTACGATTTCTTGTATATTGAATCTGAAGCGCGTATAGTAATAATTATCCCTAGGCCCAAAATACGTAACAAAACAATCCACAACATGTATCAATAATTGTTACGATCCAGAAAGTTCTAAATTGAATACACGAAAAAGGCAATAGAAATAAATAATATTGAAAATGCTTAGCTGTATCGTCGAGTGTTGCTGCCTCTGTGACTCACTGATGGTATTTTCGGTCCTCTCTCCACAAGAGCCTCCGGCCAACGTTGATGCTGAAGAAAGAAGGGCAGATCCTCGTATTTGTATGGCTTATATAGTCTATATTTCTCGCCATTTTTGACTCCAACCGACGTGTAAAGGTAAAGTCTCACTCAGAAAGCCTCTGATTCGCCGAATTCGTTCCGCGAATCCACGTTCCTGATTGGCTCGCTTCATCAGAATCATATAACATAAAGCCCGCTTTACACGCCCGCGTGCAGAAATAATAACGCTCGCCCGCACCTACTTATCCGGCAGATAGATATTTTCGTATAATTTTTCAGCAATGTCTATTTGAATAGGCCAATATCGTTACACCAGCTTTAATATTTTGTTTCTGTTCCATTAGCATTTAAATTAGTTGACTTAAAAGAGTTACTTACTTACTTACCATCACGACTTTTATCTGCGGGGGTAGGCAGAGAGGATAGAGCGCCATGCACTTCTGTCCTGACGCACAACTCTCACCAAATCCACATTCCTATATCTTCGCATACAAGCTCGACGATTGTCGAGGCTCCTAACAGAACCATCCTTTTCAGTATCCGGTAAATTTGGTCACGCTCTGTCTTCCGCAGTCGTCCTCTCTTTCTGGTGTACACTTTTCTTACCATTCTTTCCTCATTCATTCGCTCAACATGCCCAAACCATCCGAGCGACCCTTTTTTGATTCTATCAGCTGTAAGAGTTGCTCTTTGTGGATGTATTAGTAAGATGTGTTGTGGGTCTAGCTTATCATATTATTTTGTAATCAAAAGTTGTAAAATTAAAAAATAAAAAATAAATACAAGTAGATAAAATAAAGTGTGGAAGAGTGTTGTCCTAGCGATAGGGAAAAGAAGATGAAGAGAATGAAAAAGATGGATCATTCTTTATCTTTCCTAAGCTTTAAGCTGTTACCTTCATTTTGACTTATTACTGTATACTGTATATATCAGCTATCACCAATTGCTTGCTGCTAGGCCTTGCGGGCGGCTATGCTGGCCGCTGCGCGCGTGTTAGTGCCCGCTACGCGGCCACCGGCGTCTGCAACTAGCTATCGACTGTAATGGCCGCTGCACTACCGATAGCACCGCCTGCGTGGCCTTTTAGTGTCTGCAATTAACTTTCGCGTGTCTTCTGCTGCTTTTCATATGATTTGATTATTTTTTGATTCTGGTAATGATAACACCTCGCACTACATAATGCGTTTTTGAAGCAATCATTATATATAGACAAAATGTTCCTGTGTATGTTCGAGTTTGACACAATTATAACCAAACGTACGTTTTTATCTATAAATTGGAAAAAAATTCAATTGCCCGAGGAAAAAATGAAATAAATTAAATAAGTAATAAAATAAAAATGTTGACGTATCCCGTCTTAAAGTGACTCGAATGTTAAATAATGTATACATAATATTTATACGCCTTAAATAATATCTAAATGCACTTTAAATTAATCTGTACACCTCCTTCTTTAAAAAATAAACAACAATCATACTGTCATCAGACAGCAAAATTGGGTTTTTTGGGAAAAAATCAAATAATAATTTATTTATTTTAGATTTCTGCTTAGTTTTGAAGAATTCTACATTACTCAAATCTGATTCTGACTAAATCATTTGACGCTGGAAATTCATAAGGTACGATATTGATGATAATTGAATCTAGCAAAATCTTGACATTTCAAAACATCTGACATTTTAGAAATATATTAAATTTCTGTAAATTTAGTGTTATGTTATATGTGTTAATTCGTCTTTAATTATTGTTATATTTTACAAAGAAAGGGGGTATAGTAAAAACTTGTTTTTCATGAGTTACTTTTTATAGAATTACCTGCTTCAAAATCTATGTATAAATAGTTCATAAGAAAAGATTATAGATGTCTCTAGCAAAATCTCTTCAAATAAACGAAAGGTTTTCAGATTTGGAACATATATAGAACTTTCAAAAATTTGGTAATGTATGAAGCTCTGGTTCATCTTATACAAAGACTTCCGTATGGAAGTCCTAATACCTAATACCTACCTAAGTACATTTGAAAATATTGTAACCATTTGATTAATTTTTGAAGTTGGCAGTGGTAAAAACACATTACTCGATGCAAATGTAGCGTAATCATAATATAGAAGATGTCTTCAAATAATGAACCGGCTGCGAGATTTTATTTATTTCGTATAAATTTATACATATAAATGAAGGTAGTTGCTTCACTAGATAAGACCTGTTCTGAAGCAACTACCTGTACAGTTTTTTTTAAGTTAAAACATTAGCAAGACTACATATTAGAAATAAAATTTAAATACTGCAAAAAAATTTAAATAAACAAAACACAAACACAATAATGACTACACATTAGAAATATACTTTTAAACATTATATTCAGGGTTATTTGGAAAACATTAATAACCTCGCAGGGTTATATTCCTGCCTTGATTATAAGTCGAATATGTTCAAGCTATTTAAGTTAAGGAGATATGCGACATCAAAATTTGCATTTTTTTTCAATATTCTGACTTATTTTTTTGTGAAACGTTGGACTATCATTATAGTAACTTATATTTATTACAAAAAATCGTTCGTTTCAATTACAAGTCAAATAAAATGATAAAAATTCTTAACAAATTCCAATTTTTTCCAATTGTAATCCGAAGGTTTTTATTTCTTTATTTGACTTGTATCAAAGGAAATGAATTTTTTGTATTCGATGTAAGTTACTGTAATGATATTCCAACGTTTTACAAAAAATAAGTCAGAAATATTGGGAAAAAAATCAAACTGTGATGTCGCATATCTCCTTAACGATTGATATTAGGTCATAAAAGCTTGAACATTTTCGTTTCATAAGTATAGTCCTGCGAGATTATTAATGTTTTACAAATAACCCTGCAAAGGGAATACAAGGCTCCGCACATCGAATGTTAAGGCTCCAAAGTTAGATAACTCCAGGCAGCTTCATAAATCTCAGTCTTCTAAATTCGAAGATCTTGCCCTATCCCAAGATTTCGCTTTCTCCTCTAAAAGTCGGCCTCGCGTCCTTCGTTTCACTTTCTCCCCGCCGCCCCCGGCCGGCCGGGCGGGTTCCCACGGAGCCGCGTCCCCGGAGCGCAGAGGGCGTCACGGGGAATATTAATCGGGCCCGATCGGCGCGTGAATACGTTAGCGCGCGGGACGTCAGCCGCGGTTATCGCATACCTCGCGAGCCCGCTGCTCCCCGCGCGGCCGCCGATTGACTTTTTAACCAGAACCCTACGTGACCGAACAGCGGAGAAAGGAAAAAAAACGTACGCAGCGGCGAAGGGAAAAACTACACTTCAAAATGAAGACTACAAAGTGTGCGCTACATTTATTTATTTATTTATTTACGCCCAAGGGGCTTTTACAACATGAGTAAATATTTGAAACAAAATAAAAACAGTCAACGAAATGTAATTGAAAATTTAGATAAATAATTAATTAATGCGAGTAAGAAAACATACATGGTTTACATATACATATACTTGAGTACATACGTACAAAAACTTGAGTAGGTAAGTATAATATCTGTGATAGGTGAAATAAAAATATAGTTAGGATTATCTTATAAATAAAATTGCATTAAAATGTGACTTGTAGTGTAGGAATCTAAGAAATAATTTGTTTGTGATTGCATTATGAATTCAGGACGGCGGGGTGTAGAACTTTTATTAGGGAATCTTTATATTGTGATAAACTGGAATTAAAAATATCAGAGATATGCACATAGGTATTGCCTAGCCTATGCAGTCTGGGTACGAGAGAGTTATAATGTGTGTAGGTTCTAGTGTTGTTACAATAAAATAGGTTAATATACGATACAAAAAGCACCTTTTAAAGAATAGTATAAACAAGATATCAAAAGAGTAGTAACATTTTTTTAACTAAAAATTTCAATTATAAATAATTACAGTGATATAAATTAGAAAAAAAGAGGTGTGAAGTACATATACAGGGTGTCCTGTATATCTCGACGTCAAGTCGAAATCGGGTGATAATATCGGGTCATAATAGTTATCATAATAATATAATCGGGTCATAATAGTTATCAGAAAAATATTTAAAAAATAAATAAAACAGTCAGTTAAAACTGGGATAAGTATTGATTTTGAATACTTGGTTTGGTCAAAAAGTGACATTTTCTTCCAAGCTGTAGAAGTTGGCTTTGAATTTTGGACAAATGTCTACAGAAGCATTATTCAGGATTACATAATAATAAAAAAATGAAGAAAAATAAAGATTTGTAGCAACAGGAGTGAAAAGACCGTCGCAGAGTGTAGATTTTTTGATCTTTTTTAAATGCTTATAATTTTTAAAACACATGACTTACATTTTTTAAAATATTTTTCTGATAACTATTACGACTTGGCCTGGCCTATCACCCGATTTCAGCTTGACGTCGAGATACGGGACAGCCTGTATAAAATTAAACAAAAAGGTATAATAATAATTTTTGTGTATACATTATAGTGTAGAGCTTTAATTAATTAATTTAATTACCTCTGATCTCTGGTCGTATCACACCTCTCTATCTGCTATTAGTCAATTAAGGAAAGGATTGAGAGGTGAAATAATACATGTTACTTTATAAATATGGAATTTAATGTAAAGTATAAGATAATGGCTTTTACTCTACAATCAGACGCGGATAAGTAGCATTTTGTCCTATTTAACGAAAAAATTAACAAGGAAAATAAATAAAGACTTAAAATTAATAAATAAACATTCAACCATTTGGGTTTAACCGCAGTCACAGTCACTTATATTAACTTACATATTATAACTTAGATGTAATGTTTTATAGGTTTTGTGATTTGTTCGAATTTATTTTTTTCAAAAGGAATAAAATTTGGCCGCCTTTTCGATGCCTGATCTATTTCTTATTTTGCTGTGCACCAAATTGAATGCCGAAAACATTTTTTCGGTCCCATCGGAAGAAGCAACTGTACTTAGCGGTTGCTTGATTATATCCAATTCTTTTTTGGTTATACATAATAGGACAGATTTGTTTTCAGTAAAAATGTATTAATTCAAAACATTGACTTTTTTAAAAAATCACTTGATTTTAATAAATGATTTAAATCATTTCAACCATGCACTTAACTAAATTTAATAAAATAAATAGTATAAAAACGTCAAGACCAAGTTTGTTGCTTAAGCCGCACGCTGATTGCGTGCCACACTCTAATTGTCTAATTCCAACAAGTTGCAGATAATGAAATTATCTTATTTATATAATGTTATAGTTTATGTTAATGAATATCTGCAAAGTTAACGCCAAATTCACCAATAATTAAATTCAAATTTGGAAGAAAATCTACACATGACATTCGTAGGTAGTCTATGACTTTCATCTCAGATTAAAAGAAAACGTGAGATAATAGAGTTAACATACCTACTCTAGTTAAAAATTGTGGAACGCTAGCAAAGACGCATAAGAAAAAAAAATTAAAACCACGTTTATATTTAAATGTACCAAAAAGTAAGAAATGGTGGACGGAGGGTAAGCGCCCACGCTTTTATATGGAGTGTGAGGCAAAAAATTTTTGGGCGAAAATTTATTTTTTGCTTTTTAGTACATTTAAATATAAGCGAGGTTTTTAAAAATATGTTAATTTTTTCATGTATTATAATTTTTTAGTTTTAAGTCATTATTATTATAGTCCGCTCATTTTTTTTAATATACGAAAACGGAATACATGTCACATCAATATTCTTACTATTTTCAAACTAAACTAAACGCTTGTACTATGAAAATAGGACTAACTTGCTGGTCTGGAGTGAGGTTCGAACCCGCGACCTTTGGATCACGAGACGAGACTCCTAATCACAAGACCAACAAGCTTCTCCTAGCTATTGATTTCCCATATAAAATTTTGATAGTTTTGGTCGATTAATGAATTAATTAGTGAATAATTGATTCATGTCATCGAGAATACGTCTGAAATGATTGCAAAATATTAGCTCAAAGCGAGTGAAATATCGATTATAAGATTCCGTTCAGATAAACATGTGAAGCAAATATAAGAGTGGTAAAAAATGATTAAGGCATGTAAGAAAAACATTCCGGTTAAGCTGTCCATTACTAACACTGGGTACGTCTCACGTATTATGCGGTATCCGTGTCGTGAGCTATTTTTGTACGGCTTTGAAGAACAAGGTCACAATTACATTACTATTTGGTCCTGGTTGACTTTTTATTTGACTACGATATGTCACGCGTGGCGCTGACGCTGAACACGTTGAAATGTGTCTTCGTTTATCAATTATGTACTCACTTTTTTAGAACGAAGTTCCTTAACGCGGCTTGCGGTAGGAGTTGACTGATAGAAATCGTCTTCTGTCTCTCTCTTTCTATTATATACGAGTGCGTTTGTGTTTGTGCGAGTAGCAAGATTCGAGTAGACGAGCATCGTGCGCTACAGGTTGTATAACCTCAATACTGAACGCGTGGAAATGTTGTTAAAACTTATTTGTTATTTGTTTTAAATCATACGTGAGTTACATTATCTCATTATCGCAATTTTTAAATAAAGATTCGAGAAATGGAAACTGCTACAAGTATGTGTAATACAAACTTAGAAAAGTAAATTAATGAAATTGTATATTTTGATACAAGTATTTTTTACTGTTTACTGTAAAAAGTAGTTAAACATTCGAATCACTTTAGACGTATATCACTAACTTAGTTTGTTATAAACGTTTATATAAACAATCTAGATCTCCATATTGAATTACATTCGGAATTGAAGAAAGGGCGTAAGGACCTTCGTTTCTGACAGGAGTCCCCTGACCGCACACGTATTTTATTTGCAGAATAATTAGTTAATAATATCTTATTTTCTATCATGCTTTAATTTATATAATTAATAAGTATATACTTTGTATAAACCACTAATTTGTTCAATTTAATTCGGGATCAAGGGTTCTCTTTATCAGGACAAAACGTATATTAAAAATTAAAAATCGAAGTAACGACTTTAACAAAATAAAAAGTAAATATATGAGAGATGAAAAACTAAGTATGGCTTTAGCATTTAAAAATACCAACGAGGTGGCGAGTAAACAGGACCAATATAAGAGTTTTTAAGCGGTGGATCTGCCCATGCAACAGATCCGCTACTATTCTCCTATCATATTATATTTTTTCCACTTTAAACGCATAGAGTCGCTATTTTTAATCTTTCAAAATTCTCCCGCCCCCCCTGTTGGATTATATTGTCACGAAATGGCAAACAGGAAGAATAGCGCATTATCCAAATCCCTTGTTATATGTCATTAGAACGGTCTACAATTATCTATAGCCTTCCCAAAACGTCTGCAAACACTATTATAATCTAGAAATTTTGAAAATACTAGGCGTTTGGGTATTTTCAATAAAATACGCCGCGGCGCGGGGTAGAGTGTCATGTTTTGACAGTTCGTTCAGTGCAAAGCCGGCCGCGAGCCGCGAGGCGACGGCCAGGGTGGATAGTCGTGAAATAATCGAAGCGATAAATAAAGCTAAATCGTAAAGCGAAAAATAAAGCAAAATAATCAAACAGAGCGACTTGTATGTGCGAGAATCGAACATTCTACAAGCAATAAATATATGTTACTCAGCGATAATAACAAGTACATATACAAGTGATATATTACGAAAAAGTGTAGATTTCCGAACAGCGTTAAGTTTAATTCGTGTTAAATGACTGTTAAGTATATTAAATAATAAATTTTCCGCTAATTAATAAATCAATAATAAATTTCCCGTGTTTTCATTTGCCTTTCGCAGCTACAGTCACGAGACAATATTCTCATGAACGTTAATATCATTGAAAGATTGGGCAGATACTTCGTCGTTCAACATTATAATTTAAAATATATTTTATCTATACTTGATGATACGATGGACTGCCCCTCTAGAAACTCTAGTAGTAATTAATCACTTATATTTTGTATTTGTTACAAAGTTAAAATAAAACATATTTAAAATGTGATATATTTGATTTATATTCACGGTATAGAGAGGTTATAGTTTTACCATAAATAGAGTTTTACTTGATAGATCTATAAATATGTTTGTTGTCTTTTTTGTTAGTGTATTCAAATTGTTGTTTTGGATATTACTATGCATATAAGAATATTAGACAGCATTTTATGAACATGTAAGTTTTCATATAAAACCATATAATTTGATTAAAACCATATAAAACCATAAATGGCAATACATAAATAAGGTCATTCACGGAAGCAATATTCAATACAAACTATTCATTCTTGTGGACTTGGCATATATCACGAATAGTTTTCTCGCGAAAATCAATGTATGGGAGGGGAATAGGTTCCCGGACAAACGTAGTATATTTTAACATTTAACCTATAGAGAGTTACGGAAAAAAAAAATAATTGCCTCTTTGCTGTAAAGATAAGTTCATGGTTAAGACGTTCCTGGTGTATATTCATTTTAATCAACAAAAAAATATATACATAATTTATTATGGTCGAGGTTAGGGATTGAGGAATTGACCAAAATAGCTAGCTACATATAAATTTTAATAGGCATTTAAGTATAATACAAAATATTTATTTAAATGTTGGCACTTATTGAACTAAACTAAGGTATTTTTAGTAGCGCAATATTTTTTAACAGCCTGAATTTTATATTATCTAGGTATACTAATTTACAATGAGGCTACTCATCCGATTTCAAAAATTCTTTCATCAATATTTAGGATGGACATTTAGGGTGGACATAGGTTATAATATATTATCCCGTTAAAATAAAAAGGCTTTTCGTGGTGACCTATTTTATAACTAAAGTCAAATAAAAAATTGTAGAGCAATACGTTTTTTACGAACTTTGCCTTTACGGTAAGAGATATTTAAATACTTTCTATAGAGAAGTTGTAGAACTCAAAATGTTATAAAAAAATCCACAATGACACCGATGTATGATGATACCGAGTAAATTAGATGGTGTAAAATTATAGTAAAACGAAAACCGAAGTTTTACGTAGTAACCATCGATGTAACACATTTAGTATTAAAAATAGCCAATAGGAAATTAATAATATTTAAGTGTTTTTTTTCATACAATTTCGGAAATACGTTCTCAGCCTGAGAAGGTTATCGATACTCGAATCACCGAGACGGCTTCTTAATTTATGACTAATATAAGACGCAGCATAAAATACTCTTTCAGGCTTTGGAAGAGAAATGGTTTTCAAAAATTCATAATTTTTTTCTAGATAGGGACCTTGAAATGCAATTCAACGGATGTACGTACATTTGGCCTTGATCCATGTTTTAAAAAAATAAAATAAGTGTGAATTACATAAAAATTCAGTCAACTCGGCATTTATTTATATTAGCTGTAACACGTCAAAAATGACAGAACATTAGTTCGCGTCTTTGCTAAGCCGTAGTATACATTTATATTATCTTTTTGGCGGACCACGGAAAGGCGGCCGTAGCAACATTCTTGAATCGGAGGGGCTCTGGGTTCAAACCGATGGACGGACAGACGGACAGACAACCAAATTATTTTGTTTGATAATGAATACTAAGTTATACTCGTAGACGTGGACACAGTAATTTAGCCATGCTTTCGTTTACTCACGTCTGTGTGAGAGTGAAACAGAGCGCGGCCGGACCGGCACACAGCGCTCTAGCGCATTTGGTAATTCTGGAATGCACGGGCCGCTATTATTTTTAAAACTATTGTTTGTGTTTCAATCCCGGGATTATGCCACCGTCTCTGCTGTATTTCAATTCAATCCCATGTCCCGTATTTCCACCGAGTACAACCCGTGTATAGATATTGCCAGTTTCCAACGGTCAAGATGTTAATTTGCTTT
Organism: Agrypnia vestita; assembly: GCA_016648135.1. Taxonomy (NCBI): domain Eukaryota; kingdom Metazoa; phylum Arthropoda; class Insecta; order Trichoptera; family Phryganeidae; genus Agrypnia; species Agrypnia vestita. Next base: position 15,054 of record JADDOH010000381.1, on the reverse strand, counting down.
TCTTGATAACAGCCTTGATCGGGGTCTGCTGTGTTCGTTCCCTCACTTCAGTATTCCTCATAAAATCAATCCACCGTCTGCCAAGAGTTCTCCGTAGCCATCTGTTCTCAAAAATCAATACGCGGTCACTTTAGGCCATGTTGGTGCAATTCCAGGATTCACAGCCGTGAACCTGGAGTAATGCACGTGACCACGGAACAGTTTTCGTGTTATCGAATACTGCTCGCGCTTGTCCAATAAGTACCTACTGGGAACTTTGTTGTAGTAGTGAAGCCACAGAGTATAAAAATTTGCAGGGATGAAATAAACCGGTATTTAAGGAAAAGGGGTGAGGTCACAGCCAAAAAATACCTCCTCCCCCTTACCAACTCTTAAAATTCATTTAAACCGCAGTTTAGTAATATTTTTATTAAAATAAAACACAAATCACTTTGTTTTCACCACTTTATTAGATATAAAATATACGGTTTATCTAAGGCTTATCATCCTATGTTATCATTATGTTCATTACAATACATCAATTGAGTACCTGATCTTCTGAATAGCTACCCTCTTGACAATATTTATCTTCTTTTCTGCTGGTTTTCACCAAAGGAGTACCTGCTTCCTTTTCCGTTTGGTCGGCCCAATGACCGAGAGATCATCCTCTTTCTCTCTGTTTTTCAATATAGCACCCAAAAATAAGGTTCTTAAAGGTGTCTTCGTTGATAAAAAAATATCCTTAAATCATAGAAGCCTTCTTAGGCAAATGCTTGAAAGTTTTGCCATTCACAATAAACGCAGCATACTAGTACATCTCCAACTTAACGAATATTTAAATAATCTTTAAGAACATTTTTAATGACTTCTTTTTATGTAATACATTCATTCGTGGACAATTTCTTCTACTTTCTCTTTTGATGGATTCAGAACATAAATGGAAACACAAATCTTTTCCACATATCTTAGTCTACCAGTACCACCAATATTTTCCTCGTAAAGTCTCTTCATCTTCATGATTCGAGATAACGTAGGTGACCAACTGGTCATTTTCCTGGAGATGGTTCTAAGAATGAGTACTGAAGCAGACATTCTGGTGGCATTTCCAATACGTGCTCCACCTATACTGAGATTCGCACTGTATATATAAATAAGTTAAAGCTTTTCAGAGAAGTATCCAAGTATGAAGAAAATTGCATCTAAATCTTGATTTCGGGTAACGGACAGATAGATAGATATTTTCTTATACATAATAGTATTTTTTGGTTTCCGGCGTTGCTCTAGATTGTAATGAAATATTAGGTCCAGATTGGTGGTGATATCCGGAGAGAGGGTGATATGACTACATTTTTAAATGATAACAACTGAGGTTGAGTGGGAAAAAATAGTCTTCTTCTTCTACCCCTTATCCTATTGGGTCGGGATCCCTGCACCGCATAGGAGGTTCCAACTCTTCCTATCTTGGACTTCGCTCTCCGCGTCAGCCCAATTTAGTTGCAACCTCGCTTCGCAGCAGCCCTTCATCTGTTTCCGCCAGCTCCTCCCAGAACGATCCCTTGGTCTTCTGCCTTCTGGTCTTGCCTGGAATATCCTCTTCGGCAGTCTATCTGATATCGCAAGATAAATATCGATAAGGGTTCCACTTCCAAACATTCTCTTACTTGCACATTTCTGATTCTGTCTCATCTGGTAATCCTACTATTCCTCGTAGAAATCCCATCTCGGCGGCCTGTAGCCTTGAGCGGTTTTTTTCGGTCAAGATCCAGTGATGTGGCCATACACTAGGGTTGGCCTGAAAACTAATTTGAATACTGCCAACTTTGCTCGCTGGCTGAGCTCCGCTTTTCTAAGCACTAGATAATACAGAGATCGTGCTATCTGGCTTGCGGCTCCTATCCTTTTAGTATGGAAAGAATAGTATTCATATAAATAATTAATAAAATAAACTTTGTTTTCACCACTTTTTTATATTGAAAATATCAACATGCTTCAAGGCCTATGGCCCCTTCGTCAGGATACAATTGTATACTAACTAAAATTAAATTTAAAAAAACAAAATATTAAAAAAGTTATATACGGAAAATGAATTATAATAAAGTGTGTACACTTTATACTTAAAAAAGTCGAAACAACTTAAATGAGAAACATATACCAAAGCCTTTTTTACGATTGCCCAGGGGTTACAACCTGTGTAAGCTGGCCTAAGTGATCACCTACACAATGCAACGTTCACCAATTCCATCGTAAAAACATCCATGCATTATCAAATTTTTTTAAATTGTATAACATGTTTGAAATCTGAAATCCTTTCGTTTATTTGAAGGGGCTATGTTAGAGACATCTGTCGTATTTTCTTATGATTCCGCAGCTTGTAGTGATACCTCTATATTTTATACTAGCTGTGGCCGCGCGGCTTCGCACGCGTAGATTTTTAGTACACTGTTTGGATCGTCATAGAACTTTCGCGAACCTTCTAGAACATTCTCCTTCCAGAACTTCAAGAAATTTATCGAATATACAGGAACCTTCTAGACACACCGACACATTCCGCTACTCAGCTAAAACCTTCTAGAACTTTCGGGAATTTTCTAGAACCTTCTCCTTCCAGAACTTTCTATAGCAGGTTTTTCCGGAACCTTCTAGACTCACCGACACAGTCGGCGCGCCTATTTTAAAACAATCTGAAACATTTGCGGCCTTCCCATAACAAAACAATGTGCTAGAAAGCACATTTTCGTCACCCACGCACAGCCACCCCCACCAAACTCGCATATTTTCGATGTGACACTAAGGGCTATCCACCACCATTACCACCAGTGGGTGGTTGTGGAGAAAACTTGGCGGGTAGGGAAACACGGGTTTCTTTTTTTTTTTTTTTTAATTTTTTTTATATATATATTTATTTATTTATTTATTTAACGCCCTAATGGGCTTTTACAAATATACATAATATTTTTTTTTAAATAACACAAGACAGTTAAATTAATAATACAGTTAAAGGTTACAATAATAATAGTTAAAAGGTAATAATAATAATAATAATAATACAGAAAAACATAAGACAGATAAAATAATAATGCAGAAAAATTTATTGTCCATTTCCATTTCGTTGAGATGTAAAGAATTGTATCAGCTTTGTCCTATACACAGTCATACTATCAGCAAAAATGTCAGCCGCCTCTGCATGTTCATTCCCTAATGAGTGTAATCTGGGAATTACATAGTTTGCTAATGCATTAGTTCTGACACTTCCACTATAATAGAACAATACACTGTGTCTTGATGACCTCGATGGGGCATATGAGTCGATCACACTAATAATCTGGGGGCAATCAATCATGCTATTTATGATCCTATAAATAAATATTAGGTCTGTTACAGTACGTCTCGCAGACAAGTTTAAAAGTTGTAAATATCTATATATATATATATATTGATTTCTTCTTAATTTGGAAGCGTGCAAGCACCTGGTTATTTAGCGCGATGCTGATCGACGATGTTCCGCATTTGTAAATTATTGTGATCACGATCAGATGGTGTTATTACCTAACTAGTCGGAGGCTGAAACAAACGCGCATGGTACCCGTTCGCTTTAAGCGATTACATCAATTTTTGCGTCGCATTAAAGTGTCAATAAGTATAGAGCCACTCACGGTAATTGCGGCGAATTGAAATAATAATGTCGAGAGACGGATCGGGCAATTACTTTTTTCTCTTCGACGAGAAGCGGTGGATGTAGGTCTCGACGCAATCGACCAACCGATTATTTCGTAGCGGAATTCTCGCGAACCATTATCGTGGATTTCCGAGAAGTCGATTGATTTTGAGATCATTGCATATTTATCGATAGCGGATCGACAACCGTTGGCGCCTTTTGTACTTATTATTTGCAAACATAATTCACTGCATGTCTACATCAAATGTGGAGAGTAAAAGCAAACTTTGAGGCCAAACGGAAAACGCATAAAATGGACATAAAAATATACAATTAGTGTATATTATAGATATCTCACAGAGACGAAACTGAATTAATTATGGGAAAGTAGGTATAGAAGTCATTTGGGTGTAACAGGACTTATGACCTGTCTTTTGGTAGGCTTAAGTGATCACTTTACACAATTGTAACATTCACCATTTCCACCCATGATAGAATATACCATGCTTATTCATTTTTTGGAAGTTGTATATATGTTCAAATTGCGTGAAGGAAATGGTGAATGTTACAATTGTGTAAAGTGATCACTTAAGCCTACCAAAAGACAGGTCATAAGTCCTGTTACACCCAAATGACTTCTATACCTACTTTCCCATAATTAATTCAGTTTCGTCTCTGTGAGATATCTATAATATACACTAATTGATTAATAATGTCTCTGTGACATAAATCCAGCACTGTTCTGAAAGATTTGAACAAACTCAAAATATTCTGAATAAAAATATACATCGAAACACTCACTGAACTAGAAAATACTAAATACTTAGGACTCACCGTAGACAGACATCTCAAATGGACCTTTCAAATAGACAAAGTAATTGACTCACTGACTAAACTGACCAGCCTATTCCACAAAATACACGAAATCACACCAAAGACCGTAAAAATTCTGATGTACCAGACATACGTCAAGAGTAGAATAGGATATTTGATACCCTTCTGGGGAACCGGAAACAAAACTAACCTAAACAGACTCCAACGACAGCAAAACAAAATACTAAAAATGGTCTATGATCTTAAATACTGGACACCAACTGAAACTGTATACCGTATAACACAACAATCAAACATCGAAAACATTACAAAAATCGAAACACTTAAAATCATTCACAGACTAGCAATTGGCGAAATACAAGACGAAGACATAAAATTACACAAAATACATGAAAAACATCAACACAACACTAGAATGTCTCAAAACCATCACATAACACACGCCAAAACAAAAACAGGACAATCCCGACTAATTTGCAACGGATTAAAAACTATACAATGACCTGCCACAACAGACCAAACAACTAACCTCTGACAAATTCAAAATATATGTGACAAAAATGTTAAAACTCGGCCAACTATAAAAAATGACTTTGTATCTAAATCATATTATTATTATTTCTTATATTGAATCATGTAAATATGTTATCTATAAACCTTTAAGGTTTCCATTATATTTTAAATAAATAAAAAACTTAATAAAATGTGGAGAGTAAAAGCAAAGGCAGCGGTATCCAAAAAATTAAAACAATGTTTTGAATGCAGTCACCGAGGATTACTAATTTAAAATGCAAATTCTATATTTTATATATTTAGTCCTTCCAAAACTATCAACAAATATTTCATTGGTTCGCGTTTTTTCTAAGCTTTAGTATGTATTTATTGCATATTTTTGGCGGTCTACGGATAGGCGGCCGTAGCCACATGTGTTAATCGGCCTGTTCGGGTTTGGTGGCTCGGGATTCAAGCCACATATCCGGGAATTCGAACGAAATAACGGAAGGACGGACGGACGGACGGACAGATAATGAAATTATTATATTTGATATTTCCTATAAAATCTCGAATTGAGTATATGTATTATAAATTAGTAATCATCGATGACTGCATTTTTTTTTTGATATTGCTGTCTGCTTTTATAACTCTACAAATATTAAAAATACTATTTTTTTGGATATTCACGACTATGGAGTTTAAATATAACACCTCGAACAATAATTATCTTCATTTTAAAATAGTTAACACAACATTTTTGTACATCAGGACTCACTCGAATGCTCACATTCGACAAATCATTTGTCATATTCTAGAAAATCATCTCTTATTCTTCTAGAGCTTGTCTGGGTATTGAAGTGTCGTAATTTTCTTTGAATATTATAAACATGTATACCTGCGACCTGCGTATATATAGGTACTGTTTCAGTAAGTGACTCTTATTAAGTTCATTAAATTCAGTAAGTGACGGACTTTCTCTTTTTATACAAATTATTAATAAACAGAAATATCAACTGTCATTATATTATATATTATAACATATATCTGCTTGCGTGTTCCATCTCGCGTAACTAGAAGTCATGCAGGTTTTGAGTTGGAAACTGCAGCTACCAACTACGTTTTTAATTCTCCACTGCAAAGGCTTCCTAGACTAGCGAACAAATGCGAACAACTTGACGTTTTTGCCTCTAACTTTATAATATTTAAACATATTTTAAAAGGTGTATTGAAAGATTACTAGTATCCGTCAGATTGAACTAAAATAAGTGGATTGTATTTCAGTTGTTGATGGGATGAGATAACAAAGTGTTATGTAAAAAAATATTATAATATGCTTTACTAAACTTTGCTATTTATTTCTCTTTTATATTTTTTTAATTGTATTTTTATTATACTATGCTTTTTTAAACTTCCTCTTTTGCTATATACTTGCTTTTTATTTTATGTTATATTTATCTTTTAGGATTGTGCTACTGCTATGTATTTGCTTTCCATATTATATTTCTTGTTTGTATATCACGGGCTATGTATCTTTAAATGTATACATTCATTAAATATACATTATACCTTATTGTTCGTAAAAGCCCTGAATGGCGTTAATTAATATATAAATAAGTTCCATAAAAGTACCGAGGGCATATAAAAATGTAACGAAATTTTTTTAAAGCGCATAAATCCAGCATTATCGTCAGTTTTTAAATATCAAATCTTAAAACACTACCAAATGCATCCTTGTAAATGGCTTTTTTTCCGATGGTGCTGTAAGAGACGGTTGACTGTTGTGCTCGTTACACTACTTTCACTTGTCAGTTGAATGACCATTTACGGTGGCAACGCTACGTGAGAACTCGTCTTTATCACCCGGAGGCCCGATTGTTAATCTGTGCCTGGTCCTTGCTAAACGGATTCAACAAACCCAAATCGGATCAACAAATCAATTCCAAGTGATCATAAATTAAATGCGTACACTCTGCACGCCGTATAAATGTTAAGATTAGTGATGGGTCCGCTCTGTACTCACTACTACAATGTAGTACTACACTACATTGAAGTGCACACTTCGCACATTGTGATGATTAATGCACACTACAAACTACAAACATCAAAGTTATTGAAAGTATAAACTTCAAATAGTACACTTCATTTCAAAGCGAACACTACACAGTACATACACTTCAAAGTTATCGAAAGTTTGAGAAATATACTGTAAATAGTGCATTTTTTACGTGAAATTTTTGGAAAGTTGATGTAGATATATGAAGAAATCTCTGGAATCTGTAACAACCCCTCCCCCCATAATTTTTTGGAATCGAATGAAATTTGGGAAAAAAATATTAACTCACTCAACTATTAGTACTACATTTCTTCATTTCATTACACTTTACTTCATTAATACTACAATTACTTCATTACATTACTTCACTTCATTAATACTACAATTACTTCATTTCGTTACTTCACTTCATTAATACTACAATTACTTCATTTCGTTACTTCACTTCATTAATACTACAATTACTTCATTACATTACTTCACTTCATTAATACTACAATTACTTCATTTTTTTTTTTTTTAAATAGTGATGCGAACACGGAGTACGTGTCACATCAATATTCTTACTATTTTCAAACTAAGCTAAACGCTTGTGCTATGAAAATAGGACTAACTTGTTAGTCTGGAGTAAGGTTCTAACCCGCGAGTCTTGGATCACGAGGCGAGTGTCCTAACCACAAGACCAACAAGCTACTCGTTGTTAACTTCACTTCATTTCGTAGTACTACAATAACTTCACTTCAAGTAGTTTTTACTACAATTGTAGTGTACACTTTGTAGTCTTCAAACTGGTGAACGTGTGTGTGTTGTAGCCTTCATTTTGAAATGTAGTTTTTCCCTTCGCTAGTTAAGATAGATGGTGGGTACAGAAAACTGAAGCAACTTTTTCTCATCATGATACAATAAACAGGGTGTCTCATACCCAGCAGCAAAAATTCAGATCAGAAAACAAGTCATGGGTGCTTTAAAAATTTCGATTCATAATTAAAGCAGGAATTTGTATGTAAAAAGTATTGTGAACTGTCTCTGTTACACCATGTATACAGTGTGTCTCATAGATAGTATTAAAAACTTTACAGGTGGATACACGCCTTAATAATGAGTAGAAAATGTTCAAGCAAACATGACCTAATATCAATAATTGAAGGCGTCCCTATAAAAAGGGTATATATAGTACATCAGGTCACAAAGTGATTTTATTATATTAAAATGATCTATACAACAGTTTGCACAATTTGCGGTATATATTTTCCATGATTTCAATTCAATCTTGCTGAAATTCGACCTCAAAAGTTACAAAGCTAACGAGGAAAAAGAGTATATATTCCTCTATATTCATCTCGTAGTAACAAATAAGACGATATGGATGAAATATAACAGTTCCAAGATGTCACTGGGATTGCTTAATAACATAAAAAATAAACAAAAAATAAATAAAAGGCGAGTGAATTTTAGAAAATGAAAAATCGGAGATTCTGGTTATTTATTTCAAAGTATTTTTCCACTCTCCTGTAAAATTTTTTTTTTGCATATAGACTCTTTTTAAAGGAACGCCTTCAATTACGGATATATGCAATATCAAAGTTTGCATTTTTTTCCAATATTTTTTACTTATTTTTTGCAAAGCATTTAACTTTTGATTATGACAATTCGTTCGGTTCAATACAAGTCGAATAAAATGAAAAAAACCTTGCGAAAATTGAAAACAATTTGTTTTTCAAGGTTTTTATCATTTTATTTGAAATTGCAATGAATATTAAAAAAACATGAAAACTTTGATATTGCATATCTCCATAACTATTGATATTAAGTCATGGTTGTCTGAACATTATCGACTCATTATCAAGGCAGGAATTCTAGTAAGTTTTTTCTACTATCAATGATACACCCTGTATTTTTAGATATAAAACAATATAAAGTTATATTTTACTTTTGTTAATACTGCCCAATCAATGTTAAAAACTTGTGTATGGGAGGCAGGAGACTAACCATATTTTTTTAATGAGACAGTTATTAATATAAGAAATAGTAAATTAATAAAAAAATAAGAACATTCATAATGTGGTAAAATTATGTTTGAATTTTTGTGTGAATTGAATATCTATGGATTTAAATATATTATTTTCATTCCTCATACATTCTATATATTTTTAAATATGAAGTAATTATTAATTAAGATAAATTATAGAGACTGTGAGACTTTGACGATTAATTTTAATTAATAATTATCCCTCTGTGGACGGGATCAAGAAATTGTGAGAAATTCTCAGAACATACATATACAAATATTGTTTGTAATAATATACATAATTATTTTGGGTTCTCATATTTACTAGCAAACTATTAAAGTACTTTATGTCTAGGTAAGAGTAGCAGTGTTTTGTGGCTGTTTTAACTAGAAATAAAATAATCATATTTTTTATAAATATATATTATTTTATACAGTAGGGTACACGCATAGGTTACAGATATTATGTTTAATTACATAAAATAGATAATCACGCACCTCTTGCACGCTACGCCTACTATCGTGATATATTTTCCCTCGCAATCTTTTACTTGATTACCTATTTAGTTCTTTTTTTTTATATTTTGCACCTTATAAAGAATAAACACTATATATACGTTACCTACGACAGTCATACACACCGAAAAATTGCCATTATCGCCATCATCTTCAATAATTTCCATCATTTTTTCACAGATTCGACAACCTACTTCCTATTTCATTTCATATTCAAGCATTACAGTACATACTTAGGTAACAGGATACTCAAACAATTCAAATAACACAGCCCGTTTACTTATAAGATCGTCAATATGCACATTTTTACTCGATTGAAATGTTTTTGGGCGCTTAACTCCGTTCCAGATAAGATTTTCAGAATTTTGCGCTACTTTTGCATTCAAAGGGGCGCTATGTCAAAATCGTGACGGAATTTCAATACTTTTTTCCGGTTATTTGACCCAAAAGTGTCATTATGTCGAAACTGTGCATTTAATTGAATGACCAACTAATCAACGAATATAAATATTGCAGCTTAAACATATTACAACATCTTTCAAGATGGATACAAGAAGTGTAGGTATGTATATCATTTTCATTAGAAAATTAAGTAAACGCATTTACATTCTCACCACGAAATTCGCCAAAGAATACTAAAAAGTTAAGAAAAAAAAACGACAAATAAGCGCACACAGCTATGTGATGCAAATAATGATTATGTTAAAATAAAAATATTTTAAAAATATGGATATAAAAAATTATAAATTCGATTATAAGTCAACAACCGTTCAGACTTTGTTTCAATTTAAAATATAACATAATGTTCCTTATAAAATAATGAATGATTATATATATGTTTTATTTAAATAATTGATAAATTATAGATTTTTTTTGCAATCAAAAAACTCTCTGATCCGCGAATCCGGCTACTCGGTAGTTTTTATTTTATTAACAAGGTAAAATAACAAATTAAATAATCTTTTAGGCACAAAAAAAGAAAACAAATGTATCAAAATAAAACACAAATCACTTTGTTTTCACCACTTTATTAGATTAAACAATCTACATGTTTCGAGAACAATGTTCTCTACTTCAGGATTATTGTGTACTCAGTACAGATTACGGATTATTGTGTACTAATTACACAATAATCCTGAAGTAGAGAACATTGTTCTCGAAACATGTAGATTGTTTAATCTAATAAAGTGGTGAAAACAAAGTGGTTTGTGTTTTATTTTAATAATAATGTCACCACAAAGTTCAAGCCTTCATACAGAAGAAGAAAAAATATTCTTCGAACAGTTACAAATATATATTAGTAAACGAAAACATTACCAAAATTATTCCTCAATTTATCAGTATAATTCAATTAATTTTTCTTTATTGTCTTTTATAAAATATCGTGTAAGGTTATTAAATATTTTCTGTCTAACGTATTTTAATATCTTTGATCATATCTATTAGTTTCCTCTGATACTAAAAGTCTTTCGTGTGCCGTAAATCTCTTACCATCTTTATTTAGCTGTCAATGTTTATATTAAGGTATTGTCTTCAAGATACATTATTGCTAATTGTGGCGTATGGTTGCAAAACCGCCACAATACCAATATACCATTATATAGCATTAATAGGCATAGATCTTTGCTTCTTAAAAAGTTTAGATATATCTTTCGTAGTACTTTCAGATGATTAATTAATTAATTTCATTTCCGAATTTTGAATACTATGTTTTTTTTATTTTTTACGAAATAGAACTCAGCTAGTTATTCCATATTTTATTACTGAATTTTTCCATCAACACCAAAACTCTGTTAGTTTCCACTATTTTATTTTTGAGTATCACAAAACATGTTTCAACCTCCGTTTCCTTCTTCAGGTTAGTTGAGATTGAAGTGTGCGGGAGTGGATGTCTGATGTATGGCTTGTGGGTTCAGTAGAAGTGCAAGGGGCGTCTAGGTGGTGGGATAAAGGAAACATGTGAGAAGGGGTGATGTGAAGGGTTGTATATGATTATTGATGATGTTATTTGTTGTATTTAGGTTTTTAAGAATCTCAAGTGTTTCTAAATTTTTTTTTCAGGTTTTATGTTTGTTTATGTAAGATATGTTTATTCATATTTTAAAATGTGTGGTTATTTTCTATAATATGGTTAGCATATTCTGAAAAGTTATGGAATTATCCTTTGAACCTAATTTCTATTGATCCGCTTATCCTAACTATATACTAGGGATGGGTCGTCGACGTATTTACCGTCGACGAAACGAGACCGTCCACGTCCATCCATCGACGAGACGATCAACTAGTTGAATTCGTCAACTAGTTGACGCGTCAACTTCGTTACGCGGACGTCGCGGACGTTCTATCTAAACATCGGGGAGATGGTCAACTGTCTACGGTTCAACGCGACGCTTTTCGACGGCTCAACCGTTGGCTATTTTTATGACATTAATTTTTAAAATTTAAAGGAGTTCGAAGGAATATAGTTTCGGGGAAAGTAAAACCGCTACTTGTGCTTATATGTAAAAAGAAATATCTCATTATTTATTTGTTTACGCACATTATAGGCTTTTACATATTGTTTTATATACTTCTTTCTATATATAACAAAGAAAGAAGTAGGTGTACACAGCAATATCAGGTGTTAGCAGTAAAATATAAATATAAACTACATATATAAGCAGTGAAAGTATTGGGTATAAGCATTAAAATGTGAGTAAATAAAATGGAAGGAAACAATGATTTTGCGTAATAAAGGCACCAGTTATGAGGTGCGGTAAAAAATACTTTACATTTATTTATTATCTATAAATTTATAAATAAATACATAATTTAAAAATACTTTACATTTGAGATGTTATATAGAAATTTATTGAAGAATACATCTTTCAAAGTCAGGCTTTCACTTTGTGGTGACATTATTAATAAATAAATATATCTGTATTATTTGTCAACTTTAGTTTAAGGCTCAATCTGAGAAAAGGAACATTGTTCCCGAAACATGTAAAAAACCAATAAAAAGTGGTGTAAACAAAATTATAATAGATTTATTTTTTTATCTATAAAGTTGAAAATAGGGAATTTTTAATAAAAATTAATTAAACCTAAATTCAAGATTATATTACATATAAAATAATTAATGTTGGACTCCTGAATAAGGACCATAGTTAGGTATAGAAAATTTTATTCCCTACAAGTTTGTTTATCGTTTATATGCTAAAGTTGAAAAGTAAGGAAATAATACAATAATTAAATTTTAGCATCCCTTTTCAGGTAGATATAAGAAGTCGAGATCGATCGAACAAAATATTGATTTTAGAAAAATATCTAGCCGGCCTGTTAATTAATAATAGTTCAATAAAAAATAAAATAATTAAACAGAATTGTTTTATTTTATACAGCGTAAAATTGGGAATTCACCAAATCGTCGCACGTGACATCACAAAAAATCAAGTAAAAAAATAAAAGATAATTATTAAGCTTATTAAGCCTATCTCGCCCTACGCATGTATTCAAATTTCAAATCTCTAGTCATAGTTCGTGTACACAGATCTGCACTCTATGGTAGTGTACTTTAGAGTTGAAATGAAATTACCCGTCGAGCCGTCTATGACGTCTATGGCATCTATAAGTCGACAGCGAGAGATGAGAGAGAAATAAACGGAGACGTTTTGTCTTGCTCTCGCTCGTTGCTTTGCATTGCGTTCATCTCGAATCGTCCACCGACCACGGCGTCCGCTGTCCACCGTCTACGAATTCAACTAGTCCATGCGATAAACGTAAACGGTCGACGCGTCGATGCAACGTCAACGGTTGATTTCAACTAGTCCGTCGATTCAACGCCCATCCCTACTATATACCTATGCTATATCGCAACCCCACATTCTAGTTTATAAATCCCTGCAAACACTGCAACACAATTTGTTAACATTTTCGACTACTATCTTTTAATTGCTTTTAAATTGAATTGTCAGTGTAGAAGGATGGTTTTATATTATTTATTAGTTTTTTTGTAATATCGCATGATATTGTATCCATATAGAGTATCTTTCGCTAGTTATTGTATGTATCTTTAGTGAAAGTATTGTGTATCCACCTTTTTATTATGTTTGTTTGTTTTTTTTATTAAATATTTTTTAAGAAATTTAAGAAAAAATTACACACTATGTTTTAAACCACTTAATTGCTATACATTTGTCAACTAGTTTCGGTTGGACTCAACCTTCTTCAGGACAATTACAATATAGACTAATCTAGGTACAGAAATTTATAAAGGAGGAAAGAAAAAGAGAGAGGGACAGAGTGTCAACTAGGTGGGGGGGAGGGAATGGGAGGAGTTAACTGAAGATAGAGGGAACAACTTTAAAATCGGACTATTAGGTAAATTTATTTGTTTATTTATTATTTGACTATTATTGTTGATAGCTTTATTAATTTCTAATGCTTCTAGATTGTTAAGTCGCAAACCTAATCCGTTTTTGTGTAAAATTTTTGGCCCTGTATTATTATTAAATGTGTGATTAAAATTAATTAGATGTTCGGCAAATTCAGAAAAACCTACATTTGTTAAGCATTTAATGTGTTCTTTTATTCTAATATTTACGTTTCTCGATGTTTTACCAATATAGAAAGCTGGGCAATCATTACAGCTAAGTTTATAAATACCAGAATGGTTTAATATATTTTCTTTGTCTTTACAGTTACTTAATAATTTGCCTAAATTGTTACTGGTATAAAATGCTGGCTTTATCTCTTGAGGGAGTTTAGTCGTACTTAATATTGAAAAATTATTTATAAAAAGAATTCTCCGCCATTGAGGTATTAGAATATTACTTTTGATAGTTGGAAGAGCGTTATAAATAAATTTATTAGACGAAATTTGACGGAGTTTTTTGGAAAGAATTCTATCTATCAAATCGGGTTCATATCATTGTTAAAAGCTATCATTTTAATAGTAGAAAGTTCAATGGAAAAGTTTGTATCGGATAGGGGGATAGAGGTGAGGCGGTGGATCATGGAATGACACGCGGAGTGTTTATGTGAGATAGGATGGTTGGAAGTATTATGGATTGTGGTGTCAGTAAAAGTAGGTTTTCTGTATACATTGAAATTAATTTTGTTGTCTATTATGGTTAAAGAAAGGTCTAGAAAATTTAATGTGGAATTAATACCTACTTCTAGTGTGAACTGTATTTGACTGTGAAAGGAATTGAGGAGTAAAAGGAATGTGTGTAGTTGACGCTCTGTGCCTGTCCAAATACAAAAAATATCGTCTACATAGCGTTTCCATATTAATACATTTTTTAACAGAGGAGATTTACTATCAAATATTTTATTTTCAAGATTATCCATAAATAAATCTGCACAAAGAGGGCTAGTTGGGGCACCCATTGGTAAACCTTCTTTTTGCTGGTACACAACATCATTAAATTGGAAGTAGTTTTGGTTCAGACAAACATTAAACAGACGTGCGAGGTCAATAGAAAGGTCTTTAGGTAAATGAGAATTTTTCAATAGATTAGATATTAAAGATTT